>SJYQ01020589.1:0-74098 GCA_006410935.1 Redunca redunca
ACCTGGTGGGCTGCCGTCTCTGGGGTCGCACAGAGTTGGACACGACTGAAGCAGCTTAGCAGCAGCAGCAGGAAGAGTCTTAATGGCTTTTTGTATAGGAGTCACTTTTTTTTGTTTTTAATGAGTAGTGTTTGTGGATACTTTGAAAGGTGGACTTTATAGTTTCTGCAATTATAAAATTTTTAAGTAATGAAAGTCAAGAAGTAACTTCCTTATTTTCATTGTCCATCTGTTGGCCTTAAGGCATCACCCCATTTTATCTTCTTATAATTATGTGTGTACATGATATGCCACAGATGGTGAGCTTTGTGGGGGTGAGCTTTGTGGCATTTTCACGTGAGGGAAAGCAGACTGGAGTTAGTGTTATCTTGATTTTTGAGTCTTGGCTCTGTTATTGATTAGGTGCCCTTTAGACCAGACTCTCCACCTTTTTGAACTTTGATTTACTCACTTGTGAGATAGTTCATGGGTATTTTGTAAGACAATATTTGAGAAATAGAGGAAATTGTTCACCTTCAGAGCAACTGTCAGTCATTTGAAAGAGCTAATTAGAATCATTCAAAAAAAGCTAATTAGAAGAGTATTTCCTCTATAATGTATGACTAGCGGAGATTAGACAGTAAGTCAAACCATTATCTTCACATGTTGCTCAATGTAATGTTTTCTTTTATAAAGAGTTATATCCTTAGGTAACGAACCATAACAATAAAATCTCTTTACATAAGTGGTTCTCAGACTCTGTTGACGTCAGAATCACTTTATTCAGTTTTTCAACTGTGTCCAACTCTGCGACCCCATGGACTGTAGCACGCCAGGATTCCCTGTCTTTCACTGTGTCCCAGAGTTTACTCAAACTCATGTCCACTGAGTCAGTGTCCTCTGGTGCCATCCAACCATCTCACCCTGTGTCGCCTCCTTCTCCTGCCCTCAGTCTTTCCCAGCATCAGGATCTTTTCCAGTGAGTTCGCTCTTCACATCAGGTGGCCAAAGGATTGGAGCTTCAGCATCAGTCCTTCCAGTGAATTTCGGGGTGGATTTCCTTCAGGATTGACTGGTTTGATCTCCTTGCTGACCACGGGATTCTCAAGAATGGAAACAGTGACAGATTTTACTTTCTTGGGCTCCAAAATCATTGTGGACGGTGATTGCAGCATCACCTGGACAAGTTAAAAATGTGCACCTTCTGATGTGGGTGATCTGGAGTGTGACCTATTTATTGTAGTTTGTAAACACTCTGGGTCAGTATAGAGAACTTGATCAATATGACTCTGATTCCCAGCCCCTGACTTATACCTAGCTGCCTATCCAACATAATTTGGCCATTGCACAGGGATGTCTAAAACCTTAGATTCCCTATTAACCCCCCCACCCCCCCACCAAAAAAATGTTTTCTTTCTGTCCTCCTAGTGACACCATCTTGTCTCTGGGAGCGCACACCGTCCACCCGTTTCTTGCCTTAGGAGCGAGTCTTACTGTCCCACTGGTGGCGCGTCTCAGGCCCCTGTCCACTCCTAGTGCGTGCTGTCTTGTCTGCACTGCTTCCTTGGCTTCTTCTCGTGCCCTCTTACAACTCTTTCTCCACAGAGTGAGAGGCGACAGTCTGTGTGTGTCATTCCCCTTTATATAATATCCTTCAGTTTTTGGTTTTTTTTGCACTTAAAGTCCATCATTTTTACCGAGGCCTCACCAAAGCCAGCTCCCTCTTTGTCTGCAGGTTGTGTAGTTTTCCACTATGCTGTGGTCACACTGGCCCCCTTCCTGTTACTTCAGCCTCCTGAGCCTGCTCCTCCAGTGGGCCGTTTGCACATGCTGTGTGTTCGGAAGGGATACATTTCCCTCCAGCTCTCTGCAGGGCTGCTTGCTGCTGGGGCGTTACGGCTGGTCTTAAAAGTCAGCTCAGAGGCCTAACCTGGTACGCAGAAACAGCTTCTCTTTTCCATCATTCCTTCCCATCACTTTCTTCTGCAGTGCTTATCAGAAACACGCTTATGTCTTTGCTTGCTTGTTTGCTGTCTCTAACTTTCTCTCCTACCCACTGCCTTGGAAGTCCCTTGAGGACAGAGGCTGTGTCTGACTTATTTGGCAGTGTACCGCCTGTGCCTTCTCTTGTGTTTGGCTTATATTAGGTTCTAAGTAAATATGATATATTATATTATGATATGTGTGAACCTTCTTTAGACTTAACACCTTCACTGACCGAGTAGCTGGATGTAGAGTGTACTGTGGTAGACTGTGTTATATAGTAGAGTTACAATATCAGTATTCATGGCGAAAATAAAATAGAGAATTATTCAAAAAATCAAATACAGAAAAACCCTTAAGTCACTAAAAATGCAGCATGTTATTTTTTTGTATATAAACTTTGTGCCATTATACATACATATACAATATATACACTGTATATACAGTGTCTTAAACTTATGGCGAGATTATATTCAGAAACTAACCCCTTGATATAAAATATGTGAAGGCTTCAACTTTTTCCTCCTGGTTATCTCATTGTTATTTTCCTCTCTGCAGCTGATCTTTATCATGTACTAAATAATAAATTCCTTATTAGTGAGTAATTTTCTGAGGCTGTCAAGTCATTCTTTCCTGAAGATTTAAAAATATTTTGAAGATCAATGTAAACGATTTAGTTATGATGACTAAAACTGATGTTTTTATAATTTATATTTCTTAACATGTTTTCCTTAATTAGGAAAGATATATTAGCAATTAAACATGATTATTAGTATTATTTTTAGATTATTAGTATCTGTATCCTTTCAGTTCAGTTGCTCAGTTTTGTCTGACTCTTCGTGACCCCATGGACTGCAGCACTCCAGGCCTCCCTGTCCATCATCACAAAATCCTGGAGTTTACCTAAACTCTTTAGGAAAAGTTTCATGGCTAGTGGATGACCTGTTTTGACCTATATTATCTCTGTTATATACCCTAAATAAATTAAGTGGTACATTGTCCAAAGATGGTTTACAAATGGAAGTTTTCAAGAAAGCATTCATTTTATCAACTTGTAAAAAAACTTGTAAATTTATCAAAGCAGTTGATCCTTGGAATGTTTTAGTGTCTTTTGTTAATGTCTTTTTGCCATTTGAGAAGTTATTCCAGGTTGTAAAATGATTTGGCAATTAGAAAACTAGGAAAGTTTCCATTTTTTCCCAAGCCTTTGAATACACAGATTTAATAAGCAGGTAGCTTGCTTTCTGTAGCTGACTTTACTTTCAGTAAGTTTTTCCAACATTGTTTTTTTTTTTTTAAGGATTTTGAGACATACAGAAAAGTCAAAAGAATGGTATCCACCACCTGGATTTACTATTTTTAAAAATTCCATTTCTGCCTCTGAATTCCTCTACCTGTCAAGACCTCCCCCACTTTTTAAGGGGGTACATGTGAAGTAAGTTGCAGACATTAATACAGATCACCCCAAGCCCTTCAGCACTTGTACCATTAGATAGAGTTCTAAAAGTGAGCCATTGGGTGGGTTTGGTAAATGACTTTGCGCCTGTGTAGTGCTAGCCCATCACGTGGAAGAACATCAGCATCGCCCCAGAAAATTCCCGCTTGCCCTTTCCAGCCAGTTCTGTCGCCCCGGTTCTGATTTTTTTCTTTCATAAGTGAGTTTGGAACTTCATATAAACGGAGTCACTAGCGTGTACTTGTGTACGTCTCTTCACTCAGCATAGTGTTGAGAGAATCTTCCAGGTTGTGTGTGTTTGTAGCTTGTTCCTTTATTGCTGAGCAGTATTCCTTGGCGTGAATACGCTGTCTAGTCTGTTCATCTTTATCCGCTTTCCTGGACATGAGGAGGGCCTCTTGCAAGTTTTTGGCTATTTTATAAAGGGTGGCACTCCAGCGTGAGAGTTAGTTTTATTAGAACTGAAAGAAGTTGGAAAACTTTATTGACTATCAAGAATGCTTTCTCTTCCCAAGTAAGACCCAAGTTTTAATTGAAAATAACTTAGTGATAATGCATATTTCAGCCTTTATTTCACTTTTGTTGTTTAGTTCCTAAGTCATGTCCTACTCTTTGAGACCCCATGGACTGCAGCATGCCAGGCTTCCCTGTCCTTCACTATCTCCTGGAGTTTGCTCAAACTCACATCCATTGAGTCTGGGATAACATCCAACCATTTCACTCTTAGTAGCCTTTAATGCTGAACTTTCATGTGCTCAGTATTTCGACTTCTGTTTTGTCAGTGCAATAGAACCTTTTTGTTCAGATATAAATACATAGGTATGACAATCAGAAATTAAAAGTAAAAAGAAAATAAAAACCATCTGTAATCCCTTTCAGATAGGCTGTTATAGTAACCAAAATGTATTTGGAATATATAAATATGTATTATGCTTCCTCCTTACAAAAATGGGCTCATAAAATTTGTAGTTTTGAAGTCTCCTCTTTTCACTTGACTATAAATTGTGAATGTTTTCCTGTGGGGGGAAAAAAGCAGTTTTAATCACTCTGTAGTAAACTATAGCATGGATATGTTACAGTGTATTTGACAATTTTCCCGTTGCTGTAGTTTTTAGCTATTTAGAAAACACTAGGGTAAATATTCTTAGAGGTAAATCTTTAAACTAGTCTTTTGTATAAATCCTTAGAAGTGGACTTATTAAAGTATATGCATATTTTTCTTTGATAAATAATTCACTTTTATTAAATGACTATAATGAAAAAAATATGGATGAGAGAGTGAAATAACAGTGTAAGATTACTGAGAAGGCAAAATCGATTTGTGGTCCAGGGAGCACGGGTAGTAAGGGATCATCCTCAGGAGGACGAAAGGACGAATGCTGACCGAAAAAGGGATCGCAGTTGGTGGTAATTAGTTGAGGTAGCTCTTCTGTGGTTTATGTAACCTCTTAAAGTACAGAGTGTTTTCTGTTGAGAGTGAGCAGAAGGTGAGGAGCATATTCGAGGTTTGAGGAGGATCTCCAGAAGATGAAATGCTATCCTCATTTTCATGGAGGGAAAAATGTGTAGCAGAGATGGTAGAATTACTGGTCAGTTTCAAGGGTTCCTTTGAGGTTGGAGAACATGAGTTCAGAGTTGTCTGAAGAGGAATGCTCAAGAGAGAAATTGCAGGTAATCTTTACTTGAAGTTATCAGTGATAGAGGACAATCCAAGCCATAGAGTAGAAGATCTGGGGAGAAAATACAATACATCAAGAGAAAGGAGCTTGGTTAGAACGCCAAAGCCCAAGAGCAGTTAAAAATCAGCAAAGGAAGCAAGAAGGCAAAAGGAAAACGAAGAGAGGAACCTATAGCAGAAGCCAAGAAAAAAATTTTTGAAAAGAAGAAAATGGTCAAAAATGCCAGTGGTCAAAGAAAATGGTCAAAAATTGCTCTCCTGACAGGTAGAGCAATTTAACTTAATTTAATTTAATTTTCATCAGCAGTATTGAGAGTAAGTACTTGTCTTCCCACCTCTATTCAACATTTTGCAAAAAGAGTGCTATTGTCGTGAATTTCTTTTTCAGTGGAATGTTGAATAAACCATTTATGTAATATTCTGTTTTTGATACTAGGCAGAATTTCTCATAAAGTACTTTTTAATACAGTTTTTTTTTAGTCCAAACTAAAGATGTTTACTGCAATAATATATGTCACAAAACAATTTTTATTTAATTTTTCCTATTCTCTGTACTCAGATAATTTCCACAGAAGGTAATTGTTAAACAAGCAGAAATGTTTCGAGAGGAAATTGATTGCTTCTTTATGTTATTTTATCCAAGTTAAATCAAATGGTTTTCTTGTATCTCTGTGCATTCCTGGGGAGGCAGAGAATTATTTTGTAGGTGAGCTAGGACTCCTGGGTTAACAGGGTAATCACACTAGGATGGCATAGAGTGGTGGTATGGAAAAGGGCAAATTACAGCAAATATTCTGTAGGTTTTACTATACTGTTAACTTCTTTAGCAGATGAATTGCTGATGAATTTTACCAAACCTATTGGAATAGTTACTGCTTCTGATTCCTCTGCTTGTCACCCTAAAAGTTGATTAAATGCTTTCGTTGCTAGAATGATAAAACAGTTCATTCTTTCTTTCCTTCCTTTATCTTCAGAACCTTAGGAGTTGCATGTTTTGTAATTGTACCATGGGGACTAGTCTCTATTGCTTAATGTTATGGTAAGAAAGAAAAGAAAACTTAGGGGAAAGCAAGCCATTTCCTTTTGAGGTTTTAAGGGGAAAAGAAGTCCTATTTGTAGAGCTTAGTACAAACCAAATAGAGCCAGCTGCCCTGAGAATAGGCAGGAATATTAGTCACAAATTGGAGAAGTTTGAATTGTGTATCTGGCTGTTTTCCTAATCCTCCTCACTCCTTGAATGTTGTCTAGACATAAACTGAACAGATTCAAGCACCGTAGTTATAATCTTGAAAACTTTGTATTTTGAAATAGTTTTAGGTTTACAGAAAAGTTGGCAAAAACAGTAAAGAGAGTTGTTATATACCCTTTGTCCAGCTTCCTCTAATATTAAAATTGTACATAGCCATGGTGCACTTGTCAAAATGGAGAAATTGTCACTGGTACGTTTAGTACTATTAATGAATCATGGACATTATTTGGATTTCACCAGTTTTTCCATTAACTCCCTTTTCTGTTTCAGGATCCAGCCTAGGATTCTATATTGTATTTAGTATCATCATCTTTAATATGGCTTTCTTTTCTTTCTGTTTTCTCTTACCATTCCTCTATTCTTTGAGGAATTTTACAGTTTATAACAATCAAATTGTCTTAAAAGAAAAATTAGTAAAAGTTTTTATGTCTGTGCTAGGTACATTTTAGATGGATAAAAGAGTATTTTGAATGATTTTTAAATCATACGTTGACCATTCACCCATGTGAGGCTATTTTTAATTGAAATATTTTACATATGGTATGAAATAATTCTAAAGATGAAAAAGATTTTAGACCCCATTCACACAAAATGGGACACTGGTGTCCATTTAATGCTATTTCCCTAATTTATAAATTAGAAGCAGTGGGACAGACGCACAGCCATGTTACACAGAAGATTGTGAGTAATCTCCTATGTGTCATAAAGTGTTCAGGAATTGGAAGGAGGATGCATCATTTCCTAGAAGGCTTTATGCAGAGGGTTTGTACATTCACAGCCTTAACCCTGTGTTAGGCCTTATGGTGGGGGACCTTTATGGAGTTTGTTATTTCTGCTGAAACATCATTTCCCATAGTCTTGCCACCAGGCAAATGAATCTTTGTTCTGTGGAAAAGATTCTTCAGTGAGAGAATACCTGTCCTTGGGTGTAATGGTTTGTTCTGCTGTCAAGTGTTCTATTGTAATGTATCCAGCCTATTAAGGCTTTCTTAAGCTTTGTTTAATCATTCAAAGTCACAGTTCCTAGAATTTATAAAACTTAACATGACATCTAATATGGGCAGTGTTCTGCTGCAAATTTACGTCTCATTGTTGCTTTGCCTTTGATTTGGTAATCTTACACAACTGCTGACAGATGTTCTAGCACCGTTTTTGTTCGCATCAAAATGCAGTGTCAGTGTTACTGAGACTTACATTGTGCATCTGTCTTGGCTCTCTTTCTTGGTAAAGGGTATCTGTAGGTAAACAACTGAAAGAGAGTGCTAAAGCCATAGAAGTGCGCCACAGAGCTCTTCACACCATTGCAGGCATTGGCAGGCACCTTTTAGTTAATCATAACTTTGTGTATTTTTGCTGACTAGTAGGGTCAGAGTTAGAATTCTCCATTGGATGATTTTAAGCTACCTGCCCTCCACTCCCCTGCTCATTCTGAGTACCTGCTCATCTCTTTTCCTTCTCTAACAAAATGCATATCATAACACAGGAGTGGGGCTGCTGCTGAGATATTCCTGAGTCAGCCTTCTTTGTTTTGTTTTAAAGGAAGTTACTCAGCAGCTTTAGAAGATTATTAGGAATTCTTTTTATTTTCGTGACTAATGTTTGTCATGACACTCCACTTGAGAATTGCTGGCCTGCCCTATGACTCAGGCTTCTACGCAAGGGATAACATAGAGCTGCCCTTACGTTTCTTCTTTAAAAAAAGAAAAGCTCACCATCTGATAACTGGGGATTACTTTACCTGCATTCTTATTTTGCTTTACTCCAGTAAATCACTGTCTAGGGGACTTTCCAGATATGAGTATTTTGGAAAGCCACTCTGCCTAGATGTACCAACAGAGAAAGCCTGTAGGTGATTGCTAGTGAACACCTCATGCGAACAGTCACTACCTGGGAGGTGTTAGTCTGTTATTTGTGACTGTCTGAAAATACCTTATTGATTCCTGCTTAGGTTGCTGGTTTAAGTCATCTCCTTTTTTCCAGCAGTGAATAAATTACTGAATAATTTTGATTCTGGCTGAAATAGAGGCTTTTATGGTACTGATAATAGTAACACTTATATGGTGCTTTTTACTCATTCTAATCCTTGAGTGTTTCACCCTCCAGTTAGAAAACCATTAGGTTTTTATTATGAAAATAATGTTAGTTACAGAAATTGTTCCAGGTAGTACTCAAGTATAAAGAGTCCAAAATAAAAGTACATATAGTCCAAAGGAAGGGTTCAAAGTAAAAGCAAACGATGCTGTGGCAATACTGCGGAACACATTCGTTTATTTAAGGTTTTAGTTGTGGAAATTTTATAGCATAAGTTTCTAGAAAATTGCTGGGTCAAAGTATGTACATTTAAAGTTAAACTAGATGTCAGATTATACCTCAGAAAATGTTGTACCAGTTTATATTCTCACTAGTGTATGTGAAAGGACTTACTGCTCTTTGTTTTCACCAACATTTAGTTTTTTTTTGATGTTTTGATTTTGTAAAATGGCATCATGTTTTAATTTGCGTTTCCTTATTAATAGGTTCTTTGAATATCATTTTATAGGTTTAGTAGACATTTATATCTCTCTTCTTTTAGCTATCTGTAGTGTCCTTTATCCTTGTTTGTAAGTCATATTCTTTTTTTGTCAAATAATCCTTTATTATTTTAGTCATGTTCTTTCTAAGTGGTTTTGAGAGCCCTTTGTATATATAGAAATTAGCTCTTTATTATGTATTAAAAATTTCCCCTAATACTTCTTTTAACTGTATGATTGAGTTTTTTGAGCATGTAAATTTGACATTTTTAGTGGTCACATTTGCAACTTTTCTTCATGTGATAAAGACCTTCCCTGTTAACAGTTTGTTTAAAAAAAAATCATGTTTTTGTCTAATAATTTTTAAATTTAAAAATAAAGTTGCCTGGTTAAAAAGAAACTCTAAGCCAGCCTTTCGTATCTGCCACCATCTTTGCAGTTTTCACCTGCACTGCCTCCCATAAGAAACCGCTGTGGGTAGTTTCTCACGCATCCCGTTGCAGCATATAGACTCAAATTCAAATGCTGTCTCCCTCTCCTGTCACTCCACTCTACTACATCACCTCCCCTCCCTTAATGGATCTGAGACATCTGTGCATCAGTACCAAAAGGGCTTTTCAGTTCTTTATTTAAATTAACATACAGCATTACACTAATTTCAGGTGTGCAGCACAATGTTTGAATCTTTGTGAATATATTGTGAAGTGATCACCACAATAAGGCTAGTTAACATCTTTTACCATACGTAGTTAGAAAGTTTTTTTTCTAGTGATGACATTTAAGATTTACTCTCCTAGGACCTTCCAAATATGTGATAACAGTAATATTAACTGTAATCACCTGTCCTTATATCCTTATGATATTTTATAGCTGGAAAATTGTACATTTTGATCCCTTTCACCCATTTGAGCCACTGTCTACCCCCACCTCTGGCAACCATCAAATCTGTTCACTGTGATCTGTTTTTGTTTTGCTTTTAGACCACATGATTGTACGGTATTTGTCTTCCTCTTTCTGCTTTATTGTCTTTAGCATAATGCCATCAAGGTCTATCCATGTTGTTGCAGATGACAAGATTTCCTTCTTTTTTAAAGCTGACTAGTATTCTATTATATATATATATATATATATATATGTATGTATGTATGTATGTATGTATATACACACACACCACATTTTCTTTATCCATTCATCCAGTGATGGACATTTAGGTTGCTTTCATGAATTGGGTGTTATAAATAATGCTGCAGTGAACATGCAAATGCATATATCTTTTTGAGTTAATATTTTTGTTTTCTTTGGATAAATACACAGAAGTGGAATTACTGGGTCATATGGTGGTTCTGTTTTTAATTTTTGGAGGCACATCTGTGTAGTGTTTTCCGTAGTGACTGTAGCAGTTTATGTTCTCTTCAGCAGTGCTCTAGGGTTCCCTTTTCTCCACATCCTTGTGAGCACTTGCTATTTATTGTCTTTTTGACAATAGCCATTTCTGAAAGCGTGAGGTGATACCTCATTGTAGTTTTGATTTACATTTCCCTGATGATTAGTGATATTGAGCACCTCATATTGAGTATGAAAATGTACTTGTTGGCCATCTAGATGTCTTTGAAAAAGTGTCTTTTCAGACTCATTTTTTACATTGAAAAAAAATTTTTTTTGCTGTCATATGAGTTCCTTGTATATTTTGAATATTAATTCCTTACCGGACATGATTTGTAAATATTTTCTTTTTGTTGATGATTTCCTTTGCTGTGCAGAAGTTTTAGTTGGATGTAATCCCACTTTTTTTGTTGTTGTTGTCTTGTTATCTTTGTTTTCCATATCAAACACAAAATATTACTAAGATCTATGTCAAGGAGCTTACCCTTTGTGTTTTTCCTAAGAGTTTTATGGTTTCAAATCTTATGTGCAAGTCTTTTATCCATTATGAGTTAGTTTTTTTGTGTGGTGTAAGATAGCAGTCCAGTTTCATTCTTCTCCGTGTGGTTGTCCAGTTTCCCAACACCATTTACTGAAGAGACTGTTCTTTCCTCATTGTCTATTCTTGGTTCCTTTGTTGTAAAATTAATTGGCTGTAAAAGTGTGGGCTTATTTTGGCGCTCTGTTCTGTTCCATTGATTAATGTGTCTGTTTTTATGCCAATACCATACTGTTTTGATTACTTTAGCTTTGTAATATAGTTTGGAAGCAAGTTTTGGCTGTATAGTGATGCCTCCAGCTTTGTCTTTCTTAAGGTTGCTTTGACTATGTTAAGATTGCTTTGGCTATTTGGAGTCCTTTGTGATTCCAGATCAATTTTAGGATTGTTCTGTTTCTGTGAAAAATGCCATTGGAATTTTGTTAGGGCTTGCTTTGATTCTTTAGGTTGCTTTAGGTAGTATGAACATTTTAACTATTAATTCTTTAATCCATAAACATGAACTATCTTCCCATTTATTCATGTCATCCTCACTTCTGTTATCAGTCAGTGTCTTACAGTTATCAGTGTGCAAGTCTTTCTTTCCCCTTGTTGAATTTATTCTTAGGTATTTTATTCTGTTGATGCAGTTGTAAATAGAACTGCTCCTGCTAGTAATTCTAATAATATGTTGAATAAAAGTGGTGAGAGTGGGCATACTTCTCTTGATCTTAGTGGAAAAGCTTTCAGCTTTTCATGATGATGTTAGCTGTGGGCTTATCATATATGATCTTTATTATGTTGAGATACATTCCCTCTATACCCACTTTGTTGAATGTTTTTGTCATAAATGAGTGTTTTGTCAGATGCTGTTTTTGCATCTGTTCAGATGATTATATGATATTTTACCCTTCATTTTGTATATGTGGTGTAACATATTGATTGATCTGCAGATGTTGAAACATCCTTGCATTTCTATAATAAATTCCACTCATGGTGTATCATCCTTTTAGTGTCTTAACTGGATTTGGTTTGCTAATATTTTGTTGAGGATTTTTGCATCTGTGTTCATCACAGTTATTTGCCTATAATTTTTTTGTCTTTCTGGTGTTGGTATCAGGGTAATGCTGGGCTTCCCAGGTGGCACTAGTGGTCAGGAAGCCACCTGCCAATGCAGGAAACGTGAGAGATGCAGGATCAGTCGCTGGGTCAGGAAGATCCCTTGCAGGAGGGCACGGCAGCCCACTCCAGGATTCTTGCCTGGAGAATCACATGGACGTAGGATCCTGGCAGGCCATAGTGTTGCAAAGAGCTGGACACGACTGAAGCGACTTGCAGTGCGCAATGCTGGCCTCAAAAAGTGAGTTTGGAAGTATTCCTTCATCTTGTGTGTTTTGGAAGAGTTTGAGAAGGATTGGTATTAATTTTTTAAATATTTGGTAGAATTCACCAGGGAAGTGGCCTGGTCCCGAACTTTTGTTGGGTTCAGTTGTTTTTTGTTTTAGTTGCGTAGTATTCTGTTGCATGGGTATATTATTTATCATGTTCCCTGCTAAAAGATAATTGTTTATAGCCTTTTGCTAGCACAAACCATGCTGCAGTAAATAATTTGCACAGATGTAATCTTACATGTGTCTAGATACAATGTTAAGATAAATTCCTAGATGTGAGATTGTTTGGTCAAAGGGATAAATGCTTTTGTCTTTTTCAAAGATAGTGCTAAGTTGCTCTCCAGAGGGGTAGTTATCACTTTACATGCCTGCAGGCAATGTATTAGAGTACCTGATTGTGCTCCTGTGTGCCACAGCCTCACATAGTTTTGGGATTTTCATAGGTTAAAAGTAGTATACTAGAGTAGTTTTAATTGACATTTCTCCCATTTTTGGATTGCTGCTACTGCTGCTGCTAAGTCGCTTCAGTTGTGTCCGACTCTGTGCAACCCCGTAGATGGCAGCCCACCAGGCTCCCCCATCCCTGGGATTTCCAGGCAAGAACACTGGAGTGGGTTGCCATTTCCTTCTCCAATGCATGAAAGTGAAAAGTCAAAGTGAAGTTGCTCAGTCATGTCCGACTCTTAGCGACCCCATGGACTGCAGCCTACCAGGCTCCGCCGTCCATGGGATTTTCCAGGCAAGAGTACTGGAGTGGGGTGCCATTACCTTCTCCAACTAATTCACTAGTTTAGTATGCAATAAAATAACAGAGGCTTTGAATAAGTTAAACTGGCTAGGAACAACTAATCAGCTTTCTGACTGTTCTTCTACATAGGCAGGATAATTAATTCACGGGTGGTCTTTCTGGTCTATCTTCAACCATTCTCACACTACATAATCAATTAGGGACATCTTTTTACAGATCTATGAAGAGAACACAGGTAGCTTCGTGTAAGTTGAGTTTGTTAAATCTATTTGTTATGACGGGATTTCTGACACAAAAGTTGCTCACTGCACACTGAACCCCAGAGAAGGGATGAAACAAGACAGCTGATATTAGGAGGTATATGGGAGTGGGGCAGGGTGAGAAGTCGTGGATAAATTAACCTTTTCATAAGCTTAGGGGTCATTTTTTTCCCTATTTTTCTGTAATAGTTTCAAGTACTTTATTTTCTAGTAGATTGTTATTGACATCTAAATATATATTTTATATAGTAAGAGTTAATTATATATTTGTAATCTTATTGGAAACATCTAAATAGTTCAGCCTATTTGGAATTTATTTTGCTCTAAGTGATATGGAATGTCTATTTAAAAAAATTTTTAGATAGTTGTCTCAATCAGCCTAATTTAGTAAACACTCCTATCTCTTTCTTAGTGGTTTAATGCCTCATTTTTCATAATCTTAAGTTTCCAATGGGGTATTCGCATTTTCTGTTTTATCAGTATATTTATTCTTACATGAATGCCATACTTTCTTTTAGTAATTCTAGTTTAATAAATTTTTCTTTCTTAGTAATTATTTCTTCTTCTTCTTATTTCTGTGGCCATTCTTGCATGTTTATTCCTCCATTTTGTTCTGTTTCCCAGGGGTGTTGCTGAATTTTTTTTATTGAAACGTTTTGAATTTTGGATTTCTTTAGGGAGGAAGGTTTGATATTTTTATAATATTGGGTTAAGATGAACTCTTCATTTCTTTTTTGTCCCTCAGTAGATTTTTTTAAAAAGAAGTTTTCTTGTATGTTAACCTCTCACACAAAAGACTGTGTAGTCAAAGCTATGGTTTTTCCAATAGTCATGTATGGATGTGAGAGTGGGACCATTAAGAAGGCTGAGCTCCAAAGAACTGATGCGTTTGAACTGTGGTGTTGGAGAAGACTCTTGAGAGTCCCTTGGAGAGCAAGGAGCTCCAACCTAAAGGAAATCGATCCTGCATATTCATTGGAAGGACTGATGCTGAAGCTCCAATACTGTGCAGCCATTTCTTCTGCTATTTTTCTAACTGATAATTACTTGTATGTAAGAAAAATCATGTGTGTGTTTTTTTAAGTCTTATTTTAGAATAGTTTTAGATGTATAGAAAATTTGCAGAGAAAGCTCAGAGAGATCCTCTATATTCTGTACCCAGTTTCTCCTGTTGTTAACATCTTAGCTTACTATGGTGTGTTTATCACAACCAATAAATCAGTGTTAATACATCATTGCTAACTTACAATCACTGCTTTGTTCAGATTTCTTTTTTATCTCCTGTCCTTTATTCTGTTCCAGGATTCCATGCAAACCTGTTGATTACAATTTCTTATTAATTAGATACCATAGAATTAGGTTATTCCAATAATTTTTCCGTTTATTTAAAAAAGATTTTCAGATATGCAGTTACATTTGTAAGTAACAATGTTAGCTTCTTCCCAGTATTTATACTTTTTTCTCTTGTGTAATTTCTTGGTATGATACTTCACATATCTATATAAAATAATGCTGAAAATATGGACAGCCTTGCCTTAGTCCCGTCTTTAATGAGAATTCTAGAGTTTTACCATTGAGCATGCTAGGTTTATTGTTTGGAATATAGATTCTTTTTTCTTTACTGTGTTATGGCAGTATTTCTCCATTTTCCAGTGGCTTCTGGTGGTTCAGTGTCAGACTGATATTTACCTCTGCATATTCTGAGGTCTCACGAGTTTTAACCACCTCAACGTTTTTGCTTGTTCCTATTTGCTTGTCTTAGTTTTGTCACCACATTGTTGTTCAGTTGCTCAGTCGTGCCCGACTCCTCGCCTCCCCATGGACCCCATGCTAGGCCCTCCCTGGCCTTCACCATCTCCTGGATTTTGCTCAGACTCATGTCCATTGAGTTGGTGATGCCATCCAACCATCTCGTCCTCTATCATTCCCTGTATCCCCTTCTTGTCTTGCCTTCAATCTTTCCCAGCATCAGGGTCTTTTCCAGTGAGTTGACTCTTTGCATCAGGTGGCCAGAGTATTAGAGTTTCAGCTTCAGCATCAGTCCTTCCAATGAATATTCAAGGTTGATATCCTTTAGGACTGACTGGTTTGATCTCCTTGCAGTCCAAGGGACTCTAAAAAGTCTTCTCCAGCACCACAGTTTGAAAGCATCAATTCTTCAGTGCTCAATCTTTTTTATGGTCCAACTCTCATATCCACACAGGACTGCTGGAAAAGCCATAGCTTTTGTTGCTACATTGTTCAAATATTATTAACAACATCAAATAGTTGTGCTATTATATGCCCATGCACTATCTCCTTTCATGTTTTCTCACTTAATACTTATTGTAGCTCTGTGTAATGAAGATACTGTTACTATCCCTATTTTTCTAGTGAGGAAACAAAGGCTCCTAGAAGTTAAACCACTAGTTCAGGGTGATACAGATTGCCTCTTAATTCTTCCATTTGGCCTCAAGATGACCATTATGGTCACTTTCCACTGTGCTCTTCCATAGTCATGCAAGATGCTTTTCTGATTAATCCGTGTCTGAAAGCCTTCTTGTGATTGACTGGGGTCAACTAAGTGTCCCCAGATCTTTTCCAGTATTTATTCTGAGTCTAGAACTCTGAGAGCTGCCCTTGAAATCACCATCTAATTATATCTTTAATCTTGGCTCCCCTTCTCAACTAGCATATTATGTGAATACATTGGAAGCCCATTATAAGTCTGCAGTTTAGTTATGGTTCTCAGTGAGATAATTGTCTTACTCATCATTTTGGAGAGAGGGCTCAGCCGGATTCTGTAGCATGTACAAGCATACTTCATTTTGCTGTGGCTTCCCTTTATTATACTTCATAGGTATTGTATTTTTTCACATGTTGAAGGTTTGTGGCAACCCGTTCAGCAAGTCCGTTGGCACCATTTTTCCAAAAGTGTTGTTTTCTTGTGTCCCTGTATCATGTTTTGGTAATTCGCACATTATTTCAAATTTTTCATTATTACTAAATTTTTTATTATGATCAGTGATATTTGATGTTACTTTTGTAAGATTATGACTTGCTGAAGTTTTAGATTATGGTTAGCATTTTTTAGCAATAAAGTATTTTTAAATTAAGGTATGTGCATTTTTTTAGACATAATACTATTTCACACTTAATAGACTACAGTATAGTATGTATATATTCTATATATAGGAAACCAAAAAATTCGTGTGGCTTACTTCACTGTGCTGTTCACTTTATTGTAGTGGTCTGGAACTAAACCTGCAGTATCTACAAGGTACGCCTGTATTATAAATGGATTTTATTAATATTTAATATCCTTTCACTTATTGGTCTTATGTGGGCCTTTTTCCCTGCTGTGTTTATTTAAAATACTATTTGTTTTGCCATTGCTGCCGCTATTACATGTGCTTCTTCACTCCAGCTACAGAGGTGCAGCATTTGCTGTCTGTTTAAATCCTGCTCATTCCAGTTTTTTATGAACAAAATCTGAAATTGTTGTCCTCATGAATTTGTAAATAGCAGCAAGAGACACAGTTGTTTCAAGGGCTGGAACTTTTTTGGAAGCTTTAACCTAAGATTGGCATTGCAGTTTCTAGTGGGTAGAGGCCAGGGTTGGTGCTGAACATGCTATCTTGAATAGGACAGCCCCTAACAACATAAGATTATCTGGCCCCAAGTGTCAGCAGTGCTGAGGCTGAGAAGCTTTGCTCTGGAGCATTCATTCTCTCTCTCTTTTAAAGTTTGTCTCTGCTGAATCTTAGTTTCTGCCTGTGGGCTCTTAGTTGTGGCATTCGGGATCTAGTTCCCTGACCAAGGATCGAACCCCAGCCCCCTGCATTGGGAGTGCAGTCTTAGCCAATGGCACCACCACCAGGCAAGACCTAAGAGTGTTCATTCTCAGTAGGCATGTTGTTGTCTTCAGGTGGGCGGTGGGCAAAAATTATTTCTTGGGATGGGGGGTAGTGGTGAAATATTTTTATGTGCAAAGTACAGATATGCATGTAGTGTATATAGATACACAGTGTTCCTTTGGTGGTAAAATTTTATGATGGAGTCAGTATTTAGAAATCCTACACTTCTGTATGCTTCTCTTCTACACTTACAGCAGTTCTAACACCAGATGTGGGGGACTGGGGTTCCCCACCAAGGAGTTCTCTGAGACACTCTCTGACAGTTTAATTCAGTTCTGATGCATTTACGTAGAGATAGCATCAGATCCCACAGGTTAAGTTTTTCATCCTGCAAAACTGTTCCTCTTCCCCACAATTAAAATGCCAGTCCAAAGTGCAGACTGTTTCTTGTGCTTCTGACCAATTGACTATAAATCAGTGGTTTCCGTGACCCCATCCTGAGGTTTGATTGAGTTGCTAGAGAGGCTCACAGAATGCAGGAAAACAGTTTACCTACTGTCTACCAGTTTGTTGTAAAAGGCTGTAATAAAGATAGAGAATATGCAGGTGGAACGGATTCATAGAGCAGGGTATATGTGTGGGAAAGAGTTCCCAGCTTTCATACCCTCTCTGGGTGTGCGGCCCTCCATCACCTCTCTGTATTCACCAACCTGGAAACTCTTGGAACTTCATGCTGTTGGGATTTTATGGAGATTGTCTCTCACACAGGCCTGATAAGTTACTAACTCCACTTCCAGCCCTTTTCAAACCATACAGAGCTTGAAGGATGAGGCTGAAAATCCCTAGCTTCTAATCATGGCTTGGCCTTTCTACTGACCAGCCCTGATTCAGGAGCCCACCCAGAGTCACCTCATTAGAAAACAGGCCTTCCTATCACCCAGGAAATTCCAAGGGATTTACATGTCAGGAACACCACATATTAGAATGACAGATGCCCTTTGTGCTCTTATCATTTAGGAAATCGAAAGTGTTTAGGAGCTCTGTGCCAGGAACCAGGGACAGAAACCAATCTATGTATTTTTTATTATTTCACAGGGAACACTTAGGGGGAAAATGTCTAAAATGACTCCTTACGATGTTAGCAGTGAAAAAAAAGTTAACACTGCCTTGAAGGAGACTGTCTACTTATAATGGTTAAAAACTCAGGTTCTCAACCACTGAAGTTAAACTAGATGTAAATCCTGTTTTTGCCGGTTTACCAGCTACAGACAGTGACTTCATAAGCCTTTAAGTTTTCCTATTTCTAAGAGATGTAGATAGTGATAGTACTTTCTTCAAAGGCTTGTTGTGAGACAGATACTTTGTCATTTAAAGCATGTAGCACTTGGTAAAAGCATAGTCATTCTCCAAAGATGCTCCAGGAGAGAGAAAGGGTCTTATTTATTGCAGTGTAGCTGGGGCTTAAATCGGTATTCAATAAATATATGTTGAATGAATGAATGAAACTCTTATTCCTTGAGTTGAATGTGTCATTTACCATTATGGAAACTGAGGAAGTGGCAGCAGTAAGATAAACTGTACTTCCCTTCATTCTTTTTTTCTGTTGGGCATCTTTTATATTTACCTCATGTAAACTCTCATGTGTGATACATTGCCTATTTGAACATTTACTTTTAAAGTAGAAATGGATTATATAGCATGCAATACCATCATTCTGTTTCAAGCCAGTTGAGTGAGTTCAGAGCAAGAATGATAGATGCATTCTGTTAATGTTCTTAAGAGAGCTAGTGTACTTTTTCTTAAATTTAATTTGGCCGCGCTGGGTCTTCCTTGCTCTGTGGACGGGCTTTCTCTGCTTGCAGCGAGTGGGGCTCCTCTCGAGTTGCTGTGTGTGGGGTTTTAGTTGCAGTGCGTGGGCTCCGTAGTTGTGACTCTGGGCTTAGTTGCCCCGTGACAAGTGGGATCTTCTCAGAGCAGGGATCACACCTGTGGCCCTACATTGCAAGGTGATTCTTAACCACTGGGCCACTAGGGAAATTTGCTAGTATACTTTTAATTTGTAAATCTTAACTGACGTTCATTCTTGTGTTAGGATCTCAACTTGCAATTTATTCCATTCTGTTTTTAGTGAAACATGAAAGAATGTACAATCAAATAATAATGCTTAATAACTTATTTTTTGTGTATTCATATTTTATTTAAAAATATTTATTTTTATTGATCCTTGTAATTTTCCTATGGCTTAATGCTTTTGTTACTGAATTAAATCTTTTTATTTTTAAGCCTTAAATCGGAACTATTGTTATTTGTGCTTATATTGTACCCTACTTTTATAGGAATATAGTTATTAAGTGCACAAAGAATTCCATTATTTTTTCATATATTTGCCTCTAAGATAATCTCACGGAGTATACCCTGAACTGTTGTTTTTTTGAGGTTTAGTAAAAAGATAATAACCTAGCTTCTATTCTTCAGAATCACAAAGTCATGTGACAGATTTCTTATTTTCACTTACTATAAATTCTGAAAAATTATTTCAATAGAATATATCAGAGATAGAATAAATATTTACCATATGATTAATTTTTTTTATCAATTTACTCAGGGATTTACTTAGACTGATTAAACCATTAAAAGAATGATTCATACAACAGAATGTCAAGTTAACTTATTTACAAAAGGAGATATGAATCAAGATGGTTCTTAGTATAGGATACCCCATTCTTTTTCCAGGATGGTTAGGTTTACTCAGAAAAACATATGTGAAACAAAACATTGGTACCTTTCCAAAAACAGACACACAGATCAATAGAACAAGATAGAGAGCCCAGAAATAAGTCCTTGCATTTATGGTCAATTAATCTATGACAAACAAGTCAGCACAATACAAGGGAGAAAAGGCAGTCTCTTCCAAGTGGTACTCAGAAAATTGGACAGCTAAAGTTCAAAGTGGATTAAAGATCTAAGTGTAAGACTGGATACTATAAAACTCCTAGAGGAAAATATTGGCAGACACTCTCTGACATAAATTGCAGCAGTATTTTTTTGGATCTGTCTTCCTAAAGTAAAGGAAATACAAGCAAAAATAAACAAACGGGACCTAATTAAAATTGTTTGCACAGCAAAGAAAACCACCATCACAACAAAAAGATAGCCTACTGAATGGGAGAAAATATTTGCAAGTGATATGACTGGTAAGGGATTAATATCCAACATATATAATCAGTTCGTACAGCTCAGTGCAAAATAAACCAAAAAAACCAGCCTAATTAAAAAATGGGCAGAAGAACCGAACAGACATTTTTCCAAAGAGGAAATGTAGATGGCCTATAGGCACATGAAAAGTTGCTCAACATTGCTAATCTTCAGGGAAATGCAAATCAAAGCCACAGTGAAATATCACCTCACACGTGTCAAGATGACTGTCATCAGAAAGAAGACTCACAATAAATATTGGTTAGAATGTGGAGAAAAGGAAACTCTAGTACATTGTTGGTAGGAGTGTAAATTGGTACAGCCATGATGGAAAACAGTATGGAAGTTTCTCAAAAAAAACTAAAACCAGAACTGCTGTATGACCCAGCAGATCCTCTTCTGGATGTATTTCTTTAAAAAAAAAAAAAAGCACTGATTTGAAAACATGCATCCTAATGTTGATAGCATTATTTATAATAGCCAAGATATGGAAGCAACCTAAGAATCCAACAGGTGAATAGATAAAGAAGCAACGGTGTACATATATATTCAATGAAATACTACCTAGCCATAAAAAAGAATGAAATTTGGCCTTTTGCAGCAATATGAATGGACTTGGAGGGCATTATACTAAGTGAAATAAGTCAGACAAAGAGAAGTACTATATGATATCACTTACATGTAGGATCTAAAAAATACAGCAGACTAGTGAATGTAACAAAGACTCACAGATAATAGAAAATAAACCATTAGTTACCAATGAGGTAGGGGGGGGCAATAAAGGTAGAGGAGTGAGAGGTACAATCTGTTGGGTGTAAGACAGGCTCAACGATATATTGTACAACATAGGGAATATGGCCAATATTTTGTAATAACTGTAAATGAAAAATAACCTTTAAAAATTGTAAAAAAAATTTTTAAATTAAATACAAAACATTGGTGCCTCTCAATTTATGTTTTTATAGTTTCATTTGAGGGTTTTGTTTTTTTTTTGGTAAAGAAAAAGATCACTTTCAAAATACTACTGCTCATTGACAACATACCTGGCCCATTAAGAGCTCAGTTAGAGATGTACAATGAGATTCATGTTGTTTTCATATTTACTAACACAATAGCCATTCTACAGCCCATGGATCAAGAATAATTTCTACTTTCAAGTCTCATTATTTAAGAAATACATTTCTTAAGACTATAGTTGCCATAAATAGTGATTTTTCTCTTGACTCGCTTTATTGCAGTGCTCTAAATTCAAGCCTATGATAGCTCTGAGGTATGCCTATGTAAGGCTAGATTCTACCACCCAGCTGTCCCTCAACAAAGAATTACCATATTATCTGAGTTGTTACCAAGTCTTTTATATTGCCTGCTGCTTGCTTGCCTACTAGTTTTCCTCAGTTGCTTTTTTGTGTTTTCAACAACATGGTTTTCTTTTTTAAGTCCTAAAAAATTTAGTATAGTTATGGTAACTATTAGGAGGGTTTGTTGAAGTTTAGTCACTAAGTCATGTCCTACTGTTGGAACTGCAAGTTTTGAATGCCATAATGAATTATTAATGATAAAACAATGTATGTTACTCATTATGGAGATAGGCATATGCATTTATGAGATGAATAGAAAAGAAATAAAAATTGTCCTGATAAAATACAAATGGGTATCTGTTATAAACACAGTTTCCAGTAACAACATCATACACGTTCAAAAGTGTTACAATTTAAATGATACATGCCAAAATGATGATAATGTGCTGTGTAAGGCTATGTTAGATAACTCATGATGGCTTTTAGTTAGATGACTAAAGGTTTTATGAAACAGGAGGGTAGAAATAGAAGGGAAAGAACCCGCCTGTCAGTGCACGAGAAGTAGGAGGAGCAGGCTCTGTCCCTGGGTCGGGAAGGTCCCCTGGGGGAGGGCATGCAACCCCCTCCAGGATTCTTGCCTGGAGAATCCCAGGGACAGAGGAGCCTGGTGGGCTACAGTCCACGGGGTGATGGAGTCGGACACGTCCGAAGCAACTTAGCATGCACTCAAATATAACGTTTTAACTAAAGACATTGACTTTCACCGAAATTTACAGATTCAGATCATCTAAAAGCTTTTTCTTTTCTTGTTGGGAAAATTTAACATATAGAAAGATTCCTATAAAATATGGAAGATAATTTTAGTCCATCAGTATACAGCCTTACTTTTATTTCTTAGGACTTTTGTTCCCTCCCTTATTTTTCGAATTTGTGCTCTGTCTTTTCGTATATGTTTTAAGCTGCCTATCTTTACTCCTAACACGTGTATATTGATATTGGCTTGTATGTACTGTATATATTACTTTGGTCTCTTTCCAGCTTGTTAATATGTGTATTTTAATGTTGCTTTCCTAAGAACATTCTACTGTAGATAAAAATGTAAACACAAGTACATGTTTTTGAGTGACATAAATATAAAATGCAAGTGTAAACAGAAAAAGATCTAGTATTTTTAATAGTTCTGTTCATATTAAAATAGTATGTAGATAAAATTCTAACGTGCAGAAATATGTATGTATGTATGTGTTAGTCAGTTGTGTCTGACTTTTTGCAACCCCACGGTCTGTAGCCCACCAGCCTTCTCTGTCCATGGGATTCTCCAGGCAAGAATACTGGAGTGGGTTGCCGTTCTCTTTTCCAGGGGATCTTCCCAATCCAGGAATTGAACCCAGGCCTTCTGCATTGTAGGCAGATTGTTTGCCGACTGAGCTTCCAGGGAAGCACAGGAATATGGGTAGGCTCAAGTTTCAATAGTTCATTTGTAAGCCAGTGCCTTGGGGAAAATATATTCTGAGCTTGTGAGAGGTTCCCAGCTGACCTGCTGAAATCAATTTGACTTACTATGTAGTCAGAATTATAGAAAATTACATTTTGAGATTTTTTTCTTTGGGCATATATGTCTGAACCTTGACAATGGGAATAGTTTTTTGTCTTCTGCAGCCTCATCCTCTGAAAGGAAATACTTACCTTGAATCCTTAACCTCAATCCCCTGAAGGGAACTGTGTCAAGAGGGCTGAATTCCTCAAGCTGTGGTTGTGATACGAGGGCCTTTCTGAGTCCTTTGGGAGCAGACTCCCAAAGGTTAAAAACATTCTTTTGGGGACTCCACAGGCAATGGGATAAACCCTACTGGAAGCTAATATAAATAGATGTGTTGAAAATACTAAGCAGCTAAGATCTTACTACTTCCTGGTTCTCCTTCTAACACTTTCATAAACATCTCCCCCCATACCCACCTACCATGGGGCACCTTGATGAATGAGATTGTCCTAAAGTTCAGAAGTGACTGCCTCACTTATTTGTGCAAAAATTGTGCCTACGTAGTGAAATACATACTCTTTAGACTAAAAAGATGAAATTAAAAAAAAAAAAAAATTCCTTTGGGGATTTTCCTGGAGATCCACTGGTTAGGACTCCACATTTCAGCTGCCGTGGCTTGAGTTCAGTCTCTGGTCTGGGAACTGAGATCCTGGGCAGTGTGGCAAAAAAAAAAAAATTCTTTTTCTTTCTGATCTAACCTCTTCCTTTACCTCTAATTAATAGTCATTTTCTAGTTTATGGACAATGGTTACTAAGACCTTCATCTTCCTTTTTCCCCCAGCATTCTCTGTCTGCCGGAAGTGAAAGGTGGTTCAGATAGGGAACTGAATTCTGCACTTTGTAGGAATTAGCTTATGCACTTACCTTTTTTTTTTTTTTTTTTGGTGAATAAGGCAAAAGAAATTTTTCATTAGGATGATTAAGTAAAGGTAGCATCCCCGAGCTTCAGGTATACCACTAGAAAAGCTAGATCCCAGTGCCGATTGACTGCCCCACTGTAGCTCTATGAACTATGGTTCTTAATTCTTCCCCTAGTTGACCCTTTGTGCCCAGCGAAATAGGCATAGGACTGATGGATTTGAGGGTAGACTCTGGAAGGAAGGCAGTCCCCTTGTTATTGCTGTCTAGTTTTTCTTTATCTCAAAAAGTATTAAGGGAAGTTGGTTCAGATATTATTGATGGATGGAATTTATGGTTTAGGATAGGATTAGTACCTATGGTTCACCACCCCATCCCCAGGCATACTGCTTTGAAATTCTGCTAATTTTTGTTTTCATTTGCCAGATTTATTTTTGCTGTTTATATTTTTACTCCCTTTTCTATTATACAAAGACAGAGCAGACAACTTTAAAGCTAATAAAAATTTAAGTTCAGTTTTTGTCTCCAAATAGACTGATTAATGATTGTTTATGTTGTAGCTCAGTAGAAGCACCAGCTACCTTAGTAATTGGCAACAAAGATCCCAAACCACACAAGGAGAGAGAGCATGGACTTAAAAGAATAATCTGAATGAATTTAGTGTTTTGAACTCGGAAGCAAAACTGCTATTCAGTTTTTTTCTTATAGCTGGATATTGAACTGTGACTTACCATAGGGCAGCAAAGAAAGGCCTCAGGGGAATGGTAGTTGTATTACTAGTTATAAATTTATGGCTAAACACTCTTAGGAAAAATGTCTGATTAAAGGAGATATTGAAAAGTATGACCTTCTAGTTAAATATTTGTTTTGAAAGGCAGACCTGAAATTTTTTTTCCCCCAATTTTACAATTTTTCTCATAGTTGATCTATGAGGTTAACTATTAACAACTTTTATTTTTTTAAGAGACAGTGAGGTTCAGCATAGATAGTGGACATAGTGTCTTTACATTGCTGCACAAGGAATGAATGTGTTTATATCATAAAAAAGTTACAGTGAGCACATAAACAAGGATTATTTATATTTGGAGTACAACCCTGACTTATTCACATATTATGTAATGTGATACATTAACTCTCTATTTGGATTATAAGCTTTTTGGCATGAACTTTATTTTTACCAGTGCTGTCCACTGGGCATGTAACGTGAGCCACGTAGGTAATTTAAAATTTTCTAGTAGCATTATATATTTTATTTAACCCAATATAATCTAAATGTATTTCAACAAGTAATCAATATAAAGACTGAGATATTTTGCACCCTTTTCCCATACTAAATCTTCAGAACCCATTGTTATTTTATTCTTAGTGCACATTTCAATTCAGGCTAGCCACATTTTGAGCACTCGATAGCCATAGGTACCGAGTGGCTACTGTATTAATAGATAGTGCTGTCTTTTACAGTTTAGTGTTAGGAATACAGTCGTTGCTTTCTGTGAGAATGTGTGTGTCTGTTATTTTAGCTACAGATTTCTCTAGTTGAATAAAGTATAAAAGATTTTTAAATGCCTGTCTTTTCTTTCTCTTTAAGGCCCTTCCTTCTTCCATGATTATAGTAGCAGTTTATTGTCCTGTGATAGCTGCTGTTTTCATTGTTCTGAAGATGGTCAACTATCGACTCCACAGAGCCTTGGATGCTGGAGAGATTGTAGATAGGAATGCAAATGAGTTCACAGATCAGCGAGCCAAAACTGAGCAAGGCAACTGTTCAACACGGAGAAAAGATAGCAATGGCCCGAGGTAAGGAGACCCATGCCGCTCAATTTTTAGGGTGTACATGATGCCTGTGTCCAGTGATGTGGTTATTGTGTCAGGCCTGTTCTGTTCACCTGGTTTTACCACTGTCAATACAGTGACAGGTATGATTGGCACATTAGACAACAGCAAAGGTGACTATCTGGAGATAAATCAGTGTCTTTGGCCTTATTAATGAACAACATGTTTGAATGATAATAATCATGATAGTATAATAATTAAATACACTAAAGACCAAAACCAGTGGCAAACAAGTTAAAGAAATAATAAAATATGACTTCGTAAATCAAAGCATTTTTACTCATACATATATGTAGTTACATGTATGTACATATATACTTTTATATAAAATGTGTATACATCTTAAGCTGTGATAATATTTTACTTGACACTTATAATCTGCAGTTTTCCCTTTACTGTAAATTTTTTTTTCAATTTTATATTCTTACCTTAAAACTTAGCTGTTCCTTCCCTCAACCTTAGCATGACTGATTTCCTGTGTTGTGGTAACCCCTTCCTAGATGCTTTCTTTTCCTGTCTCAGCTAAAATATTCTCCCTGCTGCTCTCAGTCACATTCTACCGTGTTAACCTCAGCTTCAACCAGAGGAATTTAGTTGTTACAGTCAAAAGGCTGTGACTTCATAGAACTAATAGGTGTCCCTATTGTAACTCTTCAATTGTTGCTTTATGAGCATACAACATTTTTAAGCTCATGCAGTCCTCAGAAGCAATTCTGTGAGATGGATGCTGTTATTATTCCTGACTTATAGATGTGGAAAGTAAGGTGAAAAGGATCAAATAATCCAGGCATTCAGGCTCTGGAGTCCATGCCTTTTAACCACTATGCCATGTTTCCACTCAGTATAATATATTATATCAAGATATAAATAATGCCATTAAAAAGGGGGTATTCATCTTCTAAGACAGGGCAGTGTTTCTGTGCCATCTTCAGTGCACTTAAAGCCTTTGTCCTTTTTCAGTTACATTTTCCTTCATCCCTAACATGATTATACCATTTGTTCATTGAACAGATATTTTACTCTTGTGATAATTTTATTCATAGCATAAATCACTATCTGTAGTAATCTTACTTAATCATTTGTTTGCATTTATAAGTTTCTTGAAAGCAGTGCCTTGTTTTTCTTACAAACTGTTTTATTCCTAAGTTCTTGAACAGTGTCTTGCACTAATAGGTGCTCAGGAAATATTTCAAATTTGTGAAAACATTTTTTTTCTGTGATAGTATTTTTTCCTCCTGTGATAGTATTATTAATGACTGCACAGTATTCCATTTTGGGGGTATGCTGCTGCTGCTGCTAAGTCGCTTCAGTTGTGTCCGACTCTCTGCGACCCCGTAGACGGCAGCCCACCAGGCTCCCCTGCAGGCTCCCCTGTCCCTGGGATTCTCCAGGCTAGAACACTGGAGTGGGTTGCCATTTCCTTCTCCAGTGCATGAAAGTGAAAAGTCAAAGTGAAGTTGCTCAGTCGTGTCTGACTCCTAGCGACCCCATGGACTGCAGCCTACAAGGCTCCTCCGTCCATGGGATTTTCCAGGCAAGAGTGCTGGAGTGGAGTGCCATTGCCTTCTCTGATTTTCTAATTTAAATTCAAGTATTAGATCACTGTGATGTTTAAATTTTAAATGACTAAAATTTTTTTTATCATGATTTAGCAGAAGTAGAATTACTCAAAAAGCTATACCCCATTTTTTAATATATATATATTGCCAAAGTCCAAAGAGTTTTACCTTTTAATTATTGCGATCAGCAGTTGGAGGGTCTTTTTTTTTTTCCCCGCTCTTGGCAGCACTGATTATTTAGTATTTTCACAAGCTGGTAAATATCGCATTGTTTAATTTTTTCAGTTTTCAGATTACTAGTGAAATGGAGGCATTTTTCTTATGTTGTTCGATTTAAATTTGTTATTTTGCGAGTTGTATGTTTTTCTATCAGTGGTTAATTTTTTACTGTTGGTTTGGAGAAGATACTTATGAAGGATATCAACTCATCTTTTATGTCAAATACTTTTCCTCACTTTATGGCATTTTATTTCTGTATTTATATGCCACAATTAATTTTTTAATGATCTGTTCTGTTCTATGCAAGTTTATTAGTTCTGTCTTTGATATCAAGTTTTGTAAGATTTTTCTTTGCCCAAATTATGTAAATTTTCATCTGTGTGTACTTCCAGTATTTTTACCATTTTATCTTTTATTTTTTACTTGTAGTCAATCTGAAGAACATTTCTAACTTTTTTTTCAGATTTGTTAGTACCAACAACATTGAATGAACAATGCATCATTATGTCCATTTCTGGGCTCTGCTTTCTGCCCCATTGATCTCTCCCTTTGCTTATACTACACTGGCATTCTAACATGCTTAATACTTAGCAGTGTGAATCGCTCGTCACTATTTTAATATTATCTTAGTTATTCTCATGTGTATGCTTAGTTTTTTGTGAGATGTTCCCTTGTCTGCCCATCCTCCAGAAAATCTCAGTAGAATTTTGATGATAATTGTATTAAATTTGCAGGGAACTCAGCTTTTAAAATAGAAAGCCTCACTCAGAGACGTTGTGTGCTCATTGTACAGTCACTTAGTCTTGTCTGTCTCTTTTATGGACTGCAGCATGCCAGGCCTCCCTGTCTCTCACCATCTCCCAGAGTTTGCCCAAGTTCATGTCCACTGCATCAGTGATGCCATCCAGCCATCTCATCCTCTAATGCCCTCTTCTCCTTTTGCCTTTCATCCTTCCCAGCATCAGGGATTTTTCCAGTGAGTCGGCTGTTCACATCATGTGACCAAAATACTGGAGCTTAGCTTCAGCATCAGTCTTTCCAGTGAATTTTCAGGACTGATTTCCTTTAGAATTGACTGGTTTGTTCTCCTTGCTGTCCAAAGGACTCCCTTGTATATGTATATAGTGTATGTGCATAAATCTTTTAGTGGATTCTACATAGTTCTTAAGTCTATTCTATTTTCTGTTATGAAATGCATACCCCCATTTAGTGGGTAAGCAAAGAGAATGTAGATTCTGCACTTAATCTGCCAGGGGCTTGATCAGTTCCTGATAGTATGACCTTGGAGGAGTTAAGCTTTTATGCCTTGGCTTCCTTATCTGGATGGTGAGACAAATAATAGTACTATCTCTAGGATTCAGTTCAGTTAAGTTCAGTCCCTCAGTCGTGTCTGACTCTTTGCGACCCTGTGAACCACAGCACGCCAGGATTCCCTGTCCATCACCAACTCCCAGAGTTTACCAAATTCATGTCCATTGAGTCGGTGATGTCATTCCCTTCTCCTCCTGCCCTCAATCTTTCCCAGCATCAGGGCCTTTTCAAATGAGTCAGCTCTTCGCACAAGGTGGCCAAAGTACTGGAGTTTCAGCTTCAACATCAGTCCTTCCAATGAACACCCAGGACAGATCTCCTTTAGGATGGACTGGTTGGATGTCCTTGCAGTCCGAGGGACTCTCAAGAATCTTCTCCACCACCACAGTTCAAAAGCATCAATTCCTCGGCGCTCAGCTTTCTTCACCATCCAGCTCTCACATCCATACATGACTACTGGAAAAACCATAGCCTTGACTAGATGGACCTTTGTTGACAAAGTAATGTCTCTACTTTTTAATATGCTATCTAGGTTGGTCATAACTTTCGTTCCAAGGAGTAAGCACCTTTTAATTTCATGGCTGCAGTCACCATCTGCAGTGATTTTGGAGTCCAAGAAAATAAAGTCAGCCACTGTTTCCACTGTTACCCATCTATTTGCCATGAAGTGATGGGACCGGATGCCATGATCTTAGTTTTCTGAATGTTGAGCTTTAAGCCAACTTTTTCACTCTCCTTTTTCACTTTCATCAAGAGGCTCTTTAGTTCCTCTTCACTTTTCTGCCATAAGGGTGGTGTCATCTGCATATCTGAGGTTATTGATATTTCTCCCGGCAATCTTGATTCCAGCTTGTGCTTCCTCCAGCCCAGCCCTTCTCATGATGTACTCTGCATATAAGTTAAATAAGCAGGGTGACAATATACAGCCTTGATGTACTGCTTTTCCGATTTGGAACCAGTCTGTTGTTCCATGTCCAGTTTTAATTGTTGCTTCCTGACCTGCATACAGGTTTCTTAAGAGTTAGGGCAGGTGGTGTGGTATTCCCATCTCTTTCAGAATTTTCCACAGTTTTTTTGTGATCCACACAGTCAAAGGCTTTGATATAGTCAAAGCAGTAATAGATGTTTTTCTGGAACTCTCTTGCTTTTTCAATGATCCAGCAGATACTGGAGATTTGATCTCCGGTTCCTCTGCCTTTTCTAAAACCAACTTGAACATCTGGAAGTTCACGGTTCATGTACTACTGAAGCCTGACTTGGAGAATTTTGAGCATTACTTTACTAGCGTGTGAGATGAGTGCAATTGTGCAGTAGTTTGAGCATTCTTTGGCCTTGCCTTTCTTTGGGATTGGAATGAAAACTGACCTTTTCCAGTCCTGTGGCCACTGATGAGTTTTCCAAATTTACTGACATATTGAGTGCAGCACTTTCACAGTATCATCTTTTAGGATTATGAGGCTAAATGAGGTCGTATATGCAAAGCACTTAGAACTATTTCTGATACGTGAACAATGCAGGAATTGCTAGCTCTTATTAGTTCTGTATAAGTCATATATGATTAATTCTGGATAATTGTATATATTCTTAATGCTTATTTTAATTTTCTTTTCTATTTTCTTTTAGTTTTCAAAAAGATTTATTGTAAAATATATATTTCAAACAGTATATCAAGTATATGTATAATTTAGAGAATAAAAACCAAGTGAATACTTAACCACCACACAGCTTAAGTAATAGGACATTATACAAATACAAGTCTTTCTCATTTCATTCTACCCTTTTCTTTTCAGGAGTGATCTTTATTTTTAAATTTTTTGTTAATAATTCCATTGGTTTACTGTTATATAGTCTTTGTCAGTTCAGTTCAGTCGCTCCGTCGTGTCCAACTCTTTATGACCCCATGAATCGCAGCACGCCAGGCCTCCCTGTCCATCACCAACTCCCAGAGTTTACCCAAACTCACGTGCATCGAGTTGGTGATGCCATCCAGCCATCTCATCCTCAGTTGTCCCCTTCTCCTCCTGCCCCCAATCCCTCCCAGCATCAGGGTCTTTTCCAATGAGTCAACTCGTGCACGAGGTGGCCAAAGTATTGGAGTTTCGGCTTCAGCATCAGTCCTTCCAATGAACACCCAGGACTTACCTCCTTTAGGATAGTCCTAAACCTATTATTACTTAATTTTGTCTGCCTAAGACATCCTAAAGACAGGCATACTGTTTGTATTTCTCTGTGAAGGGCTTTTTTTGGCAGAATTTCATATTTTGTAGACTTACGCATGTTGATGCTTCCAGCTATTATTTGTGTTTGCTCTTGTATAGTCTACTACTGGAGAAGGCAGTGGCACCCCACTCCAGTACTCTTGCCTGGAAAGTCCCATGGGCGGAGGAGCTTAGTGGGCTGCAGTCCATGGGGTCACTAAGAGTTGTACATGACTGAGCGACTTCACTTTCATTTTTCACTTTCATGCATTGGAGAGGGAAATGGCAACCCACTCCAGTGTTCTTGCCTTGGGAGTCCCAGGGATTGGGGAGCCTGGTGGGCTCCTGTCTGTGGGGTCACACGGAGTTGGACACGACTGACGTGACTTAGCAGCAGTTTACTACTGTTGGAGTAGACTACAGCTTATCTGTTTTTCTGTTGATAGTCATTCAGATTATTTCTAGGTTTTTTGCTCAGATGACACATTTTCATATGTTTCTTTGGCCACATGTGTATATCTAATATTCATAAGCTGGTTCACAGGGCATTTTCACCTTCAGTTTTATTAGGTAATTCCAAGCTGTTTGCCAAAACAATAATACCAGTTCATACTTTAACCACTAATGTGTGAAAGTCCTTATTGTTTCATATCCTCAGCGTTTGATTTTGTTGTTGTTTTTGTACGTTTTGCTGGTTTTCCATTTTAACAGCTGAGTGTTAGATGTGTCTTACTTTGACTTCTGTCAATAGTTAACCTTTCTGATTACTAATGAGGAAGAGCGTCTTACCTCACATATATGGTCCATTTAAGCTTTCTGTTCTTTCCAGTGCCTGTTTATTTCTTGTTTCATTTTTCTTTGGAGTTCTCCTTTTTTTGTTAAGAAGGAGGAGTTCAAGAGAGAGGGGACTTACGTATACCTATGGCTCATTCATGTTGATGTATGGCAGAAACCAATACAATATTGTAAAGCAATTATCCTTCAATTAAAAATAAATTTTAAAAATATATATTCATTATATTACCCCTTTGTTGGTTATATACATTACAGATGTCTTTTTCCAGTTTATAGCCTGTCATTTTGCTTTTCTTAAGATTTCTTATGATTATCGCACTTTCTTAAATTTATAGTTTATTGATTTTTTTTTTTTTTTTTGGTAATTAACGTTTTTGTGTCTTATTTAAGAAATTATTTTCTACCCAGATATCAAAAAATACTCTCAGAGATTGTCTTTTTAAAATTTCATGTTTCTTTGTTTTCACATTTCAGTTGTACTCAAAATTATTATGTTCCGTTGTCAGGTATGGATTTAGGGTTTGTTTTTCTTTATATATAACTGGCTTAATCAGTATTTGTTATAAGACTGTCTTTTCCTTTTTGACCTGTTGGACTCACTTTATCATAAATTGTTTTCACATATGGTGGGTATATTTCTGGGCTCTACTCTGTTCTGTTAATATAGTTTATGCCTATGTAGTTACTACACAATCATAACTGCTATAGCTTTGTAACAAGACTTTAGATACCTAGTGGGGCAAACCTTGTACCTTGTTTTTTTTAAGAGTGACTTTGCTACTTTTGATCTTTGATACAAACTGTAGAGTCTGCTAGGCAAAGTCTACAAGGACTTAGAGTTTTCATTAGCATTACATTGGATATGTAGATTCCTCTGCTGAGAATCGATATCCTCACAATATTGAATCTTTCCATTTATTTAGTCTTCTTTAATGTCTTTCAGTAAATATTCATCATTTCTCCATTAAAAGGCTTTCATAGCTTTTATTAAATTCTATCAACTTTTTCTAATTACTTTTCATTTTTGTTTTGTTTTGTTTCCAACAACCTTATTAAACTCCCTTATTAATGGTAAAAGTTTGTAGGTTATTTCTTGATTTGCAGCAAATGATGACAGTTTTATTTCTTCCTTTCTATGCCTTATTCTTCTTGTTTAACTTTTTATTGACTATAACTTCTAACACATGGTTAAATTGAAATAGTGTTGGTGTACATCTTTGTCTTTCTTTAAAGAGAGTATCTTGAAGCGTTACCATTAAATAAGATCTTTTTTGCAGAATTTGCTTTTGCCATCTCCTTTCCCTCACTTTCCCACTTACAAATCTCTGTTCTGAGGAACGGAAATGAATAGGAAAACAAATGGACTTATTTTCAGCGCCTCTCACTGTGCTTGGTGCGTTAGAGCTGTCGGTTTGTTGCATGGATGAACAGATGCAGTAGGAACGACTGCTGCTGCTTCTGGTTGCCATTGGCTGTGGTATGGCAGCTCAGAAATAATGATCTTAAATCCTGATTTTAAAGAAAGAGTCAACGTCATTTATGGATGTATTACATTTTTAACGTTTCAGGAGAGGAAATTAGCACGTTGAATTTTATAATGTGAATATGTGAAGACAGAACATATCTTTTTTCTGTTTCTCGTGCAGTGATGCTTGCAATGTTGTAAATTAAGGAACCATTTAAAATATACACAGGTGAGTTTTAGGCTAAATTTTCTGAAAAATTTATTCTGTTTAGGGACTTTGTTTTTATTTATTCATGCTTTTATGAACATCCTTGTGGTCTTGATTAGATTTACTGAGGTGGTACTGTGAAGTTCTAGTTAAAGCCTGAACTGTTAATGATATTATTAGTTATCAACAAATTTATTTGTGACATCTTCTTTATAATTCAGATTAGACCCTTTCTACTTTCCTCTTTCCCCGTATCTGTTTCTTTTTTTTTTTTAAACAGAAGAGGAAATTAAGTCATAAAAGTAGGAATTTCCTGAATTTGGTCAGTTCGGTCTACCGCTTACCACAGTAGACCACTTTGCTTCTGGGGGAATTGTAAACTACTTACTTTCCAGGTACATGCTGAAATCACCATTGCTGAAAATCTGCAAGCCTTACTAGTAAAGAAAATTCTTACTTAGTCAATTTATATATTAGGGCACTGTTAACTGACTAAAAGTTCTTCTTAATTTGAAGAGAAGAGAAAGGCACAGCAAGTTTGCAAGAGGATTTAGTTTTTTTCTATAAAAAGAACTATTTGTTTTTTCTTTCATCTTTTTTTCTCCCTAAGTACCTCCTTCCACTCAGTGTTGATCATTGAGCATTAGATCTAGATTATTTTTTCTCCACTGGAGATGACCCTCCGCCACAGGAGATCCTTGGCAATATTTGGAGACGCTTTTGGTTATCACAGGGAGAAACACTACCAGCATCTGGTGGATAGAAGTCAGGGATGCTGCTAACCATCCTAACAATGCACAAGATGGTTCCCAGCAGCTGAGACTACGTGGCCTGAAATGTCAGTTGTGCTGATGTTAAGAAACCTTCTGTAGATAATGGAGTTTATTCTTGGTTTTGAACTGGAAAGAGAACTTCAGTGCCTATTTGTTAAAAGGCATTATTGATATCTTAGACTGTGGCCTTTAGACTTAGACCTGGTGTTCAAATCTTATATCAGTGCTTACTGATTATAGAGTACCTACATTCTCGTGTGTAAGGAAAAAAAGCAGAAAGAACAGATATGATAATACACTGTAGAGTGCTGAGTAAGTATTATTTGTGTCCTCCCTTCCCACCTGAATTCCATATACCATTGACTTGGCTTACGTTGTATACTCCTCTGAGAACTTAGGGAAGTTTTTACGCCTTTCAGTTTTTTTATCTGTGTAATGAGGATGACAGTGTTTATAGCATAAATTTTAGGGGAATGTTTCATGAGAAAATGCAACTAAAACATGTGCCCTGTGACCAGAATATATTAAATATTTAGTAAATTTTGCTTTGTTATTAATTTTATGTTCTAATTGTAATCATTTGAACTTGCTCTCAGAAGTGATATATAAAACTAAGAAAGATTAGTCATCAACTGATGATTGAATAAATAAAATGTGTTCTATCTTTATGATGGAATATTTGGCCAGAGAAAGATATAAAGCACTGATACATACTACAACATGTATGAACCTTGAAAACATTGTGCTAAGTAAAAGAAGCCAGTTACAAAAGATTAGTGGTTGCTGAGGGCTGATGGGAGGAGGGAGGTGGGCTAATAGCTAAATGGGTTTGCTTTTGAGATAATAAAGATGTTTTAAAATTGACTGTGGGATGGATGCCTCACCACATTCACTTTGTGAACATATTAAAAATCATCAAATTGCAGTTTCAGTGGATGAATTGTATGTTATGTGAATTATGTATCATTACAGCTATTGCATAGGTACTAGGGAAGATGAGAGCTGTCTGTCCTTTCTGTGGTATCGAACATTTTGTTCCTTGGTTTTCACCTTACTCACCATCTTCTTTGCAATCTGAATTAGAGGATGCTTTCCAGTGGAGTTAGCAGTAATATTGCTGGTTATCACTCATCACTGTTTCAGTGGGTGATAACTGCTTGTATATACTCACTTAAGATTTTGCCAAATTAGAAAAGTATTTCTCATTCTGGCCTAGATAGCCTGTGTGACTTAACACCAAATGTCCAGCACACTTGAACATATTCTAGTTTTCTCACACATGGGCATTTGTACACGGAGTCTGCCTTCATATTCATAACTGAGTTCCATTATATCTTGTTTTTATAGATGGGTAACTCAGACAGTAAAGAATCTGCCTGCAATTCAGAAGACCCAGGTTCAATCCCTGGGTTGGGAAGATCCCCTGGAGAAGGAAATGGCAACCCACTCCAGTATTCTTGCCTGGGGAATCCCATGGACAGAGGAGCCTGGCAGGTTATAGTCCATGGGGTCGCAAAGAGTCGGACACTACTGAGCGACTAACAACAAGTTAGAAAGCTGATTTCCATTGTTGGACGTTAATTAGCCAACTGTAGTCGGTGGCCCAGACTTAGGGACCCAGTAAGCGAACAGGAACATGATGATTATTAGACAGTTAATTAAAAAAAACACTAGAATTCAAACAGCTTTAGTGATAAATGCATAAATGGAAGGTGTACTTGTAAGCAGGTTCTATTTGCCTGTATCTTTTCAGTACAGTTGATGGAATATCCCACCTAAACAGGGTTAAGGTAATTTATGGCTCACAGTAGTGAAAAGCCTCTGTTTAAGGGGTGTCATCAGATGTGGCAGTGTGCAGAATTTCAGGCAACTTCATGACTCTGGTTCCCTTTACGAGGCTGTGCTTTCCTTTTAGTTGGTTCCTCAGACAGGTTCTCCCCTTATGGTTGTAAAATGGCTACAGCAGCTCCGTGACTCTTCTTCTCAGCATTTAAGACAAGCAGATAGAAAGAAGTTTCTTCTCTCAATAGTAGAGCACTTCTGACCTGAGTTGGGTCATGTGCTTATTCTGGAACTACTAATTGTTTAGACCAAGAGATTGGGATATGCTGACTGACTTTGGCCAGTAGAGCTTCCCCCTAACCCTGAGAGTGGGGTCAGCATTACCCCAGCCATATGAGAGCTTGGGTTGAGGTGATTCACCAGAAGAATTTGGGATTGCTTTTTCTTTTTGTTACCAAGGAGGTTGAATTAGATGCCAAATGGTAAAATAACCTATGTCCACAATAATGTTCAGCATATATATTAGAGCTTTTATCCTTGGTAATGATAGCTAAAAAATTCATAGACTGTATATCAGGTAGAGTGAATAAAAAACTGGGGGCAAAAGATAAGATTATGGTAATTATAATAATTAGGCTTGAATTATTCTAAAAGTCTGTTCTAGGGGAACCTTATTATAAAATGGTCTTAAGTGCTTTGAAATTTGTCATGATCTTTTTTCCTTATTTTGGGATGCCATTATCTTTAAGTACTTTAAGTGGACTTCTCAGTTATTTGAACTTAGTACTTTTCTCTTATGTCTTTCTAATGCCTGTTTTTTGGAGAAGGCGATGGCACCCCACTCTAGTATGCTTGCCTGGAAAATCCCATGGACGGAGCCTGGTGGGCTGCAGTCCATGGGGTTGTGGAGAGTCGGACATGACTGAGCGACTTCACTTTCATTTTTCACTTTCATGCTTTGGAGAAGGAAATGGCAACCCACTCCAGTGTTATTACGTGGAGAATCCCAGGGACAGAGGAGCCTAGTGGGCTGCCGTCTCTGGGGTCTCACAGAGTCAGACACGACTGAAGCGACTTAGCAGCAGCAGCAATGCCTGTTTTACTACATAGCATCATTTCAGTTTTTTAAACTTGTGCCTTCTAATTCAGCACATAAAAATCTAAATTCTTAAGTTTCCAATTCTGTAAAACAAGTTAGTGTCCCAGTGAAATTCTGTTAACTTTAGAAGTACAGATACAAATAGCTTGACCAGAATCATCATTCTCATGCATGTTCTTTATTGTGTTAGGCAGCTTAGACTGTACTCTTGGAGAGAACAGGTTGTGTAAGATCTCATTACCTTCTAACCAGTTTCTCTTTGCCGTTGGGAAACAAAGGGCAAATCATCTCTTTGCTACAGTGGTTTTATGGCATATATCATAAAGTGAAAGTGAAGTCGCTCAGTCGTGTCTGACTCTTTGTGACCCCATAGACTAGCCTACCAGGCTCCTCTGTCCATGGGATTTTCCAGGCAATAGTACTGGAGTGGATTGCCATTTCCTTCTCCAGGGGATCTTCCCAACCCGGGTCTCCCGCATTGTAGACAGATGCTTTACCGTCTGAGCCACCAGGGAAGTCCTTGTATATCATAAAGTGCACGCTCTATTTAGTATGGTACACTTATAAACAAGGCCAGTTTCTAATACTGAGTAGATGTAGAGAGATTGGGAGAGAGTTTTAAATATTTTGGAATAGTGACGTGGTTATAAAATAAAGTATTGGACTTACAAAGGAAGAATAATTTTTTTCTATTTGCTGTATTAAATACGTGAACCTCTTAGTTTTACAGAAAAAAAGTATAACTTAGAAAACAAACTAAAAGAAAACAATTGGTGTCAGAGTAAGGACAATTACTCTCTTTTTCTCTTTTTTTTTTCCCCCCACAGTGATCCTGGTGGAGGAATTGAAATGGCTGAGTTCATTCGAGAGGCCACACCCCCAGTTGGTTGTAGTTCAAGAAATTCTTATGCTGGCCTGGATCCAAACAACCAGGTAGGAACCAGTGCTATTCTATTTTGCTTTTTTCCTTCCTCCTGATAGTGGTCTCAGGTGTTCTCTTGTCTGTTACAGTCAGGTGATGTTTGGGTTTATCTTGCTGATAATTTTTTGATTTGTTTACTGATCATTGTTTATTACTATTACACAGAATTTTCACATTAATTAAGTACTTTGTTGCTGAGCACATACCACATGCTCATTGCCTGGGGTGGTTTTGCTCAAGATAGTTGTGATGCCCTTAGGAACTTGTACTTATTTACCTTCACAGTGTCTGTATTGGCAACATCTCCGTCTCTTTTTGTGGAATGAAATGGCTTAGTTCTTAAATATGGCTGCACTTTTTGTATTCTTAATTAAACCTGCACTTTCTTCATACTGACAAAATATTGGCAGATTACCCTGGGGAGTAAGCCTATAATTTTGCAACAGACTTTTGAACAGCCACACCTTTTACTTTTTATTTTTTGGTAGGGCTGACGAAAGGACAGCAGTGGCTAACCACCTTTGGTAACTATACTCTTGGCATTGTGTCCATTAGACTTGCCCTGTTGCAGGAAAGAGAGTGGGGCACGAGAGGATGGTCACATCCCAGGTCACATCCGAGTCCCTGGGACCGTTGCCAAGTGTGGGTTCGTGGCTTCACACAGGAAAGAATTCAAGAGGTGTCTTAGTAAAGCGAAAGAAGGGTTATTCAGGCAGGAAACACTCTGCACAGATAGAGTGTGGACCATCTCAGAAGGTAAGAGAAGCCCAGGGTATGGTGTTGTCAGGCTTTATAGGGTTAAGTAGTTTCCTATCACTTAACCCTATAGTGATAGTGAAGTCACTCAGTCGTGTCTGACTCTTTGTGACCCCATAGACTAGCCTACCAGGCTCCTCCATCCATGGGATTTTCCAGGCAAGAGTACTGGAGTGGGTTGCCATTTCCTTCTCCAGGGGATCTTCCCGACCCAGGGATCAAACCCAGGTCTCCCGCATTGTAGGCAGATGCTTCACCTTCTGAGCCACCTGGGAAGTCCCAGGTTCATAGGCTAATGAGTGGGAGGAGTATTCCAGCCATTTTGGGGAATGGGTGGGAATTTCCAGGAACTGGGCCATTGCCTACTTTTTGACCCTTATGATCAGCCTTGAACCTGTCATGGCACCTGGGGGGTGTGTCATTTAGCTTGCTGATGTGTTTTGTTTTTTTTTTACTTGAAGTATAATAGCTTTACATTATTGTATTAGTTTCTGCTGTAAAACAAAGTGTATCAGCTACATATATACATATGTCCCCTTCTACTTGGACTTTTCCTCCCTTACCTCATCCCACCCCTGTAGGTCATCTCAGAGCAGAGCTGAGCTCCGTGTGCGACACAGCAGGTTCCCACTGTTGTTTTTCAGTCACTAAGTCGTGTCTGACTCTTTGTGACCCCATGGACTGCAGCACGCCAGGCTCCTCTGTCTTTCATTATCTCTTTGAGCTTGCTCAAGTTTGTGTCCCTTGAGTCGGTGATGCTGTCTAATGTCATCCTCTGCCGCCCCCTTCTCCTTTTGCCTTCAATCTCGCAGCATCAGGGTGTTTTTCAGTGAGTCCACTCTTTGCAGCAGGTGGCCAAAGTATTGGAGCTTCAGCATCATGTCCTTCCAATGAATATTCAGGGTTGATTTCATTTAGAATTGACTGGTTTGATCTTGCTGTCCAAGGGAATCTCAAGAGTCTTTTCTAGCACCACAATTCAAAAGCATCAGTTCTTCAGTGCTCAGCCTTCTTTATATTCCAGCTCTCACATCTGTACATGATTACTGGAAAAAACTCTTGTTAACCTTTGTCCTGCTTTGTTTTGTACTTCATGGCCAAACTTGCCTTATTCCAGGTTTCTCTTGACTTCCTACTTTTGCATTCCAATCACCTGTGATGAAAAGGACATCCTTTTTTTGATGTTAGTTCTAGAAGGTCTTATAGATCTTCATAGTAGCAGTCAACTTCAGCTTCTTTGACATTAGTGGTTGGGGTATAGACTTGAATTACTGTGATGTTGAATGATTTGTCTTGGAAATGAACTGAAATCATTCTCTTATTTTTGAGATTGCACCCAAGTCCTGCATTTCAGACTCTTGTTGAGCGAGGGCTACTTCATTTCTTGGGGATTCTTGCCCACAGTAGTAAATATAACGTCAACTGAATTAAATTCACCCATTCCCACCCATTTTAGTCCACTGATTCCTAAGATGTTGATGTTCATTCTTGCCATCTGCTTGGCTACATCCAAACTACCTTGATTCATGGACTTAACATACCAGATTCCTATGCATATGGTTCTTTACAGCACTGGACTTTACTTTTACAGACACATCCACATCTGAGCATCGTTTCCACTTTGGCCCAGCTGCTTCATTCTTTCTGGAGCTATATTAGTGATTGCCTCCCACTCTTCCCCGTTAGCATGTTGGACACCTTCCGACCTAGGGGGGCTCAGCTTCTGGTGTCATATCTTTTTGCCTTATCATCGTGTTCATGGGATTCTCAAGGCAAGAAAGAATACTGGAGTGCTTTGCCATTTCCTCCAGTGGATCACTTTTGTCTGAACTCTTCGATATGACCCATCCGAATTGGGTGGCCCTGCACAGCAGCATGGCTCAGTAGCTTCATTGAGTTATGCAAGTCCCTCTGCCAAGGCTGTGATTCATGAAGGGGTTCTCACTAGCTGTTTGTTGTATAGTATATATGTGTCATCCCAGTCTCTGCATTCTTTTCACCCTTTCCTTCTTCCCTTGCTGATGTATTTCGATGAGTGTGTACTAAGGCCCAAGGTCTAAGAGAAGTAGGCTATTTTGGACCTAGTTGGTTCTAATCATTTTATGTCATTTCCTTGGGCTGTGTCATTCTTTCAAAGCTTGTGTCCTGCCCCGATCCTGTCTCAGCCCTACTTGTTTTAGGGAGGGAGTCCCATCTTGAATATAATTGACTCATGTCTGCACCTCAGTGCATGGCACATCTGACTGATTTGGTTTTCCTTAAAATATTAATTCTTGTATTAAAAAGGGCAGATGTCAGAAGCTATTGTGCTACTTGGATTTTGGTGTTTTAGTTTTATACTGTTTATAACAAAAGAAATTATTGACATAATTATTGTTATCCTTTAGGAAAGCTGAAATGAGAAAGTAAGTTGGACTTTTTGTATATTGGTAGAGATATTACCAATATAAAGATACCGTGTTTCTTGTACATGTTTTATTATATAGCTCTACTACACGTGATCATAGTTGTTTATAAATGTCTTCAGTACTAGATCGTGAACTCCTTGAACACTGGGGCACTATCATAGTCACTGGTACCGTTCTTTCCTTCATGCCACTGCTACCTGTCTCCTTTCCGCGCCGCCCCCCCCTCCCCATTTTTTAAGCTGTCGCTTATATGCCTCTCTTTCTGTCACTTACCTTCCTTAAAATATTTTACTGCCTGGTAGTATTTAAGGCATTTTGCTTGTCTAGGATGTGGAGTGGGTCTTACCCTCTCCACATCTTACCTTCAAAGAGTTTGCAATTTCATGCATGCTCAGTTGTGTCCAACTCTTTGCGACCGCATGAATTGTAGCCCACCAGGCTCTTCTGTCCATGGGCTTTTCCAGGCAAAAATATTGGAGTGGGTTGCCATTTCAGTTTCATAGTAGATATCTATAAGTAACTGAAGTTATGATATATTACCAAGGAAATATAAGTAAAAGGTGCAAAGTAATAGTTGTCATAGAAATGGTACAGAAAAGGGGCTAATGATTTCCGAGGAGAAAATAAATGTTTCCATCTAGAGAGATGGCAAGCTTTCATGGAGGAGGTGGCCTTGCCTGATTGCCTTTAGTTAGAAGTAATTTTTGTTTTCTGATGTTCATAATTGTACCTAGACTTTCCTTTGGTCCTTCTCAAAGAGAAGAAACACTGGAGCATTTTAGTTTGTGCAAATCTATTAAGGAAAACTTCACTTCTAAGTGTATGCAGATACCATTTTTTTCTTAATTTTTTCCTTTTCTAAATATGTTTATTTTTAGAAAGTTAGCAGATGAAGGAAAGCTGCAAGAAGAAAATAAAATCATCTATAATGTCATAATAAAAAAAAAGTTTTTAAACAAAGAGATTTTAGCGTGCTTGCTCTTTGGCACTTGACTCTCTTCACTGACTATATCATGAATGTTAATACTATTAAGTGTTTCCTGCAGTGAACATCTTGAAAACTGCATTTTATTTGTAAGTACTGTGGTTTATATGTTCAGTCCCTTACTGTTTCACATGTGAACAGTAACAACCCCATTATATTTGTGGGGATAAGTTTGAAACAATTCAGAAAAGCATGAAGGATACAAATATAACCACACATTGTATCTGTTAAGATTGCTTTTGTCACCAAGTAATATAACTCAACTAATTAAGTGACTTAAAGAAATAGGAGTTGGTCACCTACATTTGGAGCTGGTTGTATAGCATTTGTTCAGCAGCTAAACATTATTAGGGCTCTGGGTTGGAATTTCCCTAGGCCTTTTGGTTTTCTCTCAGAGTTGCAGAATGTGCACAGACAGCAGCTTCAATTATGATCCTGTTGAAAAGTGAAGAAGCAGGTGACAGTCTGGGGCAGAGTTGTCCTTGGTCATCATTGTCTCAGACATAGGGAGGTCTTTCCCCAGAGCCTTCCAATAGACTCTCCCGTACATTCATTGACCAGAATGAGGGCACACACCTAGATTAGAGTCTGGGTCCTCTCTTCATAAATCAAAAGATATATGTCCAACATTTGAACAAAATGAGAGGCTTGTTAAGGAGAGAAAAAGGAAACACTTTGAGGTTGTGAGCAAATGACTACTCTGCATATTCAAAAAACTTTTCTTTTTTTAAAGTTTAAATTCTTAGAAGGATGCCACGAAATGGTACTTTCTGGTTTGCTTACTTGTTTGTAAGCTTCTGTGTAGAAAGTTATGTGTTTATTATTCTAATAGAAAAATAACTTGTTGGTTTTTTAACTTATTTATTTAGCAGGTATTTTTAGAATGAAACTCTTTTTGCAGTAAAATGCTTTTGGGGCCTTTTTCTCCCTGTCTATTGCAGTGCTTTTTGTGGCTAATTGAAAGCAGCAGGAAAAAGCAGGAGAATCAAACTTAATAAACTGTTCAAAAATATTGCAAAGCTCATTTTTTTGGTCTATACTGCTTATTAGTAGTTTTAACCTATATGCATATGCTTATTTTTGCTGTTTTTCCCTGATATATAGCTTTCATATGTGTAGTGTAGGCATATTAAGTGTATAGCTCAGTACGATTTTACATAAAGTATATACCCATTTAATTGCCATTCAGACCAAGAAAGTCCCTCTTGCCCCTTTAAAGTCATTATTAGCTATACTTTTACCAAATTTCTCATTATACCTTCTGTTCAGTTGAATCAGTTGAAGGGAAAGATTTGGCAAAATGCAGGTATTCTGTGAATTTTCTTGGTTTTAGTATAAAGATATTAAATTTGCTTGACTGTTCTCTTCTCGAATCCCTTGAAAACAGGTTATAACAAGAACTACTCAGACTTGTTGATTTAGTAACTGTCATGTTATTATATTTGGTTTCCTTAATGTGTTCATGGAATTTGTGGTATTTGTTTATATGATTGTTATAATAGTATAATACATGATGGTTATAAAATTTTAGGGAAATTGTATACCATCTTGAGTATAAACCCTAAAAACCCCACAGATTTATAAGTGTTCTGTTTATAGAGTTTGTGCTAAAAATTCCTTTTTCTTAAATGCCTTAGTTTTTTTTTTTTATTACTATTTTTAAAAAATGCATTATAGCAGCCTACAAAGAACTTTCTGCCTGAAACTCAGGAAAGAACATATTGATGCACTAACAAATTTGACAGGAAGATTTAGGTTGCTCTTTGTCACTATGTTTTATCCTCCAAACTTTCCCTTTATAACCCCTGATAAGTCTGCATTTATTTCAGGTAAACTTGACACCTAGTTTTGCTTTGTTTATAACTGGAACATGTCATGATGCAATGTGAAACTGGTAACGACTGTTTGACACAGATTGTCTGGGATTGGAGGCTCTCCCCCGGGGGCTCCATCAGCCCTGAGCACGCACGGAATTCAGCATCCTGCTTATGTGTACTGCGTGTGCCGCACACGCTGCAGTAGTGTGGCTCTGATACGTCATGGCCTTTTGGTGAAAGTGACTGATAACTTGTTTTGATGATGTCATCTCATTTGATAGTCTTGCTAGTCTGTGCTGACGGCGCAGCTAGCATTGTGTTTACTTCATGTCATGTTTGCAGATTGGATCTGGCTCCTCTCGTCTGGGAACAGCAGCAACTATTAAAGGTGGGTGTGGTCGCCCCTGAACATTGCCTCTGACTTTCCATTTCTTTTTTGGTCGTAGTAAAGATAATTAATTTTATCGTGTATTTACGTGTAATGAAAAATCATTCTTGAAATTATTTTGTGGATAAAATTATGTATCTTGTATTAAAGATTGCTGGTTTTAAATTGTGGTCCCTTTTCAACATGACCAAGTGACTTTCACTTTTTTTATCATCCAAATTTCTTAACAGTATTTTAACCGCTTGGATTACACTGTATGAAATTGTACGTTTTGATCTTTAAGAAATTTCTTTGCTTCTTTGCCTTGAGGGAAAATGCTTTAATGGGTTTTAGTGAGGTTCATAGAAAACGAATTTAATGTGAAACCTTTAAATTAGGCACAAAGAAGACACTAAAAAATTTTTTTTCCCAATACATCATGTATATCTCATTTATTCAATACATCTATGTCAAATAAATTCATTATTATTTTGCCCTGTAACTTTAAAACTTTCTAATGTTTCCTGGGAGGGACTTTTAAATTGTTTCAAGTTATTACATAATTTGCATTTCATTTTTAAAACTTATTTTGAAAGAAATAGTTGTATCAGCTAGTATTATAAGGCCTTTCCATACTTGGTTTGTAGCATGTGTGATCTGACAGTCCATGATGCTTCCTATCAGTTTAATGCATCTTCTTTCATTGTAACCCCGATATAAAAACTGCTTTAGTTAATAAATATCTACTATGCTCTCTTATGTCCTTCCTTGTTATGCCACCTGTACAGCTTTTACTTTTAATATAATGCCTTCTTGGGTTTCTCTTAACTTTGTAGGAGATACAGACACCGCTAAGACTTCTGATGATATCAGTTTAAGTCTGGGCCAGAGCTCTAGTCTTTGTAAGGAGGGAAGCGAAGAACAAGGTAAGAACAATTTTACCTCATGGCAGCATCATGTATTGTGATGACCAGGGTGAGTTTCTGCCATGTGCTGCTCCTATTTTGGCAGAGGTTTGTAATAATTCAGTGTGGCATTTTAGGAACGTGGAAATAAAATAATTCGCTAGCATAGCAGTAGCACAGTGTGATAGGTGCTCACAGCTTTTGAAATTCAGCTTCACGTGTTCTGCCAGGTAAACAGAGAAGCTTTGTGAGCATATGCCGTAGAATGAAATGAGATGGGAGATAAGAATCTGCTGTTCCTTTAGTTGGTCAGAGCATCTTGCTTAGCTTACTAATAACCTAGTGTGTAAAGCTGTTCTTTTCCATTCAGTGTGACCTCTAAATGCCAACTGCTACATATGTTGCCCGACTGCAGAGACAACAGTGTGTGTGACAGAGAAATAACTTGCTGTTGGACTTACTGAGAAACTGTCTGCCTCCAACATGGTGTCTTGTAGCAGATTTGTAATGTAAATTTTGGTTTTAAGTGATTTTTTTTTCTCCTTATTCAATTTCATTGTAAATGAGTACTTTGGATTTTATAGAGTTCTTTTTTTTTTTTTTTTAAAGAACTGCCACATTTCTGAGTTTGATTTTTAATTTTCAGACATGAAAGGATGGATATGCCATACCCATTTCCAGTTGAGATTATCCCAGGTTATATAATCAGTGAGCCATAATTGGATTAGAAACCTGTCTCCCTATTTCCAGCCTGTTTTTTTGTTGTTAGCTTATGGGTGATGTTTGGTAAGCAGGCAAACTGATAAATTTCCTATTATACTTCATTATGAACCTTATTTATAGGGTTACAAATCAGTCATTGAATGGAGACATTTTCCCACTAATTTAGTGTTTTACCCAGCTTTGATTCTTACAAGGATATTCTGTTAGAATTTTAGGTTTATCACTGTAATTGCTTTTGGAGAATTGCAGTACCTCATCATTATTTATTTGCTTTGGTGGACCACCCCTCACAGCCTGTCCCCTGCCCTTAAAAAATACAGTTGAATGTACTGTGTGGTCTGAAAGCTATTTTCTTATCAAAGGGAAAGGTGAATTCATCTCTGAGAAGCACAGTGCTCTTTTGTATAATACGTAATCAGCAGTGTCTCAGAAACTGGGTAGTGGTCATGGAGGGGCTAGTGCCGCTGCACTTACGGGTCACAGGTCTGTTCATTTTCATCTGGGAAGTACCTGTGGGGCAAGAATGTAGTAGTCTGGCAGGTTGGGAATTATAGTCACACAGGTCTACCCTGGCAGGTACATGTTGACGTAGACGGTGATGACATATTCAGTCACTGAGTGCATGCTGCTGTCCTGTGAAGAGTCAGCACACTTCTCCTTTAAAGCTTTGCCAGCCACATGGTCTCTGTTGCAGCTATTCAGCTTTGTTGTTGTAGAGTGAAAGAGGCTGTAAACAACCTATAAATGAGTGGGAATGACTGTGTTATACTAAAACTTTATTTACAAAAGCAGGCAGAAAGCCACTTTGGCTCTACAGGCCTTAATCAAACCCTGGTTTAGGTCATCTCTTGAGCACTTGCTGTGCATTCACCCAGTTAATCTTCATGACAGACATTTGAAGTTCATAGTGTTATTCTCACTTTACAGAGGAGCGGAGTTATAAGAAATTTGCCCCAAATCACCCATCTGCAAAGTAGCAGTCGTGTAGTTCAAATCTAGTTCTAAATTCTGCTTTTAATCACTATGCTATACTACTTTTGTACAGTTTCATAACTTGCTTTTATCACATAACATTTTTCCCATGTATTTAGCAATTATTATTGAGTATTCATGTGTGCCTGATACCATTCTAAGTACTAGAAATCAGTTGATGAACAGACAGAATTTTCTACCATTGTGGGTTTCATAACCTTAGTATGGAAACTTGCTGCTGTGAATCAAATGAGTATACAGTGATAGAGACAGGGGATACGGAATGGTGGGGTGGGCGCTGTGGGCATTGTAGGTTTAAATATTACAGGATGGTCGAGGGGGGATCTTGTTGAGAGCAGAGACCTGCAGGAGAATGGGTGAGCTGCTCAGGGTGTTTGGGAGGAGGGAGGCTGCCTCCGTGCAGAGGCAACAGCACAGGCAGAAGTCCCAGCGCAGGAACACGCCTGTCAGCTAGTGTGGCTGCTACGGAGTGAGTGAGGGGCCAAGTTACAGTCTTGTAAGTCCATTCTGAAGGAGATCAGCCCTGGGATTTCTTTGGAAGGAATGATGCTAAAGCTGAAACTCCAGTACTTTGGCCACCTCATGCGAAGAGTTGACTCATTGGAAAAGACTTTGATGCTGGGAGGGATTGGGGGCAGGAGAAGAAGGGGACAACCGAGGATGAGATGGCTGGATGGCATCACTGACTCGATGGATGTGAGTCTGAGTGAACTCCGGGAGTTGGCGATGGACAGGGAGGCCTGGCGTGCTGCGGTTCATGGGGTCGCAAAGAGTCGGACACAACTGAGCAACTGAACTGAACTGAATTGAAGCCGTTTTATTTTATTTACTTTTTAAAAAATGTTTGTTTATCTGACTGTCCTGGGCCCTTGTTATGGCGTGCAGGATCTTTAGTTGTGGCACGCAGACTCTTAGTTGTAGCATGTGGGATCTAGTTCCCTGACGAGTCATCGAACCCAGGCCCTCTGCTTTGGGAGTGCAGAGGCACTGGACCACCAGGGAAGTCCCTTGTAAGCCATTTTAGAGATTTTGCTTTCAATTTCCAATGAGATGAACAGCTGTATAGAATTTTGAGCAGAAAAGTATCATCATCTCTATTACACTGTAACAGTCATTTTGGCTCCTGTATTGTTCGAGTGTGTATTAAAAGGGGCAGAGGCTGATGCAGTTGGCAGATTATTACAATAATCAGAGCACAGATCAGGGTGGTGAGAAGTGGTCTGACTGTGTGTGCTTAGTTGCTCAGTTGTGTCCAACTCTTTGCGACCCCATGGACTGTAGCCCCCAGGCACCTCTGTCCATGGGGATTCTTCAGGCAAGAATCCTGGAGTAGGTTGCCATGCCCTCCTCCAGGGGATCTTCCCAACCCAGGGATTGAACCCAGGTCTCCTGCATTGCAGGTGGATTCTTTACCAGCTGAGCCACCAGGGAAGCCCGGTCTGACTGTGGCAGATGTTAATGAAAGGATATGATGAATTTGGAAATAGCATGTGAAAGAAGTAGTAGTCATAGATGACTCTAAGATTTAAATCATGGGTTAAACTCTAAGGGTCAAATCATGGGGAGGACGGATTCTCCATTAACTGAAACGGAGAAAACTGAGAAGGAGCAGATTTAGAAGTGGGGAGAGCATGGTGAAGGGCATGAGAAGGGGTTCATTTAGGGCATATCAGGTATGAGTTGCTGTAGGACCTCTAAACAACAGTAGTTAGTAGATAATTAGATAGGCTTGGATTTCAGATAAGAAATCTGGGTTGAGGTTTTAAATTTAGGAGTTTTCAGTATATAATTTATAAATTTATATTTAAATTTAAAATTTAAATTTATAAATTAAAAAAAAAAGATTCAGTTATGTCAGACGTGGGGTTGGGTTAATACGAAGTTCATGAACTAGCAGGAATGCCTGTATTGTTAGCTGGGCCTGGAGTTCAGGCAGCCTGGTTCCCTGATCCAGATCCCTGTAGGTCTGGGCTGCGGTTTGGCACCACCTAGTGGCTGTTGTTCATCCTGGCTTAAATAGCTGAGACTGCTGGCTCTCTGGCTGCTTTGGATTTACAGGACAGTGACCTTTAGTTATTTGGTTAGCAGTTAGTTGAATAGTTGGCACTCATTTTATCAACCTGATTCAGGATGATTGGGAGAAAACTGAGGTTGTGGGCATGTGTCAGGTAGGTTTTCTAAGAAGGGATTATCTGCAGTTTCCCTCCTCAGCTTCACTCATGTCTTTCCTACCCAAGATCAGAACTCTAGTCCACCCCTGTGTGAGTACTGAGGCTGAGTAGAAGATGGAGAAACTAATCACAAGGTATTTCTGAATTTTAGTTATTATGGGGCCAGAATATTGGATGAGATGTATGAGAGAGAGTATAGGTAGAAAAATGAAGGAGTTCCAACAGTCGAGCTCTGAGCCACTGCAGTCTGATAAGTCCAGGAGACTGAACTGGAGCAACTGGTGAGGTAGAGGGGCATATCCCCACATCTCGGGGAGAGTGATCAGCTTTGTCAGAGGTTGCTGGTAGGCCAGGTTATGTGAGACTGAGACTTGACCATTGAACTTCACAGCACGGAGGATATTGGTGAGCTTGATAGCTTCTTAATGGGGTGGGAGTAGAACACATGTCAGAGGAGAATAATTGAAAACAGTGACTATAGACTACTTTTTGGTGAATTTCATCGGAGGTTGTTATAAAACTCCTTAAAAAACTATAAAAACATGCCATAAAAAGGTTGAATAAATTATATTGTCTTAATAATAACACTATGCAGGTGCTAAAATGTATGTAAAGAGTACACAATAATATGAGAAAATATCTAAAGTGAAAAAGATGGCACTGTATAAAAAACATGACTGGGTTTCCCTAGTGGCTCAGTGGTGAAGAGTCTGCCTGCCAATGCAGGAGACACGGGTCCAGTCCCTGATTCAGGAGGATCCTGCATGCCTCGGAGTGGCTAAGCCCACGCGCCACAGCTGGTGAGCCTGTGCTCTGGAACCTGGGAGCCACAACTACTAAGCCCACATACGGCAGCGGCTGAGGCCCATGAGCCCTGGAGGCCGTCTCTGCAACAAGAGAAGCCACCACAGTGAGAAGCCCACGCATGGCAACTAGGGAATGGCCCCACTCGCCACAACTAGAGAAAGGCCCGTGCAGCAGCAGAGATCCAGCAGAGCCAAAAAGCTATGTACACATAGAATCATTTAAAAAAAGTGATTCCATTCTGTAAGCATGTAAGAGAGTACTAAGGGTATGTGTGCATCTGTTCGTAGGAATGTTAAAAGTAATATACCGTATTTAGCCATAAAAGAGAATAAAGTCCTGATACATAATATAGCATGCAAAGTGAAAGAAGTCAGATACAAAAAGTCACATTGGAACATTATATAGTTCCATTTACATGAAATGTGCAGAATAGGCAAATGCATAGGGACAGGAGTGGTTGCCAGGGGCTGAAGAAGGAAATGAGTATAATGGGTATACGTTTTTTTTTGGGGTGATGCAAATGTTCTAGAATTAGACAGTGGTCATGAGTGCCCAAATCTGTGAATATACTAAAAACCACTGAATTTTATTCTTAAAAGGGTGAGTTTTATGACATGTAAGTTACATCACAATAAAAAGGAAAAAAGTGATACACCAAAAAATATTAACAGTTATCTCAGTGGCAGAAATATAAATCATTTTCTTCCTCATACTTAGCTGGATTTTATAGAATTAACATTTTACTTTTATAAACCAAAATCATAACTTCCTCCTCTCTTCTAGATCATCCCCAGCAATTATAAAAAACAAACTGTTTTATTTCTTTTATATTCCTAAAAAAAGCCACATCTCTTCCTTTATCCTCACTTCCTCTGTTACCTGTCACCTTGTATCTCTGGTTTCCTTTACATGAATAATCTTTTATCTGATTTTATCTTTTAGCAGGAATTTCTAGAAGTAGATTATTGATCAAAGGTTAGGTATGCTCTTTGAAGGTTTTTGGTTACCTTGCCAGATTTCTTTGTAGAAGGTTGGTTGCACCAGTTTGCACACCATGAATAGTGTGTAAGGTGCCTTTCTTAATCTGAATACTACTAGTAGCAATCACTGGAAAAAACCTTAATTGGGTGAAAAATAGTATCTCTCTCAGTTGATTTGATCCTGTCTTTGACAGTATTGCTACCAGGAAGAAAAAAATGTCTTAAGAAAGCATGTTTACTTAAAATTTCCTAAAACCACCTAAAATTCTTCCTGACAGAGTCAAACTTACTATGATATGTTTATTTAGCAACACTGAAAAAAACAAATGCATTAAATTAAATTTGGCTATGTCTTTTAAAATAAAAAACTTAAATTTCTGCTTCATTAATGTCTTGGGAGGTGGTATTTTTTAAAGTCTACTGTATATTAGAGTTAGTAATTTTCAACTACTTGCTCAGTTAAGTTTTTGTTTTATAAAATATCCTTGAAATGTGAATATTACATCGTTGCTTAATAGGGATATATATTGAGAGTTTTTAAAAATAACATTATAAATTAATACTATAGAAAAGTAAATGCAGGGGGTTTTTTAGAGAATCTAAGAACCCAGCTATAGCAGCACAGTTTTGAACAGATGAAAAGAATATTGGTTTCACTTATCCTGAGGACTTTAAGACACAAGGTAGGCCATTTATAAAATCACAGTTTGTATGGTACCTTCTAGAGAGTATCTCTAGTTTAGATTTTTAGTTGTTTACATCTAACTTACATTAAGCTTTTTTTGAAGTCCGTAAATATTTCTAGAAGTCATTCTTATTTTATATTAATCTCAGGGGGAAAATTATGCTTTTATTATTTAAAGTGACTACTGGGAAGAGTCTGACTTATTATAGACTCTGTTACTGTATTTTTCCTATTCAGTTATGACAAATAAGACAATAATATTTCTTTTTATTGAACTAACAGCAAACTCAGCAATCCTTGTCTGTTAAAAGGTACATTAAAAAATCAGCTCTTGTACAGTTTCGTTGTCAAGCTATGTTTCAAGATAAATGACAATGTAGGTAGGTTGGTAGATGGGTTTATTTATATTTTTAATCTATCTTTATGTGTGTATAGTATATATGATAACTCAGGTCACTAATCCCTGCCCTAAATGATGAAGGGTTAAGGAATGATCTTACAGATATAGGGGGGAATATGTATTTTTTTTTTTTTTCATGAAGCACTTTTAATTGCTGCATCAGTGGTAAAAGATAAAACATAGTATTTTGCCCTGTAATTATTATTTTAATACTTTCAACCATTGTGAACAGGAAGACATATTCTATCATTATACCATATCTTGTCTGGGCCTTGGTCAACCTTTTGATTTTTTTGTTTGTTTGTTTCTGATTACTCTGTTTTTGTGGATTTGAAAAATCAATTATATTAGTTTTTCAAAAAGATTTTAAATTTAGCTAGGTAAAATAATGATAGCTACCATTAATTGTGCCAGGCATTGTGTTAGGGAAGTATGTTATTAACTCAGTTATCCCATCGTGAGATTGATATCACAGTTTACAGATGAGGAAGGAGAGGCTTGAAAAGGTAACCCACCTTTACCCAGTTACTAAGTTAGGGACAGAACTTACACAGAAATCCAGGTCTGTTTTAAATGTAATCCTTTGTTGCTTCTTATTTTATTGTCGATAGTCCATAGAACTTTTTCTGAGGTTTGTTGAAGATTTAGAAGTTCAGTTCATTCCATTAGTAGAATGCTTTCTTTCTTTAGCTGGGAAATAGAAGCCCTTTGGAACGACTGGCCAACTGTTATTCAGTGAGCTACTTGGGAAACAGTTTATGCTTAATTTATGGTACACTGTGAATTCTTTCCATTGTTAGACAGTAGAAAAACAGATTATAGATTTATGTTAACATTTCCAAATATATGTTTGAAACAGATTTGGCAGCTGACCGGAAGCTCTTCCGCCTGGTCTCCAATGATTCCTTCATCTCCATTCAGCCGTCCTTATCCTCATGTGGACAGGACTTACCAAGGGACTTCAGTGACAAAGTGAGCCTGCCAAGTCACAGCCACCACCACCACGTCGAGCAGTCTCTGTCCAATGCCTGTGACACAGAAGTAGCTTCTCTCGTCCCCTTACACTCACACTCTTACCGGAAAGATCACCGGCCGCGGGGTGTGCCGCGGACTTCTAGCTCTGCTGTGGCTTTTCCAGACGCCTCACTGAATGACTTCCCTCTGTATCAGCAAAGGCGTGGGTTGGATCCCGTTAGTGAGTTAGAATCTTCCAAGCCTCATTCTGGATCCAAAGAATCCTTGGTGGAAAATTCGTGTTTACCTGGGGAATTTCAGCTGGTTGGCGAGCTGAAAAACAGTAATTCTCAGCCACCTACCAGAAGTGGGAAGAGCAAACCCTTGAACGCAGACAAAAGCATGGACAGCTTGCGAAGCCTGAGCACGCGCAGTAGTGGCTCAACGGAGAGCTACTGCAGTGGGACGGACCGGGACACCCACAGCACTGTCAGCAGCTACAAAAGCGAGCAGACCAGCTCCACTCACATCGAGAGCATCTTGTCGGAGCACGAGGAGTCTCCCCGGGTGGCAAAGAAGAGCAGTCAGAAGAAAGAGGGCTGTGCCGAGGCAGAGGACAAGAACAACTGCGCCGGTGACGAAAGGACTAGCGGTGCAAAGACTGCCGTGGAGGAGAGCACGGGCAGCGGGGCTCAGGGGGCCAAGGAGCCTAACGGCTCTGGGGGCGCGCACGGCCAGAAAGGCCTCAGCACCTCTGCGTCTGAAGAAGCCAATAAAAACCCCCACGCAAATGAATTCACTTCCCAGGGGGACACACCACCTGGGAAGACTGCTGAAAACCAAGAGGATCAGGGTGAGAAGCCAGCTGTGTCAGTGGACTCGAAAGTTAGTAAAGATGTTGGTGGAAAGCACAAGGAGGGGGATGTGCGACCTAAATCCTCCAGCCTAATCCACCGGACAGCCTCTGCCCATAAGTCAGGCAGGAGACGGACAGGGAAAAAACGGGCCAGCAGTTTCGATTCAAGTCGGCATAGGGACTACGTGTCCTTTCGAGGTGTTTCTGGTACCAAGCCGCATAGTGCTATATTCTGTCACGATGAGGACTCCAGTGACCAAAGTGACTTGAGCAGAGCGTCCAGCGTTCAGTCTGCTCACCAATTCGGCAGCGATAGCTCTTCTAGCACCACTTCTCATTCTTGTCAGTCTCCTGAGGGCAGATACAGTGCCCTCAAGACCAAACATGCCCCTAAGGAGAGGGGCACAGACTCTGAGCATACCCACAAAGCCCACCTGGGCCCTGAAGGAACTGGCAAAAAGCGGACAGCACGGCGGACTTCCAGCACAAACAGTGCCAAGACTCGGGCCCGAGTGTTGAGCCTGGACAGCGGCACAGTGGCGTGTCTGAATGACTCCAGTAGGCTCATGGCGCCTGAAAGCGTAAAACCCTTAACCACTTCAAAATCCGATCTGGAGGCCAAAGAGGGAGAGGTGCTAGATGAGCTATCTTTATTGGGACGGGCTTCCCAGTTAGAGACAGTCACTCGATCTAGGAATAGCTTGCCAAGCCAGGTTGCTTTTCCTGAAGGTGAAGAGCAAGACGCAGTCAGTGGAGGTAAGTAGATTGCAGGAGGAGATTTACCCAAGAATCTCTGCAGTTTTCGATGCTGTTGATTGGATGCTACTTGTTCGAGTTTATTTTGTGTTAACAGCCTCATATCCACTATGTTGTTAAAATAAACTTTCTTTCCATGATGAAGAAGATGATTATCTTAAAAAAGGTTTTGATGTGAACACCGAGAAAATGTTTTTTGTTGTATTATATATCAGTTTGTTTTCATGGCATTCACCTTTTCTAAGCCATTTGCCACCTGTTAATGTTTTACCAGGAATAACAAAAAAATTGGTCCCCTTCCTCCTTTGTACAACCACAGTAACAACAAAATGTAGAATTTTATTAGGGCACCAAACCATTTTTAGTTCTCTCGTATACAGTGTGTGCCACTGAACTTTGAGAATGAGATCTCTCAACCTGTTACATAAGATTTTTCCAAATATTACTTTAGCTATATGTACTTTGAAAACATACGGCTTTTTTCTTTGTTTCTGTCTTAGGTATTTTCTTGCTTACTCAAGTTTTAGTCGTTAAACCGTTTTTCTGTAACTTCACATTAAAGTTTGTTAATCTGCGTTTGTAGTTTATTATCCATTAGTGGCTATATGATGCTCCGTGTGATAACAGTAATAGTGCTTTGGTTAAAGCGCGAGCTTACTGATTCTGGTTTATGGGGAATTGTGCAAAATTCAGTAGGTGATTTTGTATTGTCTGTGTGTGTTGGCCATTTTGTTTATTTCAGAGTTGTCTCTTGGTATATCCTCCTGCCCAGAATAGTTTGCTTGTTCTGTTTTGGTTATTATGGAGTCTCGTTCTTGAATCGAATCAGAAGAATGAAGTCTTCTGTTGCTAGCACATGACTTTTTTATCATCTGCCTCATATCCTTTAATAAAGCTTATGTCTTTGGCTTTATAGTTTACAGTCTATTGGTATAGTAACATTTAGTCTTTTATGAAAAGTTAAGCTGAGTTTTTGTTTGCACAAACATAGTGAAACAAGGAACATGCTTTTTCTCAAACGATTCTAATTTTACCCACAATTTTTTAAGTCCATAATGCTTCTTTTGGTATAGTTTATAACAAAGATTGATTTTTAATAGGAATGTAAAAAGTGATCTTTAGTGCCTAAGGAAGAAACTAGTCTGACTTAAATATTGAGAACTAATTATATCTGAAGTGATTATAATCATTTGGTAACAATATAGTAATTAACTTCTCTTGAGTCTTTGATGTGGCTGTCAATCTGTTTTTTGTAACAGGTCTGAAATGCTTTTAGTGATTTCTCACACAAATCATGTGTGTTTGCGATATGCAGGAAACCATTGGGTTTTAAATTATAGCTTAATTTTTACTAAAAGTGTGATTAAAATAAATTCTAAGAATGAACATGCAATGATAGAACACTTGCCATTCTAAATGTTGTTGAAATGTAAGTAAAAAGATAGTACATCTTATGCTTTTGTATTAAAAATGCCATTTCCTTTTCATAGGGAATGTAGGGTGTTCTGTTTTTTTTAGGAAAAGTTACATGAGGTCTTATTTGATCTTTGATTAATATGAGCCCTCATTTTTCCAGTTTTCAGCTTTTGTTTTGTGTTCTTATTTTTTTAAAAAAGCAAACCATCCACTATTAAAAAAAAAAATAAGGAACTAAAAATTTCCATTTATTTCACTTTGGTGGAAAAAATTTTATCTGTGGGCTGTTAAAAACATTCTTTTGCCAAAGGAAGACATTGTCGGAACAGTTTTTATCTGAGCTTCATTGTGTTTAGAATAAAAATAAGAACAAAACTAAACTGCTTATATATATTGGATTTATATTTAGTTTGTTTTCATCTCATTTTGTTAGTGTCTTGGTTTCTTGGAAAATTGGAGGTAGTGGGAGGCAATGTATTTTGGTTTTCATTATTTAAAAGTTATGTAGAATCTCAAATACTTTGTAAAATGTGTTAGGTTACATTTATTGTTAGTTTTTTTTTTTTTTTTTTTTAGGATTAGGAGACATTTTTCTTCGCCATCTATTCTATTTTCTGTACTCCTGAAATGTGTCAATACAACAGAGGATACAGCTTGACCATGCATATGGCTATACATTAACTATAATGTATACATTATACATTAACTATATATTAACTATAATGTATAGCCATACTAACCATTAGATTTTATCCTAGTGAATTTGGATGTGTTGCTGAGCTTTCCAGTGGTTTCTTTTTGTCTTGTCTTTAAACTGGATGGTGTTGGTCCAGTGGAAGGATGAAACTAAGGAAATGTACTTTAAAGTACTAAAATAAACTAAACTAGGGGGTTGCCTAATATAGTGACATGGCGTCACACATCCTTGTCAGTATATGGGCTCACTGTTGTCATGACTCTGGGAAAGCTGCTTACCTTCTTAAGGCTTGACTTCCTCATCTTAAAATGGAGATGATAGTGATATCTATCCTATAGAGGTTTTATGAGGACTGAAGGCTTTAATAGATTTAAAATGCTTACAACAGTGCCTGGTACATAGTAAAAGGTTATTAATAGCACTGATGTTCCTGTTTCACTGGGTTTCCCTGACAGCTCAGTTGGTAAAGAATCTGCCTGCAATGCAGGAGGCCTCAGTTTGATTCCTGGGTCGGGAAGATTGCCTGGAGAAGGGATAGGCTACCCACTCCAGTATTCTTGGGCTTCCCTGGTGGCTCAGTGGGTAAAGAATCCACCTGCAATGCAGGAGACCTGGATTTGATCCCTGGGTTGGGAAGATCCCCTGGAGAAGGGAAAGGCTATCTACTCAGGTATTCTGGCCTGGAGAATTCCATGGACTGTATATTCCATGGGGTTGCAAAGAGTGGACACAACTGAGCGACTTTCACTTCAGTTCTGTTTCACTGACCAGTCTGTTCTGCTACTCATGTGTATCAAGTCCTAAAGAAAATGATTAAATATAGAAATACATTAGAGATACTCTCATTGTACCATTTTGAAACTCAATTATAGTAAAAATAAAAAATCTGAATTCTTAATTTCTTGCATAATACCAAAAAGAAAAACATTAATCTGATATAATATTACAGATTTTAATCTCACCTTGGCAGCAATACATGTGTAGCCTATCTTTTGATACTTATTCATATAACAAATGATTGTTTTCGTAGGACTTCTCACTATTAATCTAATACTTTGATTAAAATTGGATTTCATCAATAATGTTCTGTGATTGCTTAGGTAGGCAAAAAATTTTATGTTCAAGCTATTTTCTGTTGTTGATCTCTTGTTTTTGCATTTAATTTTTCTTTTATAATTATAAAGCATATCTTTAATAACTTATGACTGGTATTTTAAAAATAAAAAAGTACAGACAAATTATATATAATTGAAAAGTATCCTGTTTTCTTTTGGGTCACTTAATCTTGTTTACCGCCTGATTCAATAGACTGTGAAGAACAATCAGAATAGAAAGATTTATGTTCATTCCATTATTTGTGTTTTGTTTTCCTCAATTTCTTAACCTCTGTTTTTCTGTTTGAGAACATTATTTTAAATGTAATAGCTGGGTTCTGTAAGCATGAAATAGGATCCTGTTATAATATTTTTGTGTTGGGAATCAATGATAGTCTTCTGTCAAGGGATTGTCACTATATAGAGAAAAGCCAAATTTTCTTGATGACGGCTTGTGAGAGTGTGTACCATACATGTAAATTTGATCCTAAATATCACTGAAAGAAGACAAAGACCACTGAACCAAAAAGAGTATGTGAATTAAAGCTTTTGTATTTTACTGAATAGAGGGACTCTAAATTCTAATAGATTTAATCTTCTCATTTCCCAGTTCACATGGGAGGTTAGAAGAAGAAAATAAATAGAAAGGGAGGGGTTCCTGTTGAGGCTAAAACTGATGGCAGCAGAAGAAATGCACTGCTGACTCTACAGAAGCTGGAATAACCATGCGAACCAATGCCAGAAACGCATGGGAGGAGGTCATTACCTGCAGGAGCGAGCTGTCTGTTCAAGGACATCGTAATATCATAACCTAATGCTATATTGCAGTATAACTCACTAATAAATGTGTATGTGACTAAGGAAAGTTTATATTTTATTTAGTCTATACTGAGAAGAAGGCCTAGGCATATAAAACCACATCAAAGAGTGTTCATTAGATGTAATAAACAGGTTTGGATCCTTCAGTTACTTGGAAAAATTATCTTAAGAGTTAGGAGAAGAGGCATTTTATTGATGAAGCAAATAAGGATTATATATCATATTCCCCAGATCAGCCCATTCTTTCTAATACCAGTAATGTTCTGTTTAAGGAATCAAACAGTTAGATTTTAATGCCATCTCTAATTACTACCTGGATAGTCCAGCAAGCCATTAAACCTGTGTCTCAATTTCTCAATTGTAAACCAGTAGTAGTAAGTGTTCAGGTTGTCTCACAGTTAATGATCAGACTTTATGTATAAAACTTCTTTGTATATTTATTGTGAAAACTAAGACACTGATGCCTTTTAATCATTTGTAAGGAAGTTTCCCATTTTAAATGTCACTTCAAATATATATTCTTCACTAATGATGCCTTATTAGTTGAATCTCCTGAAGATATATTCAAAAATGTTTCTGAATGCAGTTTTCCAGGAGAGAGGGTCTGTCAGACCATTCACAAAGGATTTAAAAAGAGTAGGAACCACCTATGAAAGTAAGTAATCCTTAAACTCTGTCTTTTAGGAACTGTTCTGTGTGATAATGACTCCAGAGTATCATTTAATTTCGTCTACCAAACTGTATTTGATTGACTGCCTGGGATTATGAAAAGTATCAATAAGGATATGCAAATTCTCGATACAGCTAATAATTTTGTTGTTGTTTGCTATTGTTGCTGGTTTATGGGTCAAAAAATAATGGAGTCCCTTCAAATGCTTTCATAGATAGCAATTATTTAAATTCAGAATGAATCCTTAGAAATTGGGCAGTAGTAGATTCTTGTTCTTTGGCCTCCCAGAAAATGATGCTTATAAACATTTGTTTCAGTATTAAAACAAAATCTTGGCATGCCGATATTAGCATCATTCTTGACTGACATGGAAATAAGAAAAGGAAAGAATGGATTTCATGCCTAGACTAGAATATTTCCTTTAAAAGAATTCTTTGACTGTGCATTTCTCCATATAGTAACTTAATTATTAAGTAAAATAATTTTTTACCTTGAAGAATATTTCAGTGTGTTTCAGAATATTTGCATTTTCTGAAATGTGTGTATGTATATGTTTCGTATTTTCATCTTTTTTCTTGAAAGAATTTTCTGAAATGTGTGTATGTATATGTTTCATATTTTCATCTTTTCTTTAAAGAATTTTCTTAAGCCACTTGCTTGTGATCTATTTGTGATCTACCAAAACACGTTTTTATTTTCATGACTTTCCCAAATTTACTCCTTTTTCCTATAATAGACGCTCCCCACTGAAAACAACACCTTTCTTGAGCAGTTTCTTCTAAATTTTTATTCATTTAAGAGAGACCAGCTTTAGCAGTATGTAACAACTAGAAAGTAACAAAGTACATATGAATCCTTCAGGTAATCAGCTGAATGATTCACATCATTTTTAAGTGGCATTTTTTTCTATATGTATCTCTGCTTATATCTTTCCAATTGTTGAGATACAAAGCCTTCACCTCCTACCTCACCAAATCGTGCTCTTTTGTGCCATCCCAGTCCTCCTGAAATAATATTAGTGCTTTTTTTTTAAAGTCTTCATTGGATTTGTCACAACGTTGCTTCCAGTTTTGTTTTGTTTCTAATTGCTTCCACTTAAAAATGTTTTGGTTCCTTGGCTTGCATGCATGTGGGATCCTCGCTCCCCAACCAGGGGTTGAAACCACAACCCCTACATTGGAAGGCAAAGTGTTAACCACTGGACTGCTGGGGAAGTCCCATATTAGTGCTTTTTAATGCTTTCCCGGTTTCATTCACATAGTAAAACAAACCGATGATCTATTCTTTTAATACCCCTATATTTAAAAAAATGGTACGTAAAAGAAGTCAATATAGAGTGTGTAGGATTTTCCTTAACTCATGGAGATAAATGAGAAGTAACTCAGGTGGGAGGTGTGTATTTTGTTTTCTTTGTGATCTTTCAGTTCAGTTCAGTCGCTCAGTCGTATCCGACTCTTTGCGACCCCATGAACCTCAGCACGCCAGGCCTCCCTGTCCATCACCAACTCCTGGAGTCGACGTAAACCCATGTCCATCGAGTCGGTGATGCCACCCAACCATCTCATCCTCTGTTGTCCCCTTCTCTTCCTGCCCTCAGTCTTTCCCAGCATCAGGGTCTTTTCAAATGAGTTAGATCTTCGCATCAGGTGGCCAAAGTATTGGAGTTTCAGATTGAGCATTAGTCCCTCCAATGAACATCCAGGACTGATCTCCTTTAGGATGGACTGGTTGGATCTCCTTGAAGTCCAGGGGACTCTCAAGAGTCTTCTCCAACACCACAGTTCAAAAGCATCAATTCTTCAGCACTCAGCTTTCTTCATAGTCCAACTCTCACATCCATACATGACTACTGGAAAAACCATAGCCTTGACTAGGTGGACCTTTGTTGGCAAAGTAATGTCTCTACTTTTTAATATGCTGCCTAGGTTGGTCATAACTTTCCTTTCAAGGAGTAGGTGTCTTTTAATTTCATGGCTGCAAACACCATCTGAAGTGATTTTGGAGCCCAAGAAAATAGTCAGCCACTGTTTCCACTGTTTCCCCATCTGTTTGCCATGAAGTGATGGGACTGGATGCCATGATCTTAGTTTTCTGAATGTTGACCTTTAAGCCAACTTTTTCACTCTCCACTTTCACTTTCATCAAGAGGCTTTTTGGTTCTTCACTTTCTGCCATAAGGATGGTGTCATCTGCATATCTGAGGTTATTGATATTTCTCCCGGCAAACTTGATTCCAGCTTGTGCTTCTTGACCAGCTCAGCATTTCTCATGATGTACTCTGCATAGAAGTTAAATAAGCAGGGTGACAATATACAGCCTTGACATACTCCTTTTCCTATTTGGAACCAGTCTGTTGTTCCATGTCCAGTTCTGACTGTTGCTTCCTGAGTTGCATATAGGTTTCTCAAGAGTCAGGTCAGGTGGTGTGGTATTCCCATCTCCTTCAGAATTTTCCACAGTTTATTGTGATCCACGCAGTCAAGGGCGGCATAGTCTATAAAGCAGAAATGTTTTTCTAGAACTCTCTTGCTTTTTCAATAATCCAGTGGATGTTGGCAGTTTGACCTCTGGTTCCTCTGCCTTGTCTAAAACCAGCTTGAACGTCCGGACGTTCATGAAATAGATCAGACCACAACTGTTGAAGATGTCTTAGTATATCTGCGCCTTGTGTGTGAATTGCCGTTAGGTGCTCAGTAAATGTTTATTAATTGAACAATTCTATCGCTACTCCAGAAATAGAACTAAGTTATCTGAAGTTCTCTCTTCATCTTAGATAGTAATTCAGTTTCTTGAAGTCTTTTTAATACAAAGAAATAAGTCAAGACTGTTATATTTTAAAAACATGTTGAATTCACATTTGTCTAAGTAAATGTCCTTGAAAGTATTTTATATCTGTCTTGTCATTCGTGGCCTTTGAATCAGTTGAATGTTTGTGATTTTTTTCTTTTTTACCTACACATGCATAAAATTTAGTTGTACCTAGAGTGCTAGATTTTTACTTTTTGCATTTCATACTCTTACTATACTAATTAATTTTATTCTTTACCAGGGATACTGTTTTAAGCAGTAAAGTGTTTTCTTTCTCCTTCTCTGGTCCCCTAGTTAAAAGATTTTTTTGTTGTTTTCTTTCTGTTTATAAAGTTAAAGAATTCAGAAAGAGCTTTTTGTAGCTGGATTGTGAAAGTGAATTTTCATCAAGTAAAGCCATACTTATGTCATTGAATATACTTACAGTAAGTTGTTTTAAGCTTTAGACAACTCTAATAAACATTGAATATTCTTTTATTATTAGATATTTATGCCCTGAATATTATCGAGGATGACTGAGGGCAAAATAGGCAGCAATCGTAACTCCAGTTTAATACGTTGTCCTATGTATGTATAAAATTTTGTCTTGATATATTTCTAAAGCTGTTTTAGTAAGAAAACAGTGTTAATAGTTATTTTGCAGATAACAAAATATAAATAATATGTTAATAGGAAAAAAAAAAAGTGTTTTCTGGAGAAGCCAAAGAATGTATTGACTACAAAGGGACACTGTAGTTGTGTCTTTTTGTCCCAGTATTATGGAGTAACTAGCTTATCCTTAAAATTAGCTTCATTAAAAAAAAAAAAAAAATTAGCTTCATTAAGTCCTCAGTAGAGGGAAGATAGTAAAGAAAACTGTTTATTTGCCTTCTTCCTGTTCTCAGTATTCCATGATCATGTATTGCTTTTTTCAAATACTTCTGAATAGTTTTAGTACATTTTATGGATTAAATTATTCTCTATAAATTCTAGCTGGATGAATTTAACTGTTATTTTGGTTGAAACAAACTCTTAAATTAGTGAGAATGGAAGTTTAAGTGAATTGACGTGTAAATTAAGCAATAATACAATAGAAATCTGCAATATAATTTCAAAAAATAAGTTGAATTGAGGTTTAAAATAGTGACTTAAAATTTTATAACCTAAGTTCTTACTGATCTCTAAGAACCATTAACAGATATGCAAGTTACTCATTAGTTTCTCATTTCTTCTTCCACGTAGCTTGTTTGTTCCCCTTGGTTCTGTCCTTCATCCAGTGGCTGCCCTGCCAGCACTGGTTTCTTCTTAGTGACAGTGCTGGTTGGTGGTGGTAGTTAAGCTGTTGAGTGCTGGTTGCTGCTTCCTCTGTTGAAGTCTTCGTCGTCAGGGATAGGTAAAGCACACAGTATGCTTTGTCCAGACAGGCATCCTTAACTTTCTAGATCAGCACTGCCCAGTACCGCTTTCTGTGGTGATTGAAGTGTCTTTATCTGTACTGTTCAGTAAAGGTGGTCACTGGCCATATGCTGCTCTGGAGCATTTGAAATGTGGTTCATGAATCTGGTAAATCAAACTTTTAATTTTCTTTAAATTTAATTTGTTCTCACAGGTCCTATATAATTTTTGTATACATGAGCTTCTGCATCACAAGAAACAGCCTTTTTTCACATTAAAGGAATTTTCATTGTATCACAATAAAACTGGAGACAGAAAAGAAGTATTAGGTCCAGGAGTCAAGTTTTATTTGGATTCAAAGCCCCAAAGTTTAATTCTGATTTAGTTGTCTGGCTTATAATGTCACTGGAGTGTGTGTGCTAAAAAAGAAAGTAATAATGTAAATTATTCACCTGTGATTTGTGACTTAATGCTTCTTACTAGAAGAAGTTTGCCAAGTGGGTGAAGTAATTCTGTGCTTGTCATCCCTTTAATAAAAGAAACGTTGCCTGAAGATAGAGAAGTCCATGCCTTCTGGGGGTAACCCATATATTCCTAACTGTAATGAATTAATTACACAAACAACATTCATTGGGGAAGGGATAAAAATGTAAACATTTAGAAGAAAACTTTATTATAATTAACATTTAAAATGATGGAGATTGCTGTTGCTGAGCAGAATAATGATGAGAATTAAAAGCCTTTAAAATGTCAATAAGGCTTGCCATAGAACTGAAGTCCAAATACAACACTGTTGATTTTGTAATCCATGTCATCCTTTTCAAATGAAAAGGAATTTTCATTTGTTGTTTTTTAAAAAAGATGTTTTACGGGCCAAGTTGTCTCTATTCATATTTAGCATCAAAATGCCCTTTCTCAAAATCAAAATGATTCTTAAAATATTTAGATCACTATAGACAACAGTTGTTTAAGAGTCAGATGGATAAAGAAACCCAAATCAGTCATGGTTCTGTAAAATTTTATGTAATTCTGTTTAGCCTTAGTTTTGATTTTCTCGTTGTTATATATTTGGTTTTAGTTCGTTGCTGTTTTGCTTTTGGATTAAGCTATGGGTTTCTAATTTTTTTTGCGATGTTTTGTTTACATTTGCTTCCTAGTGTTGAGGGAACCAGTGTAGGGGCATGAAGTTGCATAAAATTTGGCAGCAAACTACAGCTTAACATATACTTGTGCTACCTTGAATCGAGCATTTAAAAAACTAGTTCTGCAATTTAGCAGTCAACCGTTTCATTTAATGCTGCCAAAATTGTGGCACAGGGTAGTGTCAGATAAATGCACTGCCCGACTCCTGTCATCACGAGTGCTATCGTTGCTGCTTTTACTGTCTTCATGAAAGGAAGAAACTAATGCCCCTTTCCCATTATTCAGAACTAACCCATATAATACATACGGTACTTTTAAGGCTGACTTAAAGGGCTAATAATATGGGACTTTATAAATAAGACTTTTAGAAAAAGATTGAAAATAACAGAGATCTTAAAATAGAAAATTGAGGTTGAAGAGAAGATGATGAGGCCAGATAATCAGAAGCATTTTTAAAGAAACAATTATCTACAGCAAAAGGTGTAGTCCCTAACTTCTCACCCTCAAAGTAAAGGGGACCTGACTGACTGAGCCAAAGTTTTCATAGGTTCACTGTTGATCTGTCGTATCGGGGAGGACAGGCTCAGCTGCTATTTACATCTCCGACCTAGGCTTCTGTTTGACCTAAGTCTGTCTTGATGCAGCAGCACAGGCCAGCGAGGAGACGGTGTCATTTCGCCGTGAACGCAGCACATTTAGGCGCCAGGCAGTACGGCGCCGGCACAATGCAGGGAGTAACCCTACCCCTCCTACATTGCTCATCGGATCACCCCTAAGGTATGGTATTTTAAAATTCCACCAAGCTTAGCATGCATTGTAACAGACCTCTAACCTGTTTTGTCAGTCTGAAGAAAGCATTTATTAAATAGTTTCGTTTTTCTTTTTCTTCCAGTTTCTCTATATCTTTAAGCTTCTTTAGACGTTCTCTGCATGTGACTGTGAGCTTATTGCACCATGCATGTCTTCTGTTGCATTATAAACAAAATGATCAGATTGGTTTAGTCAATTTTAAATCACAAAAATTATGTTTAGGGCAGTTATATAAATGTAAACAGAGGCCTTAAGTTAGCTTTTTTATTTTTTTCCTATTCCAAATTATTAATTAATTCGATATCTTTCCCCATCACCTTAAACAGTGTTCAATATGAGCAAATATGGACTGAGTGATGAGCTTATTGAGGATACCAGCTTGATAAACCAGTTTGATTATTTTATTTCATTAAAAGATGGTATATTTTATTTTGCATTGCTTGAAAGTTAATCACTAGGACTTAGTAAATGATGCAGAACTAGAATATTTAATTTTTGGTAATGTATGGTCAACTGGGGGCTTCTCTGGTGGCTCAGACAATAAAGAATCTGTCTGCTAATGCAGGAGACCTGGGTTTGATCCCTGGGTTAGGAAGATCTCCTGGAGAAGGAAATGGTACCCCACTCCAGTACTCTTGTCTGGAGAATTCCATGAACAGAAGCCTGGTGGGCTACAGTCCATGGGGTTGCAAAGAGTCGGACACGACTAAGTGATTTTCATGGTCAATTGATGATACATATATACAATATATATGTATTTGTATGTACATGTTTGTTGAATTTCTCAACCTCCATATGCTGAACAAAAGATTTTTATTTTTACCACTGTTCCTAAGAAAGCTTCTTTATAATCTTGGGAGTAAATTTTTATTGAAATTCTTAAGCTTTTTTAATCCTTAGTTATGTCAGATGTAATGAGTCTGTGGCTTGAATTAGAGATATTAAAAAACCTATTCAAAAGACTTGTGCTTTATTTTAAGAATACAAATATGTATGAAAATATGTGTTCACTTATTTATTAAACCATGTGTATGTTATCATAGTGAAAGTGAAAGCCGCTCAGTCCTGTCCAACTCTTTGCAACCCCGTAGATTGTAGCCCGCTAGGCTCCTCTGTCCCTGGAATTCTCTAGGCAAGAATACTGGAGTGGGTAGCTGTTCCTGTCTCCGGGGATGTTATTACACCATACGCTTTTATTAATCTCTGCATCTAAAGGCTCCATTATCCAAGTTATTTTCCTGTATTTTGAAATTCAAAAGGAAGAACATTTGATGAAATAACTGCTGTTGAATGCATGGTAGGTTTGAAGAGATAAATCTCTTCCCTTGTTAAAATCTGGTTCCTGAAAGTAGCAAAATCCTTATTTTTTAAATTACTATTTTATTGTATATTTCCCTTAGTATTTAAGATGATTGTTTTTCTGAGTTTTACATTACAATCAGGAACTTCATCTTTCATAGATTATGTTCCTGATTAATTCTGCAGTAATGCGTCATTTACAATATGCAGTATGGCTTAGTTAAACCAGTATTTAAAATATAAAAATGAGAAGGCAACCGTTTAAAAGAAGCGTTCGGTCTAGAAATCTTTTCTGAGTGCCTTTGCTTTTAATGGGCCCTCCTCTTCTATTTCCTTTGCTCCCTGAAGTAACTTTTTTTGCTGATGGATTTAGGGTGTGTAGTTCCAACCTGCAGAAAGAATTCACCATTTCATTTTACGTTTTCTATTTTGTGTTTTCTAACCTCTTCTTTTTTCTCCTTGAATAATACTTGCCATAAACATATTCTTTGCTTACCTTCTCACTCCGTGTTGATATTTCTTAATCCTTTTTTTTAAACCTTCTCTTTTTAGTCTTTATAAATCCTTTTCATTCTTTGGATCTCACTCACTAAACAAATGTAGACAGTTTTGTTTTCTCTGCCTGGTGGAATATTAAAGAACTGTGCTAACTCCAGACAACCACATGGGTTTTCTCCTTTTTTTTTTTTAAGCATTTTAAACACATCACCATTCAAATGAGGATATGGTGTGAGCTATTTATTTGTAAAGGGCTCACTTTAGGATTTTTGGAAAGTAGTCCTCCAGTAGTGAGTCGGTGTGTAAATTGTGTTAGTTCAGTTCAGTGGCTCAGTCGTGTCCAACTCTTTGCAACCCCATGAACCTAAGGTTCCATGATATTTCCAGTGCAAAGATTATGTGTATCTTAAAGAGGCTGACTACATCATGAATAAAATAAGATAAAATTTAGCTGTGATGAATTAGGAGAAACGCCAATTTAATAAAAATTGTATTTTTTTAATTGCAAAAATATTCAGGTAAAGTATAGTGATACTCTCGGTGTAAGTTATATAATAATGTCATCTTTAAATATAAGAGCATGGTTTTGAAAAACTTGTCAGAAAGAAATGGAATAGGTGTGATGATAGTTTAATTATAATTATTCTGTAGATACCAGTAAAATGTATTAACTTATTTTAAACTTTAATGAATAGTGTAAGTAATTGACAGTCTAAAAAGCAACTTCATAAAAAATATGTATCCAAGGATTGGGATTGAATCATCCATTTCCTCACAAAGAAAATTTGCGTATATTTTTTAAATTTTTATTTTTACTTTATTTTGCTTTACAATACTGTATTGGTTTTGCCATATTTTTTAATGCTAGTTAGAATATCCTATTTCAGAATTATTTTTAAAGGTTTTTTTTTTTTTGTTAACCTTGTAGGCCCTTACTACTTCCCAGTTACTAGAGATGAAAACAGATGAATATTTAAAGATTCTGTAATAGTAATATTAAGAGTTAGCTCTGTGTTTATCAGCCTAGATGTGGTATCTTTTAGAACTCTAGTTAATAGACTGGAATGAAAGTAAACCATCAGTGCATTTGGGGAAGGGAAAAAAGCTTTACTATGTAGTTAGACTTATTTTTAAAATAGAGTGAAAGACCTATAATCAAATGTCGTAGTGACAACTGAGTCTGTAATTGGAAATTCATATCATTTTTGGTGCTCAGGAATGAAGCCACCAAATGCTTAGGTTTGTGCACTGTATTCAAGACACTGAGTACTCTCGGAAATCTGCAGGTCCATAGCAGTAATGTAATCATACTCAGAGTTTGTTCAGTTGGAAAGATACATGCAAAGATAAAAAACAGCATACAAATAAGTGTTAAGGGGGAGGAAAGACCAAGGCCAATTATATTTTTTAATCATTTAAATTAGGAAAGCTAATTAATTTAATTATTAGGATAACATGTCAGTGATGCTACTGATAGCCGATAGTTTAGAAACCTAAATTTCTATCTTTTGCCACATTGTGAAATAGTTGCTTTCTTTTCTGAAACTGGTAGTTTTGATATATAATTGGAATTATAGAAAATATTAATTTTTATCACTTATTAGTTTAAGATGAAATACAACCCTCCAGGAATAGTTTTCCTGGCAATTTGTGCAAAAATAATAGGCTTTTTGGAATTCAAGGGACATAAACATTTTTTGTCTCGCTCTTGATGTTCAGAAGCTTGACATTTATAACTGCATAGAACTTGGCTAATTTTCTTTGTTTTGGAGTTGATTTTCATACGTTGCCTAGTACTTTGAAAACCTTCTATATATATGAATATGTTGAAGATGAGTGTATTCTTAATACACTCACTCTAGAATATATCTGACTGCCATAGAGCACCTTTATTTATGATTTTAATTGAAAAAATCGATGGAAAAATTTGTCGAGCATATATATATATGTGTTTATATATGTGAGTGTATATATACACACACATAAATTTTAATACTTTACCTTCTGAATCTGAAGGGTCATCATACTTGAGCTGAAATTTTTTTCCGTTGTGAAATTTGGTCATTTTGGTAAAGTTTATGGATAAATTTAGATGGCTTCCAAGGACAGACTTACTGTTTATGTACGTAAGAAACAAACATTTTAGTATATTAGTTCCCAAGATCACCTCTTGATTTACTTCTGTTGTACAAAGATTCTACTCCGAAGACATTAAGTGAATACCTTTAAAGTTATGACTTAAAAAGTTAGTGCCAATGAGTGTTGACAAGTCTTTGTAGACTTGATCTTTTTAATATGTTGTATACATTCGTGTGCTCTACTTAGAGTATATAGTTTTTATGGGCTCTAAAAGAGGCCTGAAACCATGAATGTTTCAGGCAATGGTGATTAACAGAACTTTCGGTGGTGGTGGATATGGGCTATAATCTGAACTATCCAGTATGGTAAACGCTGACTACTAGCTCTTGCCTGCTCTGGTAGCTATGGTAGCCACTATCTATGTTACATGTCTCTTGATCACTTGAAATATGATTGAGGAGCGAACATTTTAGTTACTTTAGTCACATATGGCTACTGTTTTAGACAGTATAGTTCCGGAGTATGTTCTACTGCCATAACCACAGCTTTAAGCAATGTATGCAGTATTTTTCCTTTTTATTTCATGGTTACAGTTGACCCTTAAACAACATGGGCTTGAACTGCATGGGTTCAGTTACATGTGGGTATTTTCAGTAATAAATAGTACAGAATGACATGATCCGTCGTTGGTTGAATCTTTGGATAAGCAGGGGCACCATAAGGTATACATGGATTTTTGACTCTGCCGAGATTTGGTGCCTTGTCCCCCATGTTGTTTGAGGCTCAACTGTACTTCAAATTTAGCTGTCTTCCCAGTCTATAGCATGTTGTCTTGTAGACATCAGAGAAAGCACTCCTTTTAATTCAGAGGATTAGAGAGAAGTTGATATTCGTGAAAGTAATACCGCATAAGGCTATTGTTAGTAGCATTCTTTTTTTAATTCCTAAAAGGTCTAATAATTTTAATAACACTGCAGAATTGCATTGAACATCATGTAGAGGATGGTGTATAATTACACTCAAAGTGTTCTCATCAGTTTCATCAGTTTAAATATGAGTATTATACTAAGAAAATTTAAGTTCTTAGTGTTTTAAAATAAATATGTAAGAATTAAAAATGAATTAATATAGTTTCTTAGTTTTATCTACTTTTTAGATAATTAAAATTATCAAAATTATAAAATTTAGATAATTTTATAATCACAAAATACTAAANTTTAGAAATATGCAGGCTTTTCATAGAAAAAATATTTAATATATTTCTTGTAGCATCTCAGCAGTCATTTTGATTTCACTTGGTTGAATCAGTATTTTTTTTTTTAATTCTGGTTTTCTTCACTAGTTTGTGATTTTCTTTTGATTCAGAATTGTTATGTTGGTTGCATTTGATAAAGATTCTTTGGTTTTCAAGTGCATAGAAATTTTGTTTTATTGTGAATTTCAGATGCCAGAATATTTGAAAGAACAATTCTAGAATAATTGTATCAGGGTTATAAATAAAAGTGCATATTGAACTTAAAAATAGGTATTATTTATGAGGGACCAGCTGTAGCCTATATGTATTTAATGTACTTGTGACTCTTCTTTGTTGCTTTCTTTTTCCTTATACTAGAACTTTGTTGAGTTGGAAAGATGTAACAGATTGGTTGCTCTGCATATACATTGAATTTTTTTCTGTGTTCATCACCACGAGTCAGATTTCGAAAAACCAGAAATTTCAAGCCAGCAGTATAATCTGCATATTTTACAAAGTTTGTTGGCTCTTTCTTAGGTTACATTGACACCTTTTTAAAAAAAATTAGTTTTCTATATTGACTTCTAGCTATTGTTTTCTCTTTTCTTCCCTGTAATGTCTCCCCAATCCATGTTTTTTCCTAGCCTTCAAGATGGTCAGCAAGGCCAGCAGTCCACAGCCCAGGTCAGAGTCCAGTCCCGCCCCCCTTCCCAGGCTGCAGTGCTCAGTGCTAGTGCCTCCTTGCTGGTGAGAAATGGGAGTGTCCACTTAGAAGCGTCACATGACAGTGCATCTGCTGCAGGCGGCAGCAGCTTGCACGATGAACTTGGTATGCAGGCCTTATGTAATCTTGGTGGCATAAACCTTGAATATAGCCGATAATGGGTAACGATGATTACAGTTCTTTCCTGAGATAGCTTCATTGTGGAACTATGCATAAGAGTACTTTTACAGGATTTGCCCTGTGTATAAGGAAAATTTGACTTTTGCTTTTACCTTTTCTGTTTCTCTCAATTCATATTCCTCATTTTCTTTTCAGCATGTCTGTTATTAATAAGCAAAGTATCAATAAATGTTCACACTTTACTGTCCTCTTGTAATGATTTGGGCAGTTTTGCTATTTCTTGGATTTTGTACCATGTGGTGAAATGCTGAGTTTTTAAAAATTGTTTTTGATTGAACCTTCATTTCTCTAAATTCTCTGCTGTAGGGAAGGCAAAAATACTTTATAATGGCCCATTACTATATAATCTTTCTTTTAGGTATTCTGTATTTTACTTCAGTGTCTGTCACCTGAAGTAGGACTTAATGTAATTCTAAATGCAGTACCTTGAGAACATCATGGCTCTATATTCAAATCAAAGAACCTTATAGAGTTTTTTTTTTCTTTTTTCCTGTTAATACATCTATAAATAGAAATTATAAGTTATTAAACAGTTAAATCTCAGAGAGATGGTAGAGTTTTAAGCCTCAGTAATGAGTTAGAGAAACAGTATTTTTTACTAGTTTGTTTTCTATTTCTCTCTCCAGTTCAGCTTTCTTGTGCTCAAAATGCAGATTAGTAGCAATTGAAGAAAATCTTGTTATTCAGAAATATACATTTCAGAGTATTTTGTTTGCTTACTCTGATTTTGTTTCTCCATGTTATAACTGTCTTTGATTTACAATGAAGGTAATCTAGCTGATGCTTTGACTAGAAGGATATAATTGGTAGAGGGTGCCCAAATTAGGTATAAAAAATGTCATATGCCGTTAATTGATTCTTTTTCTGTTTTGTAAAAACTGTTACAGAGAAAATTAATAAGTATTAGATATGCATATTGATGAAAATCATCAACTTTAGCAAATTTTATAGAAAGTTGAAAATGGTATCTGTTTAAAACCTATCAGTTAGAATATTAGAACCTATGGTGATTTCTAAATGAGAAGGAAATAAGACATTTTAATTTTAGAGTGCTTATGCTTTGGAGTTTGTAATTTAAAGAGGGCAGGGAGTCTGAGAGAGTAAGGTAGACTTCAGTTTAGTTACCTAAACTAAATATTGTTGCAAATATATTGAGTAAATAGTTACTTAAACTAAATATAGTTGCAAATATATTGAGTAAATGGTATCTTTTTATTGAGGTTTCTCTTGGGTTAACTCAGTTCCTATGTTTGGAGGACTTGTCGATTTGTACCTGTACAATTACAGTTACTATCACCACTGTCCATTGGTCATTTGGTAGTAGATTAACTAAGTTTAGATTTGGTTAATTTTGGGTTTTTAAACTTTTGTCAAATGAAGAATAAATTGAACTAGTAGGTGATTTTCCTCTGTAAAAATTCTTAATTTGTTCAAAAAACTTGCTAAGCAAGAAATCATATTCATAGATGACTGAGAATATGTACATTATCAACTTAGCATCTACTGGTGAATATTCAGGACATTCACTTAAAATTTGGATTTTAGCTTTTGTTTTAACTGCTTTCTGATAGTTCTTGGCCTCTATTGTAGTTGAGTGTTGTCAAATTGAACGCCTAGTAATAATTAGCACAAAATACACAGTCAGTGGACAGTGTATATCCATTCATTTCATAGCACATAAGGTTGACTAAGAAAAGATTCTAGAAATGAACTTGCAGCTGAAGTTGAAGGAACTGACAGAGATACTGATTTTTATAATGTATTCCACTAGAATATTTGTATTGTATCATTTAATCTTCAATGTGATTTTAATTAACAGTAGTGAAATAACTATGTGACAAAACTGGGACACTGTATACTCAAATATGTTAAAGTTAGCCATGTTGTTCCCTAAAAGTATGGAATTCTTACAAAGAATTGCTCCCTTCCAAACTTAGCTTCTTCAACTGAAAATTTTAAATGTATAATTTTTACATGTTAAAATTTTTATATATACATATTTATGTAACATACACATACTGAAACATACATATATACACTCATTTATATATATGTTTGAGTACATATAAATGTTTGTATGTGTATTCATGTATATGTTGTATGTTTACTTTTTAAAGTGAGAGGTATTTGCCTTTTTCACTTAAAGGAAACTTGCAGTCAGGCATTGTTTAATTCCAGATCTAAGTCATTTTCCTTAACTGTGTTTTGACTTTTTTACTCTGTGGTATTGTAATAATTGATGACATGGATTTCCTCTACTAAACCCTAAGAATCCTTATTTTTCTGTTGCATTTTAATTAGCATTTCAGGACTATCAGGTAGCACTGGATATGGTAGAAAAGTTCATTGAAGATGGCATTATGTGGTTTATTAGTAGTTTATTCAGCAGAGGAAAATACACTTTCATCATCCATTTTCAGCAGGCATAATTGTTCATCATATTTAATTTTTAAAACTGAATCTTAAGTGTATAATTTAGAACCTGATCTGAATAATTTAATGGTTTCCTTTCTTATTTATAGACTGAATTTCCATATAAACTTTGTTTAATTATATGAATGATGGATAAGTTTTAAAGTTATAATCTTTGAAAATTACCATCAAAGAATTTATCAAATCTTCAGTGTAACATATTGTCCTTTTTT
>SJYQ01020589.1:75003-91113 GCA_006410935.1 Redunca redunca
CCACCCTTATGGCAGAAAGTGAAGAGGAACTAAAAAGCCTCTTGATGAAAGTGAAAGAGGAGAGTGAGAAAGTTGGCTTAAAGCTCAACATTCAGAAAACTAAGATCATGGCATCCGGTCCCATCACTTCATGGCAAATAGACAGGGAAACAATGGAAACAGTGTCAGACTTTTTTGGGGGGCCTCCAAAATCACTGCAGATGGTAATTGCAGCCATGAAATTAAAAGACGCTTACTCCTTGGAAGAAAAGTTATGACCAACCTAGATAGCATATTCAAAAGCAGAGACATTACTTTGCCAAAAAAGGTCCGTCTAGTCAGTGCTATGGTTTTTCCAGTAGTCATGTATGGATGCGAGAGTTGGACTGTGAAGAAAGCTGATTGCTGAACAATTGATGCTTTTGAGCTGTGGTGTTGGAGAAGACTCCTCAGAGTCCCTTGGACTACATGGAGATCCAGCCAGTCCATTCTGAAGGAGATCAGCCCTGGGATTTCTTTGGAAGGAATGATGCTAAAGCTGAAACTCCAATACTTTGGCCACCTCATGCGAGGAGTTGACTCATTGGAAAAGACCCTGATGCTGGGAGGGATTGGGGGCAGGAGGAGAAGGGGACGACCGAGGATGAGATGGCTGAGTGGCATCACCAGCTCGATGGACGTGAATCTGAGTGAACTCCAGGAGTTGGTGATGGACAGGGAGGCCTGGCATACTGTGATTCATGGGGTCGCAAAGAGTTGGACACAACTGAGTGACTGAACTGAAACATTTATTAATGCTATTGCTTTTTAACTTAGTGACTACCTAATATTTTATCACTGGAAACTACATGAAAGGTAGTATAGAATAGTGGACTGTAGAATCAAACTTCTTGGCTTCAAATATAAGCTCTGCTACTTTTAGCTGTAGCTATGTGATCTTGGGCTAGTTATTTTCTCTCCCTGTGCCTCAGTTTCCTTGTGTATCAAAATGGGCTAGTAATATACTTCATAGGTTTTTGGTGAGGATTATATCTATTAAAATATGCAAAGCAATTAGAACAGTGCCTGCCAGTAAGTTAATTACCTAAATAATGATTGCTGTTGTTAACATTACTTATTAAAATAGTTGCCTAACCCCACTCTTAGTCTTCAGGGTGACTCCTGATATTTTTCTATTGTAATAAGCCCTCTGGAGAATATCCTTCACACAGACTTTTCTGTGCAGCTGTGATTATTTCCTTAAGATAAATACAGTGAAATGGAATCATCTGTCACGGGGAAAAAAACATCGTTGAGACCTTGATGTATGCTCTTAATTGCTTTATGGAAAGCCTGTACTAGTTTTGCTCTTTATCTGGCAAGGTTTGAAAGTGTCATTTTTATCCCAAACATTAAAAATAAACCTAGATAAATTTTTTTCATCTACCCTAGTCTTCATTTCCTGGAAATGCTCAGAAATTTACTGTTGTTACTGTGAAAAGATTGGCATATTATTTTTAGAAGTTTCAGATGCATGAACTACTCTAGAAACTGGTTGAGATAGCTGATTTGTCTCTTGCCGGTCTGTGTTGTAAAGAATTGTCTGAAACACTAGATTAATTGCTTTCTAACATTAAGATTCTATATTAAAGTTGATTAGTATGTGTTACATCAGTTAGAATGTATGTAGAGTCTTTCATTGAGAGACCTGTTCCCCCCTATCAAGTGACTGAAATTGGAGAGAAGTTTACATTTCTCTCATAATAGTCTGTTGAGAGCTGTCCTTAGAGGTGGGTTGGTTCTTTTTATCTTCCACATACAGCTTCCCTGCCTGGTCCATAGTGACTGTTCCAGTTGTTGACATTTCTCCCCAAACAGGAGGGTGATGAGGAGGGGTGCTAAAATGAAAAGTCAAGGATAGCTAGACTCTATCTTTCAGTTTGTGACTTGGGAAATCTGTCACTGTCTTCTAGCTGCAAGAGAGTCTGGGAGAGGTCTCTAAGTACATAGACACCGTGGTGGTGGTACTCAGTTGCTCAGTCGTGTCCAACTCTTTTGCAATCCCATAGACTGTAGCCCGCCAGCCTCTTCTGTCCATGGGATCCAGGCAAGAATACTGGAGCAGGTTGCCATGCCCTCCACCAGACAGTCTTCTTGACCCAGGGATCGAATCCGTGTCTCCTGCATTAGCAGGTGGAATCTTTGCCACCGTGCCCCCCTGAGAAGCCCACATAGGCGTAGACTCAGCTGAAATTCAGTGAGGGGAACTTCCTGTTTTTAAAAGGGGTAAGGACAGGATGAATACTGGACGTCAGTCATTCATCTTTGCCACGAGACGAAAGATAGCACTAAGCCGAGTCCAACTCTTGAGATCTCATGAATTGTAGCTTGCCAGGCTCCACAATAAGACCAAAAGCACTTCAAATCAATAAGATAAAGATCCATGACCTTTAGAAAAGTTGAATGTTACAAGTGACTTGCAATTGTTGGCAAACAGTTCAACTTTGCTCATAATTTTTTAAATTGCAAATTAAAAATAGGATTAAGATTTTTTCATCTACTGAATGTATAGTGATATCCTTTGTTGGAAAGGCCTGGAGATGTAGACAACTAAAAGATTGAATATTTTTGGAGGACAGTTTAGAACAATAGACCAAAAATGCCTATATATTTTAACCTACAGGTTTCAGAAACATACAGATGTATATGTACATGGATATTCATCATACCATTGCTTGTACGTTTGAAAAACTTGAAACAGACTAAATGTTTGTTAGAGAACCCCTCCTGTGTTATTCTATTCATGTACATAGCTCTAATATTTCAGAACTTGATGCGTATATGTTATCGAAATGAAAAGTTAAGCTATTTAGTAAGCAAATGTAGATAAAAATTGTTCAGAAGAACGTAGTCTGCTCTGGCTTTTTCTGGTGGGTGAGAACTGTCTCCATTTTATATACTGCTTTCAGTCTTTCAATGTGTATATTTTTTAAATGAAACAGCAAAACAAAGCAACAAATGTCACTCACTGTCCAAAACCTTGATTAGTTACTTGTAGGAATTTCACCGACTACATGCTGTCTCATGCTTATCTACTTTGTCTTTAACTTGGTCCATCTTTTTTTTCTTCTTTGTTTTTAAATCAACTTTATTGACATAAAATGTAGACATGATAAATTGTATCCCTTCAACATGTACAATTTGTGAACTTTAACAGATGTGCACACCTGTGAAATCAAGATACAGAACGTTTTCACCATCTTCAAGCAATTGTGGCCCTGTTGCCATCCATGCCTCCTTGGCTCCTGGCCACAGGCATCCACTCCGTGCTTGGTATCATTGTTTTGCCCTCTCCTAGAAGTTCATATAAATGCATTCACATTTTATGTGGCCTTCTGTGTTTAGTTTTGCACTTAGCATGATGCTTCAGAGATCATCATACTGTTGCATGTGTTAGCAGTTTGTTGCTTGTTGATGAATATTCCTGCTGTGAGCTTCCTCTATATTGTGTATTCATTCATCTGTCAATGGACAAGTCTATGTTGTATCCAGGTATTGGCTGTTGTGGATAAACTGTCTAAAATGTTTTCAAAAGTAGTTGTATATTCCCACTGGCATGTATGAGAGTTCCGGTTGTTCCCATTCTTGCTGACATTTGTTATTGTTGGCTTTTTAAGTGTTAGTTAGACCTAATAGGTGTGTAATGGTATCTTACTGTGGTTTAAATCTACATGTCTCTTAAGACTAAGGGTGATGAGGATCCTTTGATGGCTTTATTAGTTATGCATATGTCTTCTTCTGTGAAGTGTGTCCAAATCTTTTCGTCACTTTCAAAATTGAGCTGTTTGTCTTATTATTGACGTGTAACAGTTCTTCTGATATTTCAGATACCACTAAGTCATCAGATGCAAGTTACAAATACCTTCTCCCCAGTCTGTGACTTTTGTTTGTTTGTTTATCTGAATCACTTGTAATGTCATCAGTGTCATTGTTATAGATTATTTTATGAAACTAAGGAGGACTTGTCCTTTCGAAGGAAATGTGAGATGATGAAATTAAATTAGAATATGAACTTGTATATTCACTTCTGGACAGTTCACCTGATCTGGGGATTCCACTTAATGAATCACAACACTGCTTAACACAGTGTTTTGTTAAATCAGAGCTAGAGAACAGTGAGCATGGCAGTAAAATCTACCAGTATGTAAATCTCTTTCACTGTTACCAAGCAATAGTTATCTGTCTTTCCTGTGTGTGTGTGTGTGTGCACGCACACGCGTGCACGGGTGCGTTCAGTCACTCAAAAGCTGTCTTCTAAACTAACTTCATTTTCCTCTAAAATAACTTCTTTTTCCTTCCCTTTTTCTTATTCTTCTTCTGCTTTAAAAACCTAGCACAGTGTTGTACATTCTACGAAGAAGGACTGGTTCTCAGTATTGAAACTTTAAATTATGAGCAGCATAGTGACTTGATTTCCATTTAGAACAAGAGTTAAAGAGGTTTTATAAGACTAAGGTTTTTGGTCTAGGACAGAGATAAGCAAACTGTGGCCTAGAGGCTAAAATCCAGCTCGATGCTTGTTTCTGTAAATAAAGTAAATGAATATGTTGCAAGTTTCCTGTGGCTGCTTTCGCACTGCAGTGGCAGACGGGAACTGTTGCGCCAGTGACTGCCAGCCCACAGAGCCTAAAATATTTACTGTGTGGCCCCTTACAGAAAAACTTGTCTAGGTCCATGAACTTGTAGGCAGCAGTAAAATGAGTCATTTCTGTCTGGGGAAAACTCAGAGACTGTACTGAGATGATAAGGGAGGATGCTATCCAAGAAATTGAAACTTGTCAAGGCCTTCTCTCTTAAAAAGTGTAATATATTCATTAAAGTCTCATTGTGAGCACAATACTCATCACCGTCAGAAAAAGGCACTTTTTATAGTGTACTCAAGTGAGTCATATAGATTTATGTAGTCCCCCCATTGCCTTTTTTTCTCCCTTGTGAGAGTACTATTTTATTATATTTAGGTACAGAAATTCGAAAAGAGATCTTTAGTTTTCTTGCCATATCTTTTTTTTTTAATTGCAAGATATTTGCTTTACAACATTGTGCAGGTTTCTGTCATACAGCAACATGAATCAGCCAGAGATATACATATTCCTCTCCCTCTTGAACCTCCCATCTCCCACCCCATCCCACGCCTCCGTGTCCCCCATCGCCTTCTAAAGACACTTTGTAAAGCCCTCTCCTTTCTCTCTATCTCTGTTCTTCTTGTTGCCAGCCCCTCCATGCCCTGAGAGTAATGCTAGAGAAGTGAGACGTCAAGCAGTGTGTCAGGGTTAGGCTTGGAGAACCCAGGATGAGTGGGAATGGGGAGGTGATCTGCAGAAGGAAATTGTCCAAGAAATATGAGAGGCCTTCTTTGTTGTTGGTGCTGGGAGGATTTGAAAAACCCTACGGATGATTTGCCCTTCTAGTAGCCACCTTTCTAAGATAAATGAAAGGATTTCTCATGATCTTATTCACTGAACTTTGTATTCTGTGGTGAGTATTTTTATTGATAGGACTAATTAGAGAATCTCATTAATTTTTGTGTCTTTTATCTGTGTTTTTCCAGTGTTTATTTTAAATCTGTCTGCTGTGTCATTTGTGGCTTCAGTGAAATGCTTCAAGGGTCCTTGTTCTTTAAATCAGTATTCAGTTTCACTTACCTTCTTGTTTATCAGTTATTTATTGACCTGTGGTTACTTGAAATTCTCCTACCTCAAAAACAAACAGTTTTGTGTAATTAAATGGAATTTTTGTAGATAATTGCAGTCATTATTGAATAATATTTGAGACATAAATGCCAGGTACCTTAACATTTCTTTATCTTAGAGACACTGTATCATGACCAATCTCATTATTAAGTCTGAAATTTCAGACTCCAGTCTTGTGAGAAATTGCTTTTCTTTTAATAGCCAAACTATTAGATATAATTAATTATGACCTAGGAGTNTATATTACTAAATGCTTAAATGCCCAGAATAGATTCCAATAATTTAAATTTTATTGAATATTGAACTAACTTGGAAAATATACATGAATTATGTGATATAAACACAAATATTTATACATTCTTTTCTTACTGGATTTCACCCTCCCAGCTCTGTTAATGTGTCATTCAGTCATTTAATATGATTTTATAGTTCTTCTACACTTACATGCAATCTGTGGTTTTGATCAGGTGTTTCTTTTTTTCTGCTAATGTAAGTTAATTGTTGCAGCACAGCTAGTCTCTGATTATCCATGCTAAGTGAGAAAAGAGTACAGAATAAAAAATTACAATTTAAAAATTAAAAAATCTCTGTCAAGGCAGTTTTTAAACTTTTTTGTTTACTAGCAATTTCTGCAAACACCCCTCCCCCCATCACTTCAAAAAAATGATATCCTTTCATTTTAATTTCTTATTCTGGTTTCTGTTAGAAGTGCTAAGAATGAATAACTCTTTCTGAAAGAGAGAGGGGTAGAAAGTGAAGTTTTGGATAACCTACATGCTGAGTAATCCTCCTTTGAAATATAGCAAATGAGTTAAGGATTTCATAGAATTTTTTTCCTAATTTATCTCAGGAGTAGTTGACACCCCCCCACCGCCCCCCCCGCCAAAAAAAAAAAAAACAGCTACTATAGAAAAGATCATGTTATAAATATTTTCATAGTCTGTCTATGACCCATAAGTACTCAAATAATCCTATTTAATTAAGCAGTTTTTCTGATTTTACTCACTTTGAATCAAGTATTTGTTGCAATGTTCTGCAAACCCTTGGCTATATTATTAGTATATTAGAGGGAATTTTATTGTCATTTTTCAGGGATTTCACTTAAATAAAAATTCTTACTGTGTCCTGTTCTTATTGTAGTCGTGGAAGAGAAATCTTTTAGCCTTGCCATCAAGTTGAAATTGCCCTTTAGATTTCTCATGTTTATAACCCCAGTAATTCTAGCTAGTAAAACAAAAACTGCATAAATATACAAAAGTCAGCCTGGACCAGATCCAAACAGTTTCAGTTATATACTGCATTGTCCTACTAGAAATTTGTGTTTTTTATTTATGTTCCCTACCCACCATTTGATATGGCTGTCATAGATCTTCAAAGTTTAGAATGAATTTTAGTATTTAGATTTCTAAAATTCCTTTATTAGAAGTCATTTTATCTTATATAGTTCATCTGTGTAAGAGTTTTTTTTTTAACTTATATTCCTCTGCAATCAATAAAGTTTCTAAACCTTTTAGAGTTTTGTGGATAGTTGGCCACAGCAAATTATGTTCCTAAATTTCTCCATAGAGTTCTTGTTGAACCATACAACTAGTAATGTTCATTAAATATTATAGTTTAATTATCACCAACATTATTATACATCATTTATTGAACTTCCTTATATCCATTTTAACACCATTTCTTCTTAAAAGTAACAAAACCAAAAAACTCTGAAGGTGATCACACAAATCTTTTGTCTTGTGGTTTGAGCTGTATTAAAAGTTACAGCAGCACTTCCAAATGGCCACTTACCACTGTAACTAGTGGTCAGATGACCTTAAAACAACATTAAATTTGTATATATTGTAACTTGAATTGAAAATCTTCCGGGAGAAGAAAAGAGAAGACTGCTGTTGTAAAGCTGACTTAAATCACTATTAATACCTGATTATGTGTATTGACATTTTGTCCACTGTTTAGCATTCCCTTTTGATTTATGCCATGCTGAATTACATGTATATCATTGTTTTTTAAATATTTTGAAGAGGAAGTTACAGTTCATTTTCTTAAACTCTTAACAAATTTAAAATTAGTGTTTCATGAAGGAAAATTTCTGAGTATTCTAATGGCTTTTTTAAACAAATGATTTATTTGCTAGGTAAGTTCTCTTCTACGCTTTATGAGACTGGTGGCTGTGATATGTCACTTGTGAATTTTGAACCAGCAGCAAGAAGAGCGTCCAATATCTGGTATGTGTGAAGTCGTGTTAGGGGAGTTTATGTACTTGCATAATAAGTTTGCCATTTTTAAAGTTTGTAAACCTTGAGATAGAAGAGTTATTTGTTTATATTGGCTTAAATAAATTCACATTATGCATTGGTTGCCAAAAAGTAAAACTTTTTACTGTGGAAAAAAAGAAAGCCATTATTAAAAGCTATTACATGTTTTTGTTTTTTGCTATTATATGTTTTTAAAAATTAAGTAAAAATTTCCTGTAGATCTTACTGTGGGATAGTGGTTTCCCACAATTTCAAATATAACTCTCTGTATATGGCATGATGGAAAAAACTTATTTTAGAAAAACATTTACACAACTATGTTCAAACCCATCAATTCTCTTTTTTGGTATAAATTCAAATTTTTATTTCTGTGTGAGGATTTCAGCCAAGTGTCTTTTTAAATGATCGTCTTTCATTTTGTTTTAAAATGTGTTTACCAACTATAAGGAGGAGGAATTTCTTAAAATATGACTCGTGTTGCATTTAATTTCTTTTCTCTCCTTCCTTCAGGAATAAATTTTGTAAGATAACAGAAGTTTGGAGGAAAGCAAATAAGAAATAGAAACCTTGATCATATAACACAGTTATAATTTAGAATGTGTTAAAATTTTTCTGAAAGTTTTACTGATCTGTTCAAATTGCTGTATTGAAACTCATTGTTGATTGGTTAGCTCACTTTTTTTTTCCCCACAGGGGTCATTTGATTTTTATTTTAGGACTTCTGTTTAATAACGGGACACTTATTTAAATGTTACATATCTATGGGCAGTTCACTTAGTTTTTTCAGTTTTGAGGGGCTATTTAAAACAATAAGATCTTATGGTCACTTAGCATGAACATTTAAAAAACTATACTCTCTAAGCTCTTTTAGTACTGTTTCAGAGTTTACCCCTTCGGATTGAATTGGGGTGTTTAGATGATTTTGTAACTGTGGAAGCAACAGGAGGATGGAGCACTGAGAACAATTATGTTTAACATAATTCAAGATAAGAACAATTCCTTACACCATAATGTGTTAAGGTCTCAAGTTTTGAAATCTAAACTTGAGTGAACTGTGGAAACTGAATTGTCATGTTCTAGACTACCATATAGATTAAATTTATTGTGGCTCCTGGCAATATGTTAATTGCTTTCTTAAACAATTCTCACAGGAACCTTAAAATCAGTTCAGTCGTGTCTGACAGTCTGTGACCCCATGGACTTCAGCACACCAGGATTCCCTGTCCATCACCAACTCCTGGAGTTTATTCAAACTCATGTCCATTGAGTTGGTGATGCCATCTAACTATCTCATCCTCTGTCAGCCCCTTCTCCTCCCACCTTCAGTCTTTCCCACCATCAGGGTCTTTTCAAATGAGTCAGTTCTTCACATCAGGTGGCCAAAGTATTGGAGTTTCAGCTTCAACATCAATCCTTCCAAAGAACACTCAGGACTGATCTCCTTTAGGATGGACTGGTTGGATTGCAGTCCAAGGGACTCTCAAGAGTCTTCTGTAGCACCACAGTTCAAAAGCATCAATTCTTCAACGCTCAGCTTTCTTTATAAGTCCAACTCTCACATCCATACATGACTACTGGAAAAACTATAGTTTTGACTAGAGGGACCTTTGTTGGCAAAGAAATATCTCTGCTTTTTAATATGCTGTCTAGGATGGTCATAACTTTCCTTCCAAGGAGTAAGCGTCTTTTAATTTCATGGCTGCAGTCACCATCTGCAGTGATTTTGGAGCCCCAAAAAATAAAAGTCTGTCACTGTTTCCATTGTTTACCCATCTATTTGCCGTGAAGTGATGGGACCAAATGCCATGATCTTATTTTTCTGAATGTTGAGCTTTAAGCCAGTGTTTTCACTCTCCTCCTTCACTTTCATCAAGAGGCTCTTTAGTTCTTCACTTTCTGCCATAAGGGTGGTGTCATCTGCATATCTGAGGTTATTGATATTTCTCCCAGCAATCTTGATTCCAGTCTAGCATTTTTCATGATGTACTCTGCATATGTTAAGTAAGCAGGGTGACAGTGTACAGCCTTGATATACTCCTTTCCCAATTTGGAACTCAGTTCTAACTATTGCTTCTTGATATGCATACAAATTTCTCAGGAGGCAGGTCAAGTGGGGTGGTATTCCTATCTCTTGAAGAATTTTCCAGAATTTGTTGTGATCCACACAGTCAAAGATTTTGGCATAGTCAATAAAGCAGAAATAGATGTTTTTCTGGAACTCTCTTGCTTTTTCGATGATCCAGCAGATGTTGGCAATTTGATCTCTGGTTCCTCTGCCTTTTCTAAATCCAGTTTGAACATCTGGAAGTTCATGGTTCACATATTGCTGAAGCCTGGCTTGGAGAATTTTGAGCATTACCTTGCTAGCGTGTGAGATGACTGCAATTGTGTGGGAGTTTTAAGCATTCTTTGGCATTGCCTTTCTTTGGGATTGGAATAAAAACTGACCTTTTCCAGTCCTGCAGCCCCTGCTGAGTTTTCCAGATTTGCTGGCATATTGACTGCAGCATGTTCACAGCATCATTTAGGATTTGAAATAGCTCCACTGGAATTCCATCACCTCCACTAGCTTTGTTTGTAGTGATGTTTTCTAAGGCCCACTTGACTTCACATTCCAGGATGTCTGGCTCTAGGTGAGTGATCACCCCATTGTGATTGTCTGAGTCTTGAAGATCTTTTTTGTATAGTTCTTCTGTGTGTTCTTGCCACCTCTTCTTAATATTTTCTGCTGCTGTTAGGGCCATACCATTTCCGTCCTTTATTGTGCCGACCTTTGCATGAAATGTTCCCTTGGTATCCGTAATTTTCTTGACGAGATCTCTAGATTTTCCCATTCTATTGTTTTCCTCTATTTCTTTGTACTGATAACTGTACTGATAACTGAGGAAGGCTTTCTTATCTCTCCTTGCTATTCTTTGGAATTCTGCATTCAAATGGGTATCTCTTTCCATTTCTCCTTTGCCTTTCGCTTTTCTTCTATTCACAGCTATTTGTAAGGCTTCCTCAAACAACCATTTTGCCTTTTTGCATTGCTTTTCCTTGGAGATGGTTTTGATCCCTGCCTCCTGTACAATGTCATAAGCCTCTGTCCATAGTTCTTCAGGCACTCTGTCTATCAGATCTAATCCCTTGAATCTGTTTCTCACTTCCAGTGTATAATCGTAAGGGATTTGATTTAGGTCATACCTGAATGGTCTAGCGGTTTTCCCTACTTTCTTCAATTTAAGTCTGAATTTGGCAATAAGGAGATCATGATCTGAGCCACAGTCAGCTCCTGGTCTTGTTTTTGCTGACTGTTTAGAGTTTCTCCATCTTTGGCTGCAAAGAATATAATCAATCTGATTTCAGTGTTGATCATCTGGTGATGTCCATATGTAGAGTCTTCTCTTGTGTTGTTGGAAGAGGGTGTTTGCTATGACCATTGCATTTGCTTGGAGTCTATTAGCCTTTGCCCTGCCTCATTCTGTACTCCCAAGGCCAAGTTTGCCTGTTACTCCAGGTGTTTCTTAACTTCCTACTTTTGCATTCCAGTCCCCTATGATCAAAAGGACATCATAGAGGTGTTTTGGGGTGTTAGTTCTGAAAGGTCTTGTAGGTCTTCATAGAACTGTTCAACTTCAGCTTCATCATTACTGGTTGGGGCATAGACTTCGATTACTGTGATACTGAATGGTTTGCCTTGGAAATGAACAGAGATCATTCTGTCATTTTTGAGATTACATCCAAGTACTGCATTTTGGACTCTGTTTTTGACTGTGATGGCTACTTCATTTCTTTTAAGGGATTTGCCCACAGTAGTAGACATAATGGTCATGTAAGTTAAATTCACCCATTCCAGTCCATTTTAGTTCGCTGATTCCTAAAATGTCGATGTTTAGTCTTGCCATCTCCTGTTTGACCACTTCCAAATTACCCTGATTCATGGACCTAACATTCCAAGTTCCTAAGCAATATTGCTGTTTATAACATTGGACTTTACTTCCATCACCTGTCACATCCAGAACTGGGTGTTGTTTTTGCTTTGGCTCCATCTCTTCATTCTTTCTGGAGTTATTTCTCCATTGATCTCCAGTAGCATATTGGGCACCTACCGACCTGGGGAGTTTATCTTTCAGTGTCCTATCTTTTTGCCTCTTCATACTGTTCATGGGGTTCTCAAGGCAAGAATGCTGAAGTACTTTGCCATTCCCTTCTCTACTAGGCCACGTTGTGTCAGAACTCTAAGAAACATGACCCTTGCCTAACTCAGTGAAACTATGAGCCATGCTGTGTAGGGCCACCCAACCTTGTGCTAGAAGTACTCTTATCCTGTGAGGAAACTGAGGCATTGAAAGATTAGATAACTGTTCAAGATCTCATTCAGTTGAGGAAGAGGTCTGAATATAAATACTCTGACCCACAGGCTATGCGCCTTATTACAACCCTAGGAAAATTTGACTTTGTATTTTGAAGTTTACATGGAAAAGTAACGACAGTGTAAATATCACATAATTGTTCATACATTTATTTTTCTTTCTACTACTTGACAAGCTGTTTATTCCCTAAAGTATTTTTCATTTTATTTTAGTGACACGGATTCTCATGTATCCAGTTCTACCTCAGTTCGATTTTATCCACATGATGTGGTAGGTTTTCCTTTATTTTTATAAAATGATATATTTTCATTTTATTAATTATATAAAGCAGAAAAATGATGAGGTTACATAATATTGATTTTGTTGAAAGCTATGGCAAAATCACCTTTGCTGTTCCATAATGGTTCTCTTCTCATAGGTCCTTTGTTCAGAAATAAATATAAAACCCCGTAAAGTTGGATTAGCTATATGTGACTGTGTAATTATACTTCTAAGACCTTTGTAAAGGTCTTATTTACTCACCAATGTCATAATCTAGGTGTGCCATTTTAAAACTTTACTTTGAATATTATGGTTTTGGTACATAGCTAACTGGTTTGGTACTGTAAACTGTTGGTTAACTGTTAGTTATTTTTATATCAGTGTGTATGTCTGTGTGTGTGTGTGTTTGAGTGGAGAGCTTAGTGAAATTATTGCTCTATTGAAAAAAAAAATACAAGATACAGTGGGTATATTTTAAAAGATAACAAAGATAGCACTGCCTTTGTGTGATATATATAAAGATGTATATATTGAGGTTAAGAAAATAAAGTAGGTGAAATCCTTATAAGCAATATATAAGAGATATTTAGATAAATTTAGTGCCAAAGGGATTAAGTATAATGTTTGCTCAAGTCCTTTGTGTTAAATGGCATAGGAGTATTTTCCACCGTTAAATGGTGTGAGAGCCTTGAGACAGCACAGTTCTGACTAGTGCTATGCTAGATGTAGTCAACTTTTGATTCTTTCAGAGGAAGGAGAGACTGGTGAACAGGTGAATGAATGAGCTGAACCTGAAAGAAATGTAATGTGGTAATATCCTGTATAGCCTCAGCTGAGCAGTCTGCCAAAACAAAAATAAATGCGTATGGGAGGGATTTGAAAACAGCAGTAATGATGTTGAGAGAGTGTAGGAAGAATTGAGCGTTGGAGGCATTGAATCCAGTGCAGAGGAGCTTAGATTTAACATATTAGTGAGCTTCACAGCTTAATGAGAGAAGAGAAGGTACAGGGAGGGGGACAACACTAATCATTCTCTGTAGGTCGTGGAATGGATCCACCAGCTATACAGCCATAAAATGCTAAAATTTCAAATACTTCCTAATAAAATCTTTCCAAAAGCCCCATCAGTTGATTTGCTTTGTGGTAGTTTTCTTCCTTTGTCGCCTTCTGTGGTTTCTAATGATCATCCAAGTCCACAAGAGTGGACTAGTATAGAGAATTAAGGTGGTTTTGATAATCTGCAAGCTGATTGGGTAGCCCTTGAATCATGACGATTAAAGATAGTTTAAGCCTTTCAGTGCTGATTTTCTTTTAGCTTTCTCTTCCACAGATCCGACTGAACAGACTATTGACCATCGACACAGATTTATTGGAACAACAAGACATTGACCTAAGCCCTGATTTGGCAGCTACTTACGGTCCAACAGAAGAAGCTGCTCATAAGGTTAAACACTATTACCGCTTTTGGATCTTGCCTCAGCTGTGGATTGGCATTAACTTTGACAGACTCACACTTTTGGCCCTGTTTGATAGGTGAGAATGTAGATTTTACTTTTAAATTGAAACGTTTCAAATTACCCATTGAGTATTTGACTTGGTTTCCATGTTGGAAAGTGTTTTCTATTTTAGAAATCATTTTTATCATTAAGAATCATGCAACTGTATTTAAAAGCCAGAGAATATGAGGTGTTAATGGCCATAAGGTTATACATGTTACATTGACTCTTATTATAAAAGGTTTAAGAGGAAGTTTCTTTCCCTACTTCTTGTCACTAGTCTTAATAGTAAACAGCAGTAGTTATTTATGAACTTGGTGGCCAAATGCTGCTTCTAGTTTACTCCAAGGAGTAAAAAAGGCTGGACTTACTCTTCCACCTGAAACAATGAAAAAGAGATAAAATGCATGAACCAGTGGTTTTCAAGAAAAGGGAGATGAGACAGAAAAAGACGGTGACTCTTGAGAGATAGGAAGCAAGTTATGTGAGCCCTGCAATTGCCCAGCTTGCCACCTGAAGAGAGTTCCCAGGTTGTGATCCTGAAGTAGAATCCAGCAGACTTGCTGAGTTGAGGAGATGGAGCCAAGAGTCCAGGGAGGCTAGAGCAGCTTGAGTCTGTGGGATAGAACATCAGAGAGAGGATCGCTGCTCAGAGAGAAACTCAGAGATGTGTAGTGGATCCTCTCACTATTTAGCAGAATATTGGTAAGAGAATGTATGAGGAGACTAGACCAGGGGAGAGAATCATGTAAAAGAAATCATGTAAACCATGTAAAAGAAATAGAGGCACAGTGCCTGGCTAACAGGGCTGGGAATGGTGCCTGTCCTCACCTGCTGGGCTGAAGGAACTCATAATAATTCATATTTTATGTGCATTATATAGAGTACTCAGGAAAGGCCTGCCTTAGAAGTGGGAGAACTCAGCCCTAGTATGGGCACTGTTCCAGACCCACCTGGCAAGTCTAAAAGCAAGACTTGAAAGGATCCAACTGTTTCCAAGTAGCGTAGCAAAGCTCAAGAAGATTTATAGAAATTCAGAAACTCTCACCACATAAAAAGTTGAGGTTCACAAGGCCTGGCATCCAGAGAGTACCAAGCATATAAAGAAATGACAAAACGTGATTTATAATAAGGGAAATAATGAGTCAGTCGAAACCAGCCTTTAGCCGTCACTGATATTAGAATTAGCAAAGACATTAAAGTTATAACTGTGCTTTTCATGTTAATAAAAGTTAAGTAGAGATATGGAAAATGCAAAGAAAAAAACAGACCCAAATTGAACTTGCAGATGAAAACTAAAATGAGGTGAAAATACAGTGGATGAGATTAATGGTAGATTAGACATTACAGAAGAAAATATTAAGTTGAAAGCATGGCAGTAGAAACTGTTGAAAGTGAAACAAAAGAAAAAGAATTCTCCTCCTCCCTTCCCTCAGCAAAAAGAACATACAGAATGAAAGTATGCCTGGGAGAGAGGGGGAGAGAAAAAATTTTGAGCAAGTTAATGGTGGAAAACTTTCCAAATTCGATGAAAATTATTGAAGAATCTCCTTGAACCACAAGTACAAGAAACATGAAAAAAACTATAGCAAGGCACATAGTTGTTCAAAACCAATAATAAAATTTTTACAGCTTCAAGAGGAAAAAGATACAGTTTGTATAGGGGAACAAGGATAAGGAGGACATCAGATTGATTGTTGGACAAAATCCAAATAAGATAATGGAGCAGCATTTTTAAAATGTTGAAGGGAGAAAAAGTTCAACCTGGAATTCTGTAGCCAGCAAAACTGCAAAAGCCAGGATGAAATAAAGATATTTTCAGACTAGAAAAACCTGGGAAGAATCTTTTTCAGGCAGATCCACAGTACAATATAGTACTGGATTTCTTTCAGGCAGAAGGATAATAATACCAACTGGAAATATGAAATTACCCAAGGAAACAAAAGATGAATGCAAATGTTAACTATATGAATAAATATATAAGATTTCTTCTTACTAATTAAATCTTTTTGAGACATAATTGGATGTTTAA
>SJYQ01020589.1:91231-152423 GCA_006410935.1 Redunca redunca
ACCTTAGTCGGCAAAGTAATGTCTCTGCTTTTCAATATGCTATCTAGGTTGCTCATAACTTTTCTTCCAAGGGGTAAGCGTCTTTTAATTTCATGGCTGCAATCACCATCTGTGGTGATTTTGTAGCCCCCCAAAATAAAGTCTGACACTGTTTCCACTGTTTCCCCATCTGTTTCCCATGAAGTGTTGGGACCGGATGCCATGATCTTTGTTTTCTGAATGTTGAGCTTTAAGCCAACTTCTTCTCTCTCCTCTTTCACTTTCATCAAGAGGCTTTTTAGTTCCTCTTCACTTTCTGCCATAGGGTGGTGTCATCTGCATATCTGAGGTTATCGATATTTCTCCCAGGAATCTTGATTCCAGCTTGTGTTTCTTCCAGTCCGGCGTTTCTCATGATGTACTCTGCAGAACATGTCAAACCTAAGTATTCAGAAGATAAAAAATTGTAAAGAACAAAGTGGAAGTCACTGAGGACACAGAAGACAGAAATGTCAAGGAAACCAAAACCTTAATTAAATTAATACACTCTAGCCAGGATAATTAGGATAAAAAAAATGTTACAAATTTAGGATATTTGAGCTAGGATATCATGATAGGAATGTGAGCTTGGATATCATTATAGTTTCTACAAGTAATACATGGATGATAATATGAGCAGTTATATATAAATGAGATAGTAAATTTCTTGAATAATAGAAATTATCAAATTTCACTCTGAAAGAAATATAATACTTAAGAAATACAATACCTATCAAATAAATGGGCATTATAGTTAAACACCTTCCCATAAAGAAAACTATTCAGGTCTAGAGAGTGTCAAAATAATATCCCAAATCAGTAAAAGATAGGCTTTTCAACAAGTGGTGCTGGCCCACTGGACTTCTCCATGCAAAAAAAAAAGGGGGGGGGAATTACCTTGCATCATATTGAAAAATTAACTTAAAATGGATCATAAACCTCAGTGTAAAGTCTAAAATATAAAAGTCAGAAAAAAGCAAAACATAGAAGAAAAGATTTGTGACTTTGGGCAAAATTGCTCCGATGTGACATAAAAAACTGGATCAGTGAAAAAAACAGATTGATAAATTGGATTCATCAAAATTGAAAGCTTAAAAAAAACGCTGAAAGGAGAACACATGTTCAGAGACCAAAGATGTGGCAAAATGTAGTGTAGCTGGGCTGACAGGAATCACTGGGCTCAGCAAATCTGGAATTCCACATTTGCCACATAAGAACAAATGAAGAGATGCCAGTGTTCGGTTTATTGTTTTGAAAATACTGTTGAACTTGTTTTCATCTGGGAGAACTATCAAGTGAAATGGTACAGAGATGTTTGTGAATTTTATTTTTTATGTTAATAGATCATTATAAATAGGGTGTTGACTTAATAAAAACAAATGAAAACATTTTTATGATTATAAATGCAATTTTTTATGAAATACATAAAAGACTTTAAGGCAGAGGCCAGCCACAATCCTTCCACCCAGAGAGAACCATTATATCAATATATGGTGTATTTTCTTAAGTAATAGAACTTACATCTTCCTACAGTTTTTTGTATAGCGATGTACTGAGCATGTTCCCATGTCAATAAATGCTCTTTAAAATCAACACTTTTAGTACTCTTGCCTGGAGAATCCCATGGATGGAAGAGCCTGGTAGGCTGCAGTCCGTGGGGTCGATAAGAGTCGGGCAGGACTGAGCAACTTCACTTTCACTTTTCACTTTCATGCATTGGAGAAGGAAATGGCAACCCACTCCAGTGTTCTTGCCTGGAGAATCCTAGGGACGGGGGAGCCTGGTGGGCTGCCATCGATGGGGTCGCACAGAGTCAGACACGACTGAACTGACTTAGCAGCAGCACATATTTTGTGAGTAGCATTTCCCTAAGAAGTAATGAGACAAATAGTTATTTTTTTTTTGGCATTATCTACAGAAATCATTTTAATTGCTGTATGTAGTATCTTGGATTTCATACTGCTTCTTTTACAGGGTCAGTTTAGTAAAATATAGAACTGTCTCAGAAACTGATAGAGGCAATATTGATGGTCTTTATCACTGCCTTCATTCTCACCATATGTAAGAGCCTATATTTAATTAAGTTTAATAGATTTTCAGATTATTTCAGGTAGTTTAGACATGGGAAATGAAACCAGTTAGTATCAAAACTTGATTACAAACCTTGTCATATAAATAACTTTTTAATTTTCTAGAAACTCCTTTGAATTTTTTTCAAATTTATTTCTTTGTATATTTCCTTTACTTGCCATCCAAGTTGGTTAGTTATTTGGCAACAAATTTGACAGAAAAGCAGATGTTAAGAGTAAAGTTATAACATAGAAATGAAAACTATATTATGTATTATAATTAGAACTTCACAGTCCTCTGTAGCATGCTTTATTTGCACATAAGAATGTGTGCTACTGTTGGTGGGAATGCAAATTGATACCGCCACTATGGAGAAGAGTATGCAGATTCCTTAAAAAACTAGGAATAAAACTACTGTATGACCCAGCAATCCCACTACTGGGCATATACCCTGAGAAAACCGTAATTGAAAAAGACTCATGTACCCCAGTGTTCATCACAGCACTATTTACAATAGCTAGGACATGAAAGCAACCTTTTCATATTCTTCTCTCTTTTTGCTTTTTCATACTGTTCAGGAGGGAACAGTATGAAAAGTGGGAATACTAAAAAAAAAAAAAAAAAGGCGGAAATACTGAAGTGGTTTGCCATTCCCTTCTCCAAGTAGGGAAACCACTAGACCATTCAGGTCTGACCTAAATCAAATCCCTTACGATCATATAGTGGAAGTGACAGATAGATTCAAGGGATTAGATCTGATAGAGTGCCTGAAGAACTATGGACGGAGGTTCATGACATTGTACAGGCCAGAATCAAAACCATCCCCAAGGGAAAGCAATGCAAAAAGGCAAATGGTTGTCCGAGGCGGTCTTACAAATAGCTGTGAATAGAAGAGAAGGAAAAGGCAAAGGAGAAAAGGAAAGATATACACATTTGAATGCAGAGTTCCAAAGAATAGCAAGGAGAGATAAGAAAGCCTTCCTCAGTGATCAGTACAAAGAAATAGAGGAAAACAATAGAATGGGAAAGTCTAGAGATCTCGTCAAGAAAATTAGAGATACTAAGGGAACATTTCATGCAAAGATGGGTACAATAAAGGATAGAAGTGATGATATTAAGAAGAGGTGGCAAGAATACACAGAACTGTACAAAAAAGATCTTCATGACCCAGATAGTCACGATGGTGTGATCACCAACCTGGAACCAGACATCCTGGAATGTGAAGTCAAGTGGCCCTTAGGAAGCATCACTATGAACAAAGCTCGTGGAGGTGATGGAATTCCAGTTGAACTATGTCAAATCCTAAAAGATGATGCTGTGAACGTGCTGCACTCAATATGTCATCAAATTTGGAAAACTCGGCAGTCCGCCACAGGACTGGAAAAGGTCAGTTTTCATTCCAGTCCCAAAGAGAAGCAGTGCCAAAGAATGCTCAAACTCCCGCACAATTGCAGTCATCTCACACGCTAGGAAAATAATGCTCAAAATTCCCCAAGCCAGGCTTCAGCTGGATTTAGAAAAGGCAGAGGAAACAGAGAGCAAATTGCCAGCATCCATTGGATCATCAAGAAAGCAAGAGAGTTCCAGAAAAACATCTACTTCTGCTTTATTAACTATGCCAAAGCCTTTGACTTTGTGGATCACAACAAACTGTGGAAAATTTTGAAAGAGATGGGAATACCAGATCACCTGACCTGCCCCTTGAGAAATCTGTATGCAGGTCAGGAAACAACAGTTAGAACTGAACATGGAACAACAGACTGGTTCCAAATCAGGAAAGGAGTACATCAAGGCTGTATATTGTCACCCTGCTTATTTAACTTGTATGCAGAGTACATCATGAGAAACACTGGGCTGAAAGAAGCACAAGCTGGAATCAGGATTGCTGGGAGAAATATCAATCACCTCAGGTATGCAGATGACACCACACTTATGGCAGAAAGTGAAGAGGAACTAAAGAGCTTTTTGATGAAGTGAAAGAGGAGAGTGAAAAGTTGGCTTAAAGCTCAACATTCAGAAAACCAAGATCATGGCATCTCGTCCCATCACTTCATGGGAAACAGTGACAGATTTAATTTTATGGGGCTCCAAAATCACTGCAGATGGTCACTGCAGCCATGAAATTAAAAGATGCTTGCTCCTTGGAACAAAAGTTATGACCAACCTAGACAGCATAATAAAAAGCAGAGACATTACTTTGCCAACAAAGGTCTGTCTAGTCAAAGCTGTGATTTTTCCAGTAGTCATGTATGAATGTGAGAGTTGGACTGTAAAGAAAGCTGAGCGCTGAAGAATTGATGCTTTTGAGCTGTAGTGTTGGAGAAGACTCTTGAGAGTCCCTTGGACTGCAAGGAGATCCAACCAGTCCCTCCTAAAAGAGAATAGTCCTGAATATTCATTGGAAGTACTGATGCTGAAACTGAAACTCCAGTACTTTTGCCATCTGATACAAAGAGCTGACTCATTTGAAAAGATCCTTATGCTGGGAAAGATTGAAGGCGGGAGGAGAAGGGGACAACAGAGGATGAGATGACTGGATCGCATCAGTGACTCAATGGACATGAGTCTGCAGACATGAGTCTCCAGGAGCTGGTGATGGTCAGGGAGGCCTGGTGTGCTGCAGTCCATGGTATCACAAAGCGTCAGACACGACTGAGTGACTGAACTGAACTGGAAGCAGCCTAGATGTCCATCGACAGATGAATGGATAAAGAAGTTGTAGTACATATAGACAATGGAATAGTAGCCATAAGAAGAAACATGTTTGACTCAGTTCTAATGAGGTGGCCAAACCTAGAGCCTATTATCCAGAATGAAGTAAGTTAGAAAAAGACAGATGTCGTAAACTAGTGCGCATTTATGAAATCTAGAGAAATGGTGCTGACGAACCTATCTGCAGAGCGGCAGGGAAGACCAGAAAGAACAGACTTGTGAACCCTGTGGGTGGAGAGGGTGGGGCGAGTTGAGAGAGTAGCATTGAAACATGCGCATTACCATATGCACAATTAGATGACCAGTGGAAATTCACTGTGTGACGCAGGGAGCTCAAATCCTGTGCTCGGTGACAACCTAGAGGGATGAGACGGGGTGGGAGGTGGGAGGGAGCCTTAAGAGGGAGAGGACCTGTGGCTAAGGACCTATGGCTGATTCACGTTGATATATGACAGAAACTAATATTATAAAGCAGTTATCCTCCAATTAAAAGTAAATAAAAAATTTTTAAAGAATGTGTGCTAGCTTTCTGTCTCAACTGGGCATACTTTTTCAGTATTAGCCAAAGCCTTGTTCAAACCTAGGACAAAGGGAATAAAAAAACATCATAGCAAATGTAATATGAACTTCATATGGATGTCTTCCCCTTTTTCACTCTGATTCATTTCTTGTATTGATCATGTACTTATAATTTTTTTTCTGTCTGCAGAAATCGTGAGATCCTAGAAAATGTGTTAGCTGTCATCTTGGCTATTCTTGTGGCTTTCTTGGGATCCATTCTTCTTATACAAGGCTTCTTCAGAGATATCTGGGTGTTCCAGTTCTGCCTGGTGATAGCCAGCTGTCAGTACTCGCTGCTTAAGGTACCAGCATCTCTCTTCTCTTCAGACTTTGGCATAATAGCTGTGTTAAAAGGCAGAAGGTTTTGTATCATTCATTGAATTACATTAAGAATATAACTTTTAGATTTATTTTCCTTGGATGTTTACATTAGATTGGGTAAGGAACAAAAGGGACATATAAACTTAAAAAAAAGATATGTGAATTAAACTTCCTAAACTTTTTTTGTATTAAATATTTGGGCACTTATTAAAAGAAAGAGGTTGTGGTGGTTGTTTTTTTTTTTGGCATCACCTCATGGGGTCGCGGAGTTGGACACGACTGAGAGACTGAACTGAACTGAACATGGTTTGTGGAATCTTAGTTCCCTGACTAGGAATTTAACCCAGACCCCAGCAGTGAAATCACCAAGTCCTAACCACTGAACTGCCAGGGAATTCCCAATAATTTGAGTTCTTGAAATTAATTTCTTTTTAATTTATCAACATTAACCCTCCTAGTCTCATATTTTAAGTCTTCTATTATGTAGGTGAAATTTGTTAAAATCCATCATTGGTAGATAGAATAATGTCAAAACTAGCATATTTATTCTTTGAGGACACCAAGAGCACATGATTGGCATCCCTTTGTTTTTGATCAAAGAGTGGCTCTGAAATACCAATTTTAAGCTTTCCATAAATGGGAGAATTAAATACCAAAATTTTTACCCTCCATGCAACCTCACTGTGCATGGATAACACGAACTGTTTTCTTCCTTTTCTTAGCCAGCTCTGTTTATTTGCCTGGTATATACTAACATGCAGAACCCTATCCCATCCCGAAAACTCTTTGTTTAGTTCTGTTTACACCATCAACTATCCTTGCTTTCTTCTCTCTCCATTTATAGACCTCTAGAGTAAGCCACCTGTGTCAACAGCTCTGTTTCTTCAAGACCCATCCATACTTTTGTCCTCCTTGCAGTACTGAAATTACAGTCTTTGTGCACTAATAATCTCTAGTTGCCAAATCTATGGTCTTAGTCTTCGTTCTCTGTGAGTGCTGCTCCGTTTTTATGTTTTCATCATTGTTGATCTGTGATCTTATACTACCCTCATGATTATCCTACTTTTCAAGTAACTTTGTTTTTCTTTGTTGACGCCTCTTTGTTCTTTTGACCACTTCTTAATTTACGAGAATTTGCTAGGGTTTTATTTGGCCCTCTTTTCAGTTTGCACTTCCTTGCCAATGAAGTCATCCTCTTTTATTGCCACTCTTACATACTTCCATATAAATCATGTCCAGAATTTTTACTTCACAGTCTTCACCTTTCTCATAAACATTAGTTGTATATATCTAAGAGGAAGCTGGGCGTATTCTGGAAAGGGTACATCATCATCTTCTGATATTTTCCTCTCCCAGTTCTTTTGCTTTTGATCGTAGTCTGTACATGTGTGTACTCAGTTGTGTCTGACTCTTTGCGACCCCATGGACTGTCACCCACCAGGCTCTTCTGTCCATGGGATTCTGCAGGCAAGAATACTTGAGTGGATTGCCATTTTCTCCTCTAGGATTTGGTAGTAGTATACCAACCCATATCTTAGAGCCTCTGCTCCTTCCTTCTTGACCTCTAATTAATAACAATAGCTAAAGTCTCTCTGATTAAATTTGGTGATTCTGTGTTAAAATTTCTGGACTTTGTCCTTTTTGTTTCAGTTCCCATTAAACCATCCCTTTATTGCCTTAAACCATTTGAATTCATTCCCTGGATTCAGTGTTCCTAACCCTGTTAATTTTGTCCACTGCTTAATATGGTTAGATATGGAAAAGGCAAAAAATGAATGAGATTTTTTAAGTATTTCAGATTTTTTAAATCAACTTGACTACAAGAATAGTAATATCATAAACAGAAATAAGAAAGGCAGGAACAGAGCTTTAGGAGGATAAACATTCAAATTGAGTTTAAAGAGACCAGACAAGGGCTATATGCCAAACTCTGTGATCTTAGTCCAGTGTTGAATTACAGGATGGCAATAGTCTATCCTAGTGAAATTCTTTGGTATGCTGTTGAAAATGAACTCCAACTCAGGAGAAAAGTCATCATTTGGGAGGTAACTGCATAATACCTTTTGAACATTTTTATGGAAAATTGATGGTCTCTTAGAAGGATATAACTTATTGGAGTTTGATGTGAAAATGCATCATATAAAATGTATACTTGATACAACTGCCATTGAATTGTTTAGTAAGCTTGAGTTTGAGGCATAACTGGAATCCTTTTTATAAGCTCACTCATAGTTTGTGCATTTCCTGAATGGAGTGATGTTGCCATAAGAAAGCATTCTGCCTTAATTGTACTTAGATGTTGTAATGCGCCAAGCAGTAAGATGGATCTATCAGCTGTTATATGCTATTTCAGAAACATCATAAGGTTAAGCGTTAGGAAAGATTTGAGTGGAGCTGGTGTTTCATCTTCTATTGATGCTTAAGCAGAATTAATGATCTACAGGTCATGACTTAGCTATGCAATATTCACTTAAAATTATTTCACATATTTTGGAAGTTAATGTAAAATTCCCAGGTCTTCAATAATATAATCTATCTTTCTGTTTCTTTTTTAGAGTGTTCAACCAGATTCTTCTTCTCCTAGACATGTAAGTCAGTCTGATACACCTATAACTTGTGATTCCTTGACATTCCTCAAAAACCATTTTTTTGGTCATATGTCAGATTAAGATTTGTGGTAGTATTTTCTCATTGGCAGAAGAAACTCCATGATTGTGCATTTGTTCTTTGTAGTCTCCTTTAATCTAGAGCAGTTCCTCAGTATTTGACACAATATTGATGTTTTTAATGGATACAGGCTAGTTATTTTATACAGGACCTTCAATTTGACTTTGTATCTACAGGCTGTGCTTTTTTGGTAGAAATAGTACAAAAGCAATGTGTTCTCAGTGTATCATATAAGGAAGCACATAATAACTGATTTATGCTTTTACTGGTGATAACTGATCTTTTGTCTAAGGGTAGTATCTGCAGTGTTTTTCAAACTCTGCAGTGTTAACATTCAGGGCTGGATAATTGTTTGTTGAAAGTTTGGGGTGGAGAGGCTCTGTCCTATGCATTGTGGGATGTTTAGCATTATCTCTGACTTCTACCCACTAGATGCCAATAGCATACTCACTCTAGTTGTGACAACCACAGTGTCTGCAGACTTTACCAGATGTCCCCTGGAGGGTGAAGTCTCCCCCGACCCCCTGCCCGCCCCTGCCTCTTGAGAACTAATACTCTAATCTTACCATTTTTCTCTTGTAGTCAATAACTATATAGGAGGTACTTGCGATTGTGTATATATCCTGTTGCTCTGCATATCTCCACCGACTTGTTCTTAATATCTGTTGATGTTTCTTGGCTGAATCAGTTATCATTTCTTGGTGACCAAACAGTGATTTTTAGGTCTCTGTTTCCTTCTATATTTATTAGTTGACTTCTTTTTGTAAGTAAGAACTTTCCCTTTTCTTGTATTGGTGTGGTTTCATGGACTCCTACTTTATTAAATGGACCATAATGTTACTATCATTACTTTTGATGTTCAGATTGTCCCTGATTTGACCATTGAGAACCCATCAGCTGCCTTCCTTGTCCTTTTGACACACCTTTATCATTTTAAAAGTGTTTTCTCCATTTGGAGCACAATAATTTGTTCCAGGCTCATCTTATACTTTCCCTGTCTTAGCCTTGAACCAACTTTTTCTCTGTGGATCCTTGGATCCTTTTAGTGAGTATTGTTATCTATAAACTAAGATCAGTTTGCTAGTAATCTTTATTACTAGAATGTCATTGCTTCTATGTCCTCTCAGCGGATAAACTAGAAAAATATATGTATACACATATACTCACACATTTATTCTTCATCTGTCTGCATTATTGAAAATAATGAGTTCATACTGATACTTAATTTCAGTCTAATATCCCTAAGGTTTATTCTGTTCTTCTCCTTTCCATATTTGTTAATTCCCTTCTGCCACAGTCAGAAACTTGACTTCATATGGAAACATTTTGAATCTTCAGAATATAAGCCATCAAAGATCTCAGTAGCTAGTTGTGACTCTTCAAATTAACTAAACTGACTTCTTTTAATGTCATTTTCAGGGTCATAATCGTATCATTGCCTACAGTAGACCAGTTTATTTCTGTTTGTGCTGTGGTCTTATTTGGCTCTTGGATTATGGTAGCAGAAACCTAACGACAACCAAGTTCAAATTATATGGAATAACTTTCACCAATCCTCTGGTGCTTATATCAGCCAGGGATTTAGTTATAGGTGAGTCATCTTAAGGTATTGTAAGTCTTAACATTATTTGTATACAAACCATTCACTGATCTTTAAAAATAGTTTCATTGGACTTACTTTGCTATTTATTGCCATCCTTTCAGTAAGGAACGAAAAAACTATGGGGCATTAGGAATGAAAAAAGTGATGATGAACAAATAGAGCCGATGGAATGAGAGATTTCCCTTGGATCTTTATCTCAGGTTCCTATTATGTGAAACGCTAAATTGTTCATAGTTGGAAAGATTATTTAATACTCAGGCAGTTATGTAGAGAAATAATTTAAAATGGTAACTTTAAGAAATTTGCTTAGTAGTTTAAAGCAATTGTAAGAAACTTGCTTAGTAATCTGTGTTAATTTGGGGATGGGTGTGACATGCTGTTTTTAACTTGCTTTTCTTTCCTTCTGTAGTGTTTACACTCTGTTTCCCAATAGTGTTTTTCATTGGTCTCCTGCCTCAGGTGAATACATTTGTAATGTACCTTTGTGAACAATTGGATATTCATATCTTTGGTGGTAATGGTGAGTACTTTCTTATAAAAATTAAGTTTAAAGTATTACTTTTACAGATCATTAATAAACTGGCCATTAAGTTGCTTTTTCAGTTTTTATTTTAGAATTGAAATTAGAAAGAAAGGGCACTATTTAATAATTAAAGATTGAACAGGAATTAGTTTGTAGATAGGAAAAAAATAGTCAAGTTTGCTACTTCAGTGAAAGATCCGGGAATAATGGAGATGATTTGTAACAAGTGTTAAAATACTGTTACCTTAATTAAAGTTAAAGTTACAGTGAGTTACATGGAACTTATATAGACTTATGAAATATTTATAATAGATCAAATAGTTTGAGCTCTGATATGTGGCATTATATTTACATTTTGAACTAGTGTATGCATTTGATGGGAGAAGGCGATGGCACCCCACTCCAGTACTCTTGCCTGGAGAATCCCAGGGACGGCGGAGCCTGGTGGGCTGCCATTTATGGGGTCGCACAGAGTCGGACACGACTGAAGCGACTTAGCAGCAGCAGCATGCATTTGATATTCTATATTTAGTTTCAGAGCTTTTGTTTCATTTTTAGAATCAGTTCAGTTCAGTCTCTCAGTCATGTCTGACTCTTTGCGACCCCATAGACTACAGCATGCCCGGTCTCCCTATCCATCACCAATTCCCAGAGTTTACTCACACTCATGTCCATCGAGTCGGTGATGCCATCCAACCATCTCATCCTCTGTTGTCCCCTTCTCCTCCTGCCTTCAGTCCTTCCTAGCATCAGGGTCTTTTCCAACAAGTCATTTTGTTTCAGGTGGCCAAAGTATTGGAGTTTCAGCTTCAGGACTGATCTCCTTTAGGATGGACTGGTTGGATCTCCTTGCTGTCCAAGGGACTCTCAAGAGTCTTCTCCAACACCACAGTTCAGAAGCATCAATTCTAGTCCAGCTCTCACATCTATACATGACTAATGGAATAACCATAGCTTTGATCAGACGGACCTTTGTTGGCAAAGTAACGTCTCTGGTTTTTAATATGCTCTCTAGGTTGGTCATAACTTTTGTTCCAAGGAGCAAGCGTTGTTTAATTTCATGGCTGCCGTCACCATCTGCAGTGATTTTGGAGCCCCCTAAAATAAAGTCTGCTACTATTTCCACTGTTTCCCCATCTATTTCCCATGAAGTGATGGGACCGGATGCCATGATCTTAATTTTCTGAATGTTGAGTTTTAAGCCAACTTTTTCACTCTCCTCTTTCACTTTCATCAAGAGGCTTTTTAGTTCCTCTTTACTTTATGCCGAAAGGGTAGTGTCATCTGCATATCTGAGGTTATTGATATTTTTCCCAGAAATCTTGATTCTAGCTTGTGCTTCCTCCAGTTCAGCATTTCTGATGATGTACTCTGCATATAAGTTAAATAAGCAGGGGGACAATATATAGCCTTGAGTACTTCTTTCCTGATTTGGAACCAGTCTGTTGGTCCATGTTTCATTCTAAATGTTGCTTCTTGATCCGCATACAGACTTCTCAGGAGGCAGGTCAGGCGGTCTGGTATTCCCATCTCTTGAAGAATTTTCCACAGTTTGTTGTGATCCACACAGTCAAAGGCTTTGGCATAGTCAATGAAGCAAAAGTAGGACACCTAAACCAGAATGCTTTTACATTTTACTAAAGAAGATTTTTGGAAATGTCTCGGCTTTTAGAGTAGAATATATGGATATGAATTGATACCATTAGAAACGTATTGCCCTGTTGTATGTACATTTTATTTTCAAAATAAGTAAGACCATACCAAAATTACTCTGGAATAATGCTCTGCATTATTCTGAAAATAACACTTTGGTCTGTGGTTAACTGAGGTTAAAATATACCCTTATTTAGTTTAACCATCCAACATTTTACTGAGAGATGAGTGTACAGCTAGGAAGAAAAAGTATGAAAGGGAAAGAAATTACTGACCTTTATTCATCACATTTTACTGTCCTTATCTCCCAAGTACAGCATTGAAATTATCTCTACTGATAAAGTGTTGATATTATGCTTTAAATTTTAAATAGAAACTAAGCTTTTTCTATGTTGCTGTGTATCTAGAGCACTTTAATGTTTTGAATTTTTGAAGGAGCATGAATTAAGAACAGTTGGTGTTCAGCACAGCTTAATGGTTATAAAGCAGTTTCAGTATTTAGGGGGCTATTATAGGTGCTATATTAATCTATGGAGAAGGCTTAATGTAGATAATTTATAATAGTGGGCATCATCATAATTTATAAACTTGTATGAGTGTAAGCTTTTTAATATCTCCTAAAGAAAAATTTTTCTTGTAGTTTTTTTTAAAGGTTACCGTATAAAATTACTGTTGAAGTCTGTTATCTTAGCCATCCTTTCTTCCCTATTAGTAATCCCATTGGGTCTGTTTTTTTGTTGTTAGTAATTAGTCAGATCTGTACTTTTTGTGAGAATTAATTAACTGATTAAGGAATATAAATTTACTTCTGTGGGTAGCACAAGTTGTGTTTACATAGACAGACTAACATCTTTTAGTGAAAATGCATTTTTAGTTTCTTTTGAGGCTCTTTGAACTTTATTTTCCCAAACTTTTATAAATAATAAGGTACATTCTTGAAGCACAATATAGGCATAATTATTTTCTACTGTAATAAATATGGTAGTAAAATAAAATAAAATTTTAAAGATTTTTATTACTTTATTACATCCAAGGTGAATATATTTTACCTTGTATCAGAAATTGCCTGTAGTAAACCTTTATCATTTCAAAATTTTTTGAAAGGACAGGATAAAGAAACTCAGTTTTTATAAATTAAGCAAGTAGATACTTAATTATACTCAGTATCATACCATTTTAAATACTTTCCAGTGACTTTTTTATATAAGTTTCTTCCATCCACTTATACGTTTATGAATGTTGATTTCTGTTTCTCTTTCCTGTCTAGCCACTACAAGCCTGCTTGCAGCACTTTACAGTTTCGTCTGTAGCATCGTGGCAGTAGCCTTACTGTATGGATTATGTTATGGGGCCTTAAAGGTGAGCATTACATGTAATATGTTTTGTCATTAAGGCTGCTTTTCTATTAATATATGAAGATTGTTTTAAGTTGACTAATTACTTTTTTCCTGGTATGTCTTCAGTATTAATTTCCATGGTCTTCATATGCTGAGCATTATTGTCATTTTCATTTAGTTTGAATTTGAGAGCAATTTTATAGTTAATTATTATTAAGAAAATTCTTTTCTGTGCAGTAATAATAGGTTAATATTAGAAGCAGATTATTAAAAACTAAGCTGGTCTAGGATAGAGGTGGGGCATGGTGATAACAGAATATAAAATTGATTTCAGATTTTTACTTAAGAATATGTGTAACTACTCTTCATATCAAGATTTTTTTCAAACTTAGAGAACAAGTTCAAGTACTGCAATTCAAGATTCAGTCTGGTAAAAATTAATACACTGAAATTTAATTGTCATTATTGGTTTAGAAGAATTCGATGAGCCCTATTACCTCCATTTTTAAGTAATTGTCTCCAAATTATAAGTAAAAAATTTAGGTTTCTCATAAACAATTCTTGGTATTCTTTTTAATGATTAATACAAGAGAAACAGAGAATAATAGGGTTGAAAGGGTTATGAGAAGGGGCTCATAGCATCCTTCCTTGATTCATGTACTCAGTAGCATTTACTGTGCTTACTGTGTGCCATTACTAAGTACCATTTTCTGCTTTTAAGTTGCCGCTATGTTAACTGTGGTTAACAAGTTAATTGATGCTCTTAACTGAGGATGAATAGAGGGGATGAAGGCTGTGAAAACAGAGTATTACAGGTATATGAACTGAGACACTATCCTCTTTAGCCTAAAGGGATTAGAGAAGATTTTCTAAGGGAGTGGTTTTTTACCAAAATTTGAAGGACAGCAGGAATTAGCTAGTTGAAACAAGGGGTGAAGAACCATCGAGTTGTAAAGAAAGTGTGTTGTGTACAGGAAACAGCAAATAATTTGGAATTGCTGGAAATTTGGGTACATGAGGAAAGATGGCCTACAGTAAGGCTGGAAAGGTAAGCAACAACTGGATTTGGAAATATCTTTTGTCCTGAACGTATTGGGTAGAGATGGAAGACCATCAGAATAATTTGAGGTAAGGCAAGGAAATGATCAGTGTTGCATTTTAGAAAGATTACTTGGTCCCCAGTGTGAAATATAAGCAGGTAGGATCAGAAGTAGGGAGTCACTTGTGCTGCCACCTTAAATGATAAGGGCCTTCATGAAAACTGGGCTTAGTGAAGATACTTGGGAACTCAGTGATTAAAAGAAAAAAGCCCAAGTAGGATCTGGGAGGACTTCTGGGTGGCTGCTGGTTTGAACAGCTGATTACATAGTGATACTAATGCACATGATTGGAAGTCTTTGAGTTTACTGGGGAAGGGGATTGTTTACATTTAGACACTTTCATTTGTTGGCATTAATAGGGTATCCAGGGGTACTTAACGGGTAGTTATTTGTGGTAATGATGGAAAGATTTACAATTCATCAGCAAATTAAAGTATAAGAAAAAGATTGCAACCCTGGGTTGGCAGGAGAAAATGGACACAGATAGAACCCTGGGAAATGCCAGTATTTAAGCAGTGAACATTAATTTGGCAGTTAATAGGATATTGGTAACTTGAGCAAAATAGCTTTTTTTTGGTATTTTGGCTAAGGAAATTAGCTAGATTAATAGAAATTTAGGTTTGAATTGATATTAAGGAAACGTTTTCTACTCTCTGTAGAATATAGTTGAGAAGCCTGTGTGCATGAGACGATTGTTTCCTGGGTTTTGTTTTCTAAGAAAGATCTGAGGCTTGATTGCATTTAAAAGGGGAGGTAGGAAATTGAGCAGAGAGGGAGATGCTTGATGATGGCCCAGGAAAGAACTAGAGGTAATGAATGAGATACAAATCCAAGCTCTCCCAGGTACATCATCTAAACCATCCTGGTATAAAGGTTTCAGGTCTGTGTTTGGAGAATATGTTTTGAAAAATGGGTCATGGTTTGGAAATTGCAGCCATAGAAGTTAACAGTGCAGTAAGTTTTCTAATTTTCCAAAAGCCAGCTTAACTGTAATTATGTAGCAGAAGAGCAGCAGTTGTAAAGCTGCCAGCTAGTACCTTGTGTCCTAAGACAGGCAGGGAGATACACTTTTTTCCTTCTTTCTTGGCCATGGCATTTTATACCAGACTATTTTAGTTTTAGATGTTGCCCATTGTAATAGAATAAATGTGCAGATTTGATTATGTAAATGAGTAAAGATTATATACAAAGATTTTATCATAGCAGTGTTTATAACAGCAAAAGCTGTAAATGACCCAATATTTGTCATTTGTGACTAGTTAAATTAATTATGGTATAGCCCCACAATGGAATACCATACAGTCATGAAAATGAATAAAAATAGATTTCTCTGTGCAAATGTGAGATTTCCAAGACGTATCATTTTTCTTTTTTTCCAAGCTGTATTGACATGTAGTTGACAAATAAAAATTAAGATATTTAAAGTATACATGATGATGATTTGATATACATGTACATTGTGAAAGAACTCCCCCCATTAAGTTAACACATTTATCACCTCACATACTTAGTTTTTTTTTTATTGGTAAGAATGTTTAAGTTTACTGTCTTAGCAAATTTCAGTTCTACAATACAGTGTTATCAACTATAGTCACTGTTACTTACTAGCTTCTCAGACCTTATTCATCTTTTAAAATTTTTTTAAAGTTTATTATTTTAATGTTTTACTAAGTATAATTGACAAATAACATTATATTAGTTTCAATATTTATTAGATTCAATATTTATGTATATTGCAAAATGAGCACCACCATAAATCTAATTAATATCTGTCTCCATGTGTTAGTTGCTCAGTCATGTCCAACTCTTTGCAATTGCATGGACTGTAGCCCATCAGGCTCCTCTGTCCATGGAATTCTCCAGGCAAGAATACTGGAGTGGGTTGCCATTTCCTTCTACAGAGGATCTTCCCAACCCAGGGATTGAACCTGGGTCTCCTGCATTGCAGGCAGATTCTTTACTGTCTGAGCCACCAGAAAAGCCACTATAGATAATTACAAATATTTTTCCTTATGGAGAGAACCTTTAAGATCCTATCCTCTTAGCAACTTTCACATACGCAATGCAGTATCATTAACTCTGGTCACTGTGCTGCATTACCCTTTCAGTACTTACTTATCTTAAAACTGGAAGTTTGCGCCTTTTGACCCTTTTTATCCATTTTGCCCACACCTTACCTAAATTCTGTTTTATAAGTGTTTGTACTCTTTTACCAACCTTTCCCTGTTTCTCCTACCTCCCAGTCCCTGGCAAGCACTTTTCTATTCTCTGTTTCTGTGAGTCTAATTTTTTTCCCCTTTTTATGATTCCACATATAAATGGTAAGATGCAGTATTTGTGAATCTCTGTGGCTTATTTCACCTAGTATATTGCCCTCCAGTTTCATCCATGTTGTTGCAATTGACAAGATTTCCTTTTTTTTAGGTTGAATAATATTCCAGTGTGTATGTGTGTGTTAATACAAAGGAAAACACTATGCCAAAAAATAAATGTTCCCTTTGTGCCTTTATTTAAAAACACATCCGATAGCTTAAATATACATAGAGCATTTATGGAAGACTACACAAGAAATTGATCATAGAAGTTACTTTTGGACAGTTAGATTCATTGAGGAACATTATTGCTTATCTTTAGGAATGGTTTAATTTTTTTATTCTATTCACTAATATAGACATTTATTAGATTGATACAAAAGTAATTGTGGTTTTGGACCATGAATTTTAAATCATTATAAATAGACTTGACCATATCTTTATTAATCAGAATAGGAACCATTACAATCAACACGTTTTTGTCAATGAGAAATAAGTTTGTTTATTCCTGTAGTGTAAAAACCCATGCTTCAGGATTTGATGAACTCGTGGAAAGCATTTTCTGCCTCCTGCTGTTTGTGGAAGTGATTTCCTTGCAAAAAGTTGTGGAGATGCTGGAAGAAGTGGTAGCCAGTGAGAGGTCAGTTGAATATGGTGCATGAGGCAAAACTCTGTAGCCTAAAACCTTCAACTTTTGAAGTCTGGTAGTGCAACATTCAGTCAGGCATTGTCATGGAGAAGAATCGGGCCTATTCTGTTGACCAGTGTGGGCTGCTGGCATTGCAGTTTTCAGTGCATCTTATCAGTTTGCTGAGCATACTTCTCGGATGTAGTGGTTTCACCAGAATTCAGAAGCTCTAGTGGATCACATGGGCAGCAGACCACCAAACAGTTACACAATGACCATGACCTTTTTTGGTGCAAGTTTGGCTTTGGAAAGTGCTTTGGAGCTTCTTCTCGATCTAGCCACTGAGCTAATCATCACTGGTTGTCGTATAAAATCTACTTTTTGTCACACATCCTAATCCAATCAAGAAATGTTTTGTTGTTGTTGCATAGAATAAGAATATGACACTTCAGAACAGTAACTTTTCAAAAAATTTTTAGTTGGCACCCACTTATCCAGCTTCTTTCCAGTTTGCTTCAAATGCTGAATAACCATAGAATGGTTGATGTTGAGTTCTTCAGTAACTTCTCGTGTAGTTTTAAGAGGATCAGCTTCAATGATCCTCTCAGCTGGTGGTTGTCAAATTCCGATGGCCGACCATTAACATTCCTCATCTTCAAGGCTCTTGTCTACTTTGCAAAACTTCTTGAACCACCACTGCACACTGTCCATTGGTTAGCAGTTCTTGGGCCAAATACGTTGTTGTGGAAAGTTGTCTCTGCTGCTTTACAACTCGTTTAGAACTCAAATTTTAAAATTGCTCAAATTTACTTTTTATCTAGCACCATTTCTAAAGTAAATGTAAACAGCAGGTAATAAGTCATTAGCAAAAAACATAAGCAAGAAATGCACATTAAAATAATGTATAACATAATTTAAGAATGTATCCCAATATCAAACAACAAAGTTCAACAATGCAAACCGTAATTACTTTTGCACCAACCTAATGAACCGTGAACTTCCAGATGTTCAAGCTGGTTTTAGAAAAAGGAGAGGAACCAGAGATCAAATTGTCAACATCCACTGGATCATGGAAAAAGCAAGAGAGTTCCAGAAAAACATCTATTTCTGCTTTATTGACTATGCCAAAGCCTTTGACTGTGTGGATCACAAGAAACTGTGGAAAATTCTGAAAGAAATGGGAATACCAGACCACCTGACCTGCCTCTTGAGAAACCTATATACAGGTCAGGAAGCAGCAGTTAGAACTGGTCATGGAACAACAGACTAGCTTCAAATAGGAAAAGGAGTATATTTTCCTTATACAAGGCTATATATTGTCAACCTGCTTATTTAACTCATATGCAGAGTACATCATGAGAAACGCTGAGCTGGATGAAGCACAGGCTGGAATCAAGATTGCTGGGAGAAATACCAATAACCTCAGATATGCAGATGACACCACCCTTATGGTAGAAAGTGAGGAACTAAAGAGCCTCTTGATGAAAGTGAAAGAGGAGAGTGAAAAAGTTGGCTTAAAACTCAACATTCAGAAAACTAAGATCATGACATCTGGTCCCATCACTTCATGGCAAATAGATGGGGAAATAGTGAAAACAGTGGCTGACTTTATTTTGGGGGGCTCCAAAACCACTGCAAATGGTGACTGCAGCCATGAAATTAAAAGACGCCTACTCCTTGGAAGGAAAGTTATGACCAACCTAGACAGCATATTAAAAAGCAGAGACATTACTTTGCTAACAGAGGTCCATCTAGACAAGGCTATGGTTTTTCCTGTGGTCATGTATGGTTGTGAGAGTTGGACTATAAAGAAAGCTGAGCACCGAGGAATTGATGCTTTTGAACTGTGGTGTTGGAGAAGACTCTTGAGAGTCCACTGGACTGCAAGGAGATCCAACCAGGCCATCCTAAAGGAGATCAGTCCTGGGTGTTAATTGGAAGGACTGATGCTGAGGCTGAAACTCCAATACTTTGGCCACCTGATGCAAAGAGTTGACTCATTGGAAAAGGCTCTGATGCTATGAAAGATTGAGGGCAGGAGGAGAAAGGGACGACAGAGGATGAGATGGTTGGATGGCATCACCTACTCAATGGCCATGAGTTTGGGTAAACTCCAGGAGTTGGTGATGGACAGGGAGGCCTGGCGTGCTGTGGTTCATGGGGTCTCAAAGAGTCAGACATGACTGAGCGACTGAACTGAATACATCTATTAGAAATTTTGGCTTCTGATTTTTTTGTTTACATTTTTTCCCCTTGAGCTTTAAAGCTCATTAAAAGGTAACAGTTTTCCTCTAAGACAACTTTATTACTTACTGTTACATACATACTTCCTACATCTTTAGATATTTTTAAAGAGATTGCTAGAACGTGGGCCACTGTTTACTGAAGTAAAAGCATTTAGACCCAGTACAGCATGTAGAACAAATTCAGCTTTTAATCTTTTAATCATCATATTTCATGATTCAGAATTATTAATCTAAATAAAATAAGTCATTTTCAGACCAATTTAAGGATGCTTTTCTTTTGTCTGAGAGAAATAAAAAGTAGTGTCAAGCGTTTGTTAAATAATACTTGTTTTGAGGCAGAATTTATACACAGTGAATCTTAAGTACACGGTTTGACAGGGTTTGACAAATCATGTACCAGTGTAATATACACCCCTAGTGAGATATAAAATAGTTTCTCGCCATCAGAAGGTTCCCTCTTGTTCGTTCCCAGTTACTTGTATTGTAGGTTTTGTACCCCTTTTTCCCTTCCTCAGAGTTATCACTTTCAGTTCTTTGAGCTGATTCTTTTGGTGTTTGCCTCTGTATCTCTAAGTAACTAACTTATACTTCTTATAATTTGTCAAGTTTTAGGCATTAGCCATGGACTGCACATCATGGAAGCTGTAGGCTTAACTTTGTTTTGCCTCTCTCCCCACATTTCTATTAGACAGTCTTCCTTGTCTCCCTCATACACCTGATGGTAATGCTGTTCTTACACACATTTCATTTTCTCCTCTATTTTGTTGCCTTATGTATTTATCTCTCTTTCATTCTGAAACTCTTCACATACTGTTTAATTTTATGCTCAGTAAATTCAAACATATAAGGAAGTTCAGTTTTTGGTTCCACCGGTTAACTGGACATACTTAAACCATCTCTACCTTAGTTTCCTCATGTATAAATTAGAGTAACAGTACATATCTCCAAGGATGATTCTAAGAATTTATAAATACTTACAAAGATCTGAGAAAGGAGCTTGATACAGAGTATGATATACATAATATGATGATGATGATTAGATTTTTATGTAGCTGTTAAAGAGAAGGTCTCTGTTGTGATATGGAACAATTTCTAAGACTTTATTATTAAATGGGGGAGGGTAGCAGGTTGCATAATGAACTACCATTTGATTACCTGCTCCACCATGCTTCCCTCTTGAGTCCCCAGAGACAGAGGTGCTCACCTCACAGGCCACGCTGAAGATTCTTAGCTATTCCTTTCACCAGTGCTGCCTGCTCTGTACCAGGTGCCATGCTCGCAGACTCCAGAGATACTACAGTGAGCAAAGCAGACGTGGCATATCCACGTGTCTGGTGGCCTCAGAAGCGAGCTTTGTATTATTTATTTCTGGGAATATACAGCTATTCACTCAGGAAGCACTAAATGCCTAGTGCTCTAGGGAATATAATGGCATATGAACAAAGGCATCCGGAAAGTAGCGTACCAAATGTCAGCAGTTTGTTTTGCCTTAAGTATTATATCATGTGTTGTCTTTTCCTGCACCATTATTATATATAATCAAAAGTTTGCTACAACAGGTTATTTTGTTTTTAAAAGAATAGGACATGGTTTACCATAAACTTAATACCACTTAAAATATGACAGAAATTGATAGCAGCATGTATCAGAAACAAATGCGCCATTCCTAGTGTATAATAGAGCTTTAGTACCAAAAGCAACCTGATGATCATTTAGCAATTAGATTCTTGTTCATCAGAAAGTAATAAGTCTATATGGAATAAAATGCAATTGATAACATTACTGAAAAGCTTTTGTTTAATTCTGTTATCTTTCTCCAAAATACTGACATAAAAGGATTATATGATAGATTGTGAATTAGAAGCATATTGTTCTCTCATACTTTGTTTTCCAACAGGATTCTTGGGATGGCCAGCATATTCCAGTGCTTTTCTCCATTTTTTGTGGCTTATTAGTGGCAGTATCCTATCATCTCAGCCGACAAAGCAGTGATCCATCTGTGCTTTTGTAAGTGATCGCTTGTTATTGAATTAGAGAAATTTAAATAAATTGGCATTCTTTTAAATTAACTTCTAAGATCTGTTTTTCTACTGCACTGTCAAAACACTGTTGACTTATCTATATTTGGTTTCAAAATATATTAACTTTGGGTCATTGTAATCACCAAGGCCGAGAGTATTTGTTAGCTTTTAGCTTTTTGTCCTCTAAGATGTTAACTGTATTTTTATTAAAATATTCTTATTGTATGCTTATTTATGGCATCTTAAACTTTCTCATTTGTTACTTAGTAAATATGGGCTTTCCTGGTGGCTCAAACATTAAAGAATCCACCTGCAATGTGTGAGACCTGGGTTCAGTCCCTGGGTTGGGAAGATCCCCTGGAGGAGGGCATGGCAACCCACTCCAGTATTCTTGCCTGGAGAATCCCCATGGACAGAGGAATCTGGCAGGAGTAGTCCGTGGGGTCTCAGAGTCGGACACGACGACTGAGCGACTAAGCACACATACACTCGATGAGTAGATATACTTGGATCTCTTCGTTTTCTGTTATATCATAAAGTTTATTTGTCATTTGAAACACTAGTTTATAGGTTATGATTTTCTCTCTCTTTTTTTAACATAAAGCTCTTTGGTGCAATCCAAGATTTTTCCAAAAACAGAAGAGAAAAATCCAGAAGACCCTTTGTCTGAAGTAAAAGATCCACTGCCTGAAAAACTTAGAAATTCTGTTGTGAGTTTTAACTTTTTAAGATCACCTCAAATTGAATTTTATATAGTTCATCATGTTGTATAATGAACATTTTAGGGGATAACACAATTTTAGTAACTGGGAAAAATACATGTATATTGTTATTGTACATGGTTGGTGGTTTTTATTTCAGATTTTCACATGTAAGAAATGCTCATTCCTCAAAGTTTTTTTTGATGTAGAACAGTATGCTAAATATTCATTTTAGATAAGGTGAAAGAATACACAGAAGAACTATACAAAAAAGACCTTCATGACCCAGATAATCACGATGGTGTGATCACTCATCTAGAGCCAGACATCCTGGAATGTGAAGTCAAGTGGGCCTTAGGAAGCGTCACTATGAACAAAGCTAGTGGAGGTGATGGAATTCCAATTGAGCTATTTCAAATCCTGAAAGATGATGCTGTGAAAGTGCTGCACTCAATATGCCAGCAAATTTGGAAAACTCAGCAATGGCCACAGGACTGGAAAAGGTCAGTTTTCATTCCAATCCCAAAGAAAGGCAGTGCCAAAGAATGCTCACATTACCACACAATTGCACTCATCTCACACACTAATAAAGTAATGCTCAAAATTCTCCAAGCCAGGCTTCAGCAATACGTGAACCGTGAACTTCCAGATGTTCAAGCTGGTTTTAGAAAAGGCAGAGGAACCAGAGATCAAATTGCCAACATCCACTGGATCATGGAAAAAGCAAGAGAGTTCCAGAAAAACATCTATTTCTGCTTTATTGACTATGCCAAAGCCTTTGACTGTGTGGATCACAAGAAACTGTGGAAAATTCTGAAAGAGATGGGAATACCAGACCACCTGACCTGCCTCTTGAGAAACCTATATGCAGGTCAGGAAGCAACAGTTAGAACTGGACATGGAACAACAGACTGGTTCCAAATAGGAAAAGGTGTACGTCAAGGCTGTATATTGTCACCCTGCTTATTTAACTTATATGCAGAGTACGTCATGAGAAATGCTGGACTGGAAGAACCACAAGCTGGAATCAAGATTGCCGGGAGAAATATCAATAACCTCTGATATGCAGATGACACCATGCTTATGGCAGAAAGTAAAGAGGAAGTAAAAAGCCTCTTGATGAAAGTGAAAGTGGAGCATGAAAAAGTTGGCTTAAAGCTCAACATTCAGAAAACGAAGATCATGACATCTGGTCCCGTCACTTCATGGCAAATAGATGGGGAAACAGTGGAAATAGTAGCTGACTTTATTTTGGGGGCTTACAAAATCACTTCAGATGGTGATTGCAGCCATGAAGTTAAAAAGACGCTTACTCCTTGGAAGGAAAGTTACGACCAGCATAGACAGCATATTAAAAAGCAGAGACCAAAAATAAAAGGCAGAGACATTACTTTGCCAACAAAGGTCTGTTTAGTCAAGGCTATGGTTTTTCCAGTGGTCATGTATGGATGTGAGAGTTGGACTATAAAGAAAGCTGAGCACCGAGGAATTGATGCTTTTGAACTGTGGTGTTGGAGAAGACTTGAGAGTCCCTTGGACTGCAAGGAGATCCACCCAGTCCATCCTAAAGAAGACCAGTCCTGGGTGTTCATTGGAAGGACTGACGCTGAGGCCGAAACTCCAATACTGGCCAGTCTCCAAACTCATGCGAAGAGTTGACTCATTGGAAAAGACTCTGATGCTATGAAAGATTGAGGGCGGGAGGAGAAGGGGATGACAGAGGGTGAGATGGTTGGATGGCATCACAGACTGAATGCACATGGGATTGGGTGGACTCCGGGAGTTGGTGATGGATAGGGAGGCCTGGCATGCTGCAGTTCATGGGGTCGCAAGGAGTCGGACTGAGCGACTGAACTGAAATGAAATTGATTTCATTGTTTACAGAATTCTCAATCCTATTGAATTCAAACTAGGATTTGAAAGGTGAATATTAGCATGAATTAGACTTATTTTCTTGTTATTCTTATTGATGAAAATTTTGTGCTTATGAGTCATCTGTTGGTCTTTTAGGGAGTTTTAGTTCTCTAAGGCGGTCTGAAAATTGTGTATGTTTGTTTATTTTCTAGGTTGAAGGAGAGAACAGTAACCTATACTAATTTCATATACTTAAGCAGATATAGTAATTTAAAACTTTGTAATATTACCTCCCTTCTTTTAATAATTTAAAAAATGAGTTCTATAGATTTATATCTGCTTTATGCAACAAAACAGAAAAACATATTTTTCCTAAGTTACTTAACATATCTCCACTTATGAAAGACTGAATTTATATGGGTAGTGAATTAGATTATATTTACATTCACTGAACTTGAGCTGTTCACATAGTCTAATAGAAGACTTTAGAGAACTATAAAACTGCCTCAAGATATAATTTAAGCAATTTCTCCTAACTTTAGTTTTCATGTTAGCAAAGGACATTTCTTGTTAAATATAGTAGGATATTTCTGAATCTAGCTTAAAAGCATAAATCTGTGGTGATGATGACCATAGATATCAAGAGGTTTTTGGTTTTTACTATAACTCCCAAAAGAATCGAAATTGAGTAAGTAAAATAGGACATGTACATACAATTTCAACATTTCAGAAAGCCAGTGAAAATATAACTGTTATCTAAAACGGTATACCCTATAGAAGAACTTAAGGATCTCATTTCTTTTTCCCATGTCAAACTTACAGACCAATAAGGGGAAACCTTCATTCTAAAAGACTTTGTTATGATATATTTACTGTGTGTGGAAATAGTTACGCTTGTTTAATTTCCTTAAACAATCCTTGGTACAGCATCGAACCAAGATAGGAGGTAAAGAAAACTTCTGGTAGTTAATTATTGTGTGTAAGAAATAACCTGAAAGTGCTACAGAATAGGATCAATGAAAATTTTATTTCTTAAACTTGGCCATTGGGAGGAAAGATATTGTTTAAATTTTTGTGTGATGCTTGATGAGTTGTTTTGTTCCATAGAGCGAGCGTTTACAGTCTGACCTAGTGGTGTGCGTTGTAATCGGCGTGCTGTATTTTGCTATTCACGTAAGCACAGTGTTCACAGTATTGCAGGTAAGGAATCGTTTTGTTCTTTTCACTGGGGGAAAATAACTTTGTGTGGATTCACTTCTGATTTGATCATAATGCTAAAATACGTGACTTTTTGTTTGGTTTTAGCAACAAATACTTATTTTTCTCACGGTTTCTTGTGGGTCATGACTCTGAGAGTGGCTTGGACGATCTCAGCTCAGTGTGTTTCGCTGCAGTCATATGCAACTGCAGTCATTTGAGGCCATGAGGAGGCCTCACTTCCTTGCTGACTGTTGGCCAGATAGCATAGTTCCTCTCCGTGTGGCCCTCACCATGGGCTGCCGAAGTGTCCTCACTAGCTTCTTTGCCGCAAAGCTGGTGATCCTAGAGCGAGAAGGCCCAAGACCGATGTCCCAATCTTTTATAACTGTCGTGGATGTGCTGTACCACCAGGTCTTCAGTATCCATAGGTCACCCCAGGCAACCTGCTGTAGTGTGGGAGGGGATACAGGCAGGCATAAACGTCAGGAAGGGAGGATCGTGGGACCGTTCTGGACTGACTTCTACAGTCTATCTGCTTTCCTCCATGACTGACATCCTTGTAAACTCCCCGGAGTCTCGTTCTGGTACAGCTGGAAGTCCAGAACCCCGTCCTGTCAATCGGGCCCGGGTGTGGGTGGTGCTTCCCAGATGGTGGTCCTGCAGGCTCCGTGGCTGCCCTCCTCGGTGCTCTTCATTCTCCTGTGCAGACCCGTCTTTCTGCATGTCAGCAGTTTCACTGTCCTGACCCGTCGCATGGTTTTCTTCATGCTTTTGTGCTTAGGGTACATTGCATCTGTGGTCTAGTTTTCATCAACTTTAGACAATTTTGGTCATTATTACTTTAAATGTCTTTTCCCTTTTTCTTCTGCTGTCCCTCCACCCACTCCCACTCGTGGACTCCAGTTACATAATCTTTGGCCTCTTGAATTGGTCCCACAGATCACTTTTTTAAAAATTTTAAATTCTGTTTTTCCTCTGCATGTTTAATTGTGAATACTTTCTATTGCTTTGTTGTTAAGTTCACTAATCTTTTCTTCTGTAATGTTTAATCTGCAGTTAATACCATCCAGTGTATATTTTGATGTCAGAATTAACAAGTTTCATCTTTCAAAGTTGGTTTCTGGTCTTTTTCATATCTCTCATGCCTCTGTTTACTTTTTTGAACTTATGTAATTCCCTTCTATCTCTCTTAATGTCCTTGTCTCATAATCCTAACCTTTGTGTTACTTATGGGTTGGTTTTGATTAACTGATATTTTTCCCCCCATGAATCATAGTTTCCTGATTCCTTGCTTTCACGGTCATTTTTGATTGGATGTCAAGCATTATGTTTTGCCTTGTGGGTACTGGATATTTTTTTATTTCTAGAAATATTCTTGAACTTTGTTTTTGGCCCTAAGTTCCTTGTAAACAGTTTGATCCTCTCAAATCTAACTTCTAAGATTGCTTAATTGGGACAGGGGTATTCAGTCTAGGGCTAATATTCTGCCTACCTTTGGAGGCAACACCCTTTGGAGTACTCTGCCCAGTGCCCTGGGAGCATTGAGTTTTTCCAGTCTGGCTTATGAGAACAGGCACAGTAGTGCCTGCCGTGTGAGTTTGGCATAGTTCTTTCTCTGGCCACACATGATCTATTCCCACACATGTGTGGCTGATTCCCCTGAATACTTGAGCTCGACCCTCTGCAGATCTTCCTCCATGCAGTTTTCTGTCCATGCAGTTTGCTGTTTAGAAAACTGTTTACTCTGATGAGCTCTAGCTGCCTTGCTGTGTCCAGCCTCTAAGTTCCATTTCCTTCACTCAGGAGGTTCCAGGCTTACATGGGTTCCCCTCCCTGCAATACAGTCTGGAAACTCTCTAAGGGCAGTAAACTGGAGCAGGCCCGACACTGACCTCATCTATTCTTTCTCTCAGGGTTTATTTCCTTGTGTCTAATACATTGCAAAACATTGGCTCATGTATTTTATTGTATTTTGTTTCATGCCGAATAAAGTAAGTCTCTATTATTCCATTTGCCTAGAAACAAAGGTTGTATTATTTAATTTTAACATTTTTGCTTGTTTTCTTCTTTTCCAATTTGAACCATTAACTCCTGTGTACCTTGCAAACTGAGTGAGATCCTTTGAGTCTTCAGGGGTCAGATGCAGGCCTCTAGTTTCTAAATAATTAATTTGAATATTTGAAGTGATGGTACTTTGTTTTTTTGTAAATTTAGTCATACACAAGAACTCTCTTCCAAACTATGTAAAGATACAACAACAGAATACTATTTTAAGTTTGGGTCTGCTCTTCAAATTTACAATTTTATTTAGCTAATGTCTTTTATCTCTGTTAGTAAAAATTTAATACATTGCTCTGCTAGTTACGTAGAACATTCCTAGAGTAGGAAGTGGTACACCTCAAGCCATACTCTAGTTACATTGGCAGTGTGAGATACCAAAGTAGTTAACACATTTTAAAATATCTGTATTACATGACCAGCCACTAACTTTTATAGCTGTTTTAATCAGAAAATTACATAATATGGAAATGTTAACTATAGACAAATGTTTAGTTCTCCGATGCTGTAAGTGACTAGAACTGACAAATTAGAAGTTCTCCTTTGAGTCATTTTCAAAATCACTTACAATTTTTTCAACTTTATCCTTGCCTTAGCCTGCGCTGAAGTACGTGCTGTACGCGCTGGTCGGCTCCGTGGGCTTCGTGACCCATTACGTGCTGCCTCAAGTTAGGAAGCAGCTGCCGTGGCACTGCTGCGCTCACCCTCTGCTCAGGACGGTGGAGTATAGTCAGTATGAAGTTCGAAGTAAGTGGCTCATTGGCACTTTTCCTTTCAATACCGTGGATCTTTTCTTTTACTTAGTGGACAGGCAGACAGTGAAATAAGTTTCATCAGGTAACACTTTGGTTTGTGTTTCTCAGCTCTTTGTCAGACCTTTTGCAAGATGCTTTCATTTCGTTTGAAGTCTTAATTGTCAGTGCTAGCTTTCCACAGGATAAGACCTTGCTCTTTCCTCCTCTAAATTGTCCATCACAGACCTCTTATTGATTAATCCTTCAGGATATGTCTGTGACTTCTCTTTCCAGCCCCACCTTTACCCTCAGTTCTTCCTTGCCATTTGCAGGCAACTCAACCCCCTACAAGACTTCCATTTGGCATATTTTTAACTCCAGATCATAAAAGGAATAGGCTTCTGTTTCCACCAATGACACTGCGTCCCACCAGAGAGAGTTATAAAAGAGTTGATCAAGAGGAAAGAGGTGGAAAGCACTTGTAATTGCTTTTTCTCATTCAGATAATTTAGGATAGAATATAAAATGACTAAAAAGAAGTAGAAGGCCAGTCCATTCAACAAGTGTTTTACTTGTTGCTGTAAACCTTTACTTTTCCATTATAAATTAGCAGTCTGGTTCATTGGCTCCATAAACTATAATTGCCTCTAATGTACTATACTTCCTCATTTTAGAGAAATAATAAAAGTTAATATCTGTGTCATCATTGTTACATGCCTTTGATTAAACAAGCCAGTGTTTAATGAATTAATATGGAGAGTGAATTTCTCAATTGTTTGGAGATAAATTAAACTTCTGTAAAAAACTCAAAAGTGTTTGAAAGCTTTCCATACCAAACTTGACTCTGCAATCTCAAAGCAAATTTCCTGAGCTTTTTAGCAAAATTGCTTAAGTCATCATGGTCCTGTGATCTTGATCACTGTTTTGATCCTGGAGAGATAATTAACCAAACAGTAATGTGTAGATTGCAATAAAATGACATAAGACTAAAAGAATCTGTACTGGTCCATTCTTACTGTAAGGAAAATAACTCATAGTGATGTAAATATTTTTTATGGTTAATTATTAATTGCTTTCATATATAAATGTTAGCAAGTACATCTGGTTTGTTCTAAAGAACAGTTTTCATTAAAGTTAACCATTGATCTTATACTTTGTTTTCATCTTAACAACAATTTAGTCCAAAATTTTTTCAATTTTGAAAAAACATTTTTCACTTATTAAGAGTGTTAGGCATTAGCAAAGTAGATTTTAACAGCTATAAAGAAAAATACCGATTAGAAAACTTCTTAAAGGTGGTTGACATTATTTTCAGATAGTTGGAGAACCTTATTTTAAATCTTTCAGTTTATCCTGGACGCTTTCCCCAATGACGTTAAATGTTCAAGTATTGGGAAAATGTTGCTGGCAATGAAAATGACATTTATGAAGTGTGTGAATCCAAAACATACCATACTTTCAAAGCTCTTCTGAGATTTATATATTAAAGGTGTATGTGTGAGTGTAAGGATTTTTAAAACAGTTTAATAGATCATTTATTTCTTTTGGGTGAAAGGAACAGTCTAATTATCTTTAATAACCTTTTCTCCAAATGTTACAAGTGTAAATAAGAGAAAGTTATGGTTAAAAACTGAGGTTTCAAGAAGTAAAGCTTAAAATGAAATTCAACTCATCTAAATTTAAGTTAACATCCAAGTTGGAAAATTGAAATGTGGCTCAGAATTCATAAAATTGACAAATGACTGATGTATTGGATTTTTTGCATTATTAATAGTAGAGCTGAATTTGAGTAGGAAGATTTTCCTTTCTTATGACATTGACAGACTGTTTTATGCGTTAAAATGCATTTATACATGGTCTTCTTAATATTGCCTTGTTAGATGCAGCTACTGTGATGTGGTTTGAAAAACTTCATGTGTGGCTTCTTTTTGTGGAGAAGAATATCATCTATCCTTTGATTGTTCTCAATGAACTTAGTAGCAGTGCAGAGACAATTGCAAGTCCAAAAAAACTGGATACAGAGTAAGTATCCAGTAAGATGATATTCCTCTTATCTAAGTTTGACTGTTGAGGACTGTCGTAGCACTCTCTTCTCTTAGGTTATTGATCAAATATCAAGTAATCATTGAGTGTCTCTTTGGTGCAAAGTACTGTTTGGCATATTACTACTCCAGACATCTTATTGTCAACCTGTATTTTATGAGATGACATTTATTAAATAAGATTCACTTTACTATTAGAGGGTAAGTTTTGGAGATGATTATTTTTGTGCACTGTGTGAATCAGACCATTTAGGTGGTCACTTGCCTATACAGTCATGCAGTAGGCCTCCTAGGTACATGTTGCTGGGTAAGCATTAATATGGTTTTTTTCCAGCATTGTCTCATGTTCATTTTTATTGGGCTATAGTTGCTTTATAATGTTGTGTTAGTTGCTTGCTGTGCAGCAAAATGAATCAGTCATACATATACATCTATTGACTCTTCTTTAGATTTCCTTCCTATTTAGGTCACAGCAGAGCTCTAAGTAGAGTTCCTTATGCTGCATACTATACCCTCATTAATTACTTATTTTATACATAGTAGTATATATATTCACTATTAATATGTTTTTATGTGCTAAATGCTATTAATGTTAAAGCAATAGAAATACTGAGAACCTGGAAAACCAAATGTCAGAATTGCAATATTCACTTATCTGTGTGTGTGTGGGTTTTTTGTTATTTATTTTTTAAGCATGCTTATTTACATAAAGGATCAGAATCATGACACATTATTAAAAAGGAATGTTTGAAGTTTAAGTTTGATATAATATTCTAAGCTTAGTAAATGAAATGGTAATTTAGCTGAAGTTCATAATTATCTAAAGTTTTCAGTTATTAGTTGATTAACGTTCTTTCTCTGTATTGTAGATTAGGTGCTTTAATGATCACCATTGCTGGTCTGAAGTTGCTGCGGTCCTCTTTTAGCAGTCCTACGTATCAGTATGTCACAGTCATCTTTACTGTGCTCTTTTTCAAAATCGACTATGAAGCTTTTTCAGAGACCATGCTCTTGGATCTCTTCTTCATGTCTATACTCTTCAACAAGGTAATATCTGAAGAAAACATTCCTGTCTGTAAAAAGTGTCTCCCTAAGTGGTATGCCGTTTAGTGAGGATTATGCTTGCATTTCATTTGCTTCATTGTCTTTTAAGTAATATCTTTCTTTGGTCAATCAGTTATGTAGGATTATAATCCCTAAACAATACCAGTCAACTGTGACCCATAGAAGATAACATTTCTTGCTGTAGGTAGGAAGGTAAGATTAAATATTATATGGGGAAATTAAAGGAACTCTAATAAGTATATATTTTTTAATACATGGGATCTTCCAAAAGGGGGTGTGATTTTGAAGTTTAGAAATAGACGTGGTGACAATTGAACTGAGCTGTGGGCAGCTGGATAGATAGAGGAAATAACCTGATGCTGAATGAAACGGTAGAGACGGAGAGCAATGAACCCATGTGGAAACAATCAGACACTAGTTGATTTGCAGAATACTCTGAAGTTTACAGAATGCTTCCAAGATTTGTTTTCCACCCATCAGATAGGTGCTTTTAGTCCTACAGATGAGATGGTAAAACCTGCATCTTCTGCCTCCAAGAATCTTTTTGCTAAACCACACTGCCTTTCTGAATGACTTCAGTTGTGCAGATTATTTGAAATTAAATAGAGTTTAGATTTCGTTTTAACACTGACCACATACAAAGGACTTTGACATATATTATCCCATTTGATAGGTAACAGAGAGCTGAAGCATATGAGCAGCTACAAAACACAATGAAAGCCCAGTTTTAGAAAAGTTAGCCTGGTCAGCCACATTTGGGATGAATTGGGGAAGAGAGAACCTAAAGGTATGGAGAACAGCTTAAGAGATTGTGACAGTAATTTAGATTTGATAGAGATCTGGTCTAGCATGGGGACAGTACAAATGAAAACCATTAATTGAACAAGGTTTTAGTAGTAGTCAGTTTCTAAATATTGTACTTTATATCATGCTAAATAGCTTCTAGAATATTGCAGTATTATATTTGCTGAATTACTAATTTGTTTACATTTGTATCACTTATTTCTTCTTTTAGTGAGCATGTTTAACCAAAGGAGGAAGCCAGAAAGTTAGTTTGAATAAAAAAAAAGCATGTGATTACTCACGAACTTAATATTTAGATTGGAAATTGTATTGAATCTTCTTATATGGGTTGGAAAAAAGGAAAAGTTGCAGTAAAATATAAACTAAACAATCCTTGAAATAGTCACTACACTTAACTCACATTAGTTTGCACTTTCTTAATACTTTCATTTGTGAGGCAGATTATTTTTGAGAGCATAGCATGTTCCAGAACTATTCTGGATGCTTAGGCTACGTTAGTTAACAAAACAGAGAAAGGGTAAGGAGTTCGTGTTTTATATGGGTACTTCATAGAACTTAACAGTCATATTAAGCAAGTAGTATTGAATATTAATTTTAAGATACCATTGTAAGGTATACCATCAATTTAATAATATTTCAAGAAAACAATTACTCTGAATATGAAAATGGTTTTACCAGCCACTTTCCGTGTCCTTTCGCTTCAATATTACAGTCACATTTGAGTACAGCCTGTATTTAGAGATGGAGGAGTGTTCTGAGTCACTTTTAGGCAGTGGTGATGGCTTCTTACAAGTCTCCCCGTTATCCCGATTGCATTAGTGCAGAGGATTGTCAGCACAGGTTTGAGTCATGGCAAAGAATGCAGGGGTTCATCTGCATTTTCTGATTGGTTGAGGTTGTGATTTCTTTTTTAACTTAGAAATTAAACAAGTTCATTTGTAAATCAGCTAAATAATTTAAATTTGAGGTGTTTGGTGCCTGAATCATGGCATTAAGTTAGTCAGAACCTCTTGCTTTTGAGATTCTGTGATCTGTTCTAAGAATGGGGTCTTGCGTTGCCTACCATGCAGAAGGCAAATACAATATTCTGTTTCAGTGTTGAAGATATATTCAACAGCAAAACAGATCCTAATTTAAATAAGGTGGAAATGTACATGATGTTTCCATTGGCAGTAACAGTTCTGATTATGAACAGATGCCTAATACACACTAATAAAATTCTTAGGCAAATAGGCAGTAACAACTGTATTACAGCTTATCCCCTTCCTGGCTGCTTTCAAATTCCTTTTGACATTGCTTTTAAAACATGCTCGGTTCCCAAAGCACCAAAATTTGAGGGAAATGTATTAGAATAAAAATATATGTTTATTGCTAAGTTTTACAGACATCTATATTTCCTACCTTTTGTTTGTTTGTTTGTTTGCAGTTGTAATATAACCAGTAGAGAGGATAGAATAAAAAAAAAATCCATAAGTCAGTTAGCCGTCTTTACTTAAAAACATGTGCAGTGTTTTGGCAGGGTTATTTCTTTTATTTCAGTGCTATTGCCTTGTTAGGAAGAAAATCATTTTAGAAGTTTTTCATTTTCTATTTTAAAAGTCTGATAATAAGCTTTTTACTGATTGTTTTTTCCCTCCTACAGCTTTGGGAACTCCTTTATAAGTTGCAGTTTGTGTATACTTACATTGCCCCATGGCAAATTACATGGGGTTCTGCTTTCCATGCTTTCGCTCAGCCTTTTGCAGTGCCCCGTATCCTTCTAATAAAAATGTTATAAGAAAGGGCATTCATGTCCTTTATGAGAATGTTGGTTTGTAGGCATACCTTTTCCCAGGCATAGAATATAGGGTGCATGCATGCGTGCTAAATCACTTCAGTCATGTCTGACTCTTTGTGACTCTATGGACTGTAGCACACCATGCTCCTCCGTCCAAGGGATTCTCCAGGCTAGAACACTGGAGTGGGTTGCCATGCCCTCCTCCAGGGCATCTTCCCTACGCAGGGATCAAATCCATGTCTCTTACATCTCCTACATTAACAGAGAGGTTCTTTACCACTAGAGCCATCTGGGAAGCCCAGAGTATAGGTTACTGTATGATAAAATTATCAGAAACTCTCCCATACCTGTACCGATTTTGATTGTTTAATTTGTATTAACATCTGTGGTCCACAGATCATCTGAGCATGAGGACAGTATTAAAGTTTAATAATAAAGTGATGCTGATTAAAAATTTTATGTTAATATATGTGAGTATTAAAGTCTACGAATTTTAAATACATATAAAATGTGTTTAAAGATACGTATAAATGAATGAGGGTTCAAAACATTTTTCATAATGATATGATTATAATTAAACTTTTATGTTCAAAATTTTCTGTTTTCATCTTAAATGTACATTCTAAGTAAGCATAAAAGTTAATGACCACGTAGATGTTGATGTGCACACTTTCTGTATCTTTAAAGTTTAGTTTTTATCATCTAGAAGTTTAAAGCCGAGCATGGTTTGGGTATATCTACCCGAGTGGTACATGGAATTTTACCAAACACACGGTAGCAAATATTTATTTGGCTCCCTTCACAGCATCATTCTGGGCTATACATTCCTGGTTATGTCTTTTTACTTCTACCCGTCATACTGCCCAGGGACACTTTCTTCGGTATTCGTCTGATAAACCTCATCTTTCTAACTGCTGTAACTGCGATGTGTTTATGAGAGGGGTGAATGTGTGCATGTTTGTGTGTAATAACCAGATAAATGTTGAGATCCTTAACCAGTTTTCCCATAGATTCAGCCATGTTGTTTGTCCAGGCTGCCGTGTCAGCCTTCTTTTCTACTCCACTGAACCCCTTTTTGGGAAGTGCGATATTCATCACATCATATGTTCGGCCTGTGAAATTCTGGGAGAGAGACTATAAGTGAGTAAAGACAAATCTTTGAAAGCCAATTTTTATCTTTTTTTTTCCCTAGGAAAAGCTATTGACAACATTATTGTAAATTATTCTTGGTTAATCAGTTTTTTGTGTTGAAATACTTGAAATTTTATGAATACTCTTAAAGTTCGAAGGTTGTATAAAATTGGAAGAATCAGTCAATTTTCTCTACCTTTTTTTTCCTTCTAAGAGTTTACATCGTCCTAGTTACATATACTCATTTTCTGTTTGCTTTTAATGTTATTTCTTAGAATTGTTTCACATTAATCTTACTCTGAAACTTTATGCTACACAATGTTACTTCATTATAGCAGTCATAATTAGTTATCTTGTAGTTTTCTAAGGCGTTTTTAGAGCTAAATGTTTTCTAGATTATTTGTAGTTTTTCATGAGGACAGACTTTTAAATGACCATCTTTGTACATAAAGTGTTTTCTCCATTGAAGCTTAGTTCCTTAGATGAGATGTTTAATATGATGCCTAGAAACTATCTTCGTATATAATCTTTCCAAATTTTTTTCTTGTTTTTTTTTTTTTAATATAAGAAAATATCTAAAGGAGAAATACTGAATCATGGAGCTTAAACTTTATATAAAGACTTATGATGTATATTAATGTATTGATTCAGAAAGAGCTTGTACAAATTTATAACTTAGCTGGCCAGCTCCATGATTGCATTTCTCTCCACACTGTCACACACTGGCACATATAATAGGTGAAGATGGTAATCTTGACTTTTGAACAATGAACTAGCTTATGGATGTGAAACAACTTCTCTGGTCTTTTACCTAAAACCACACATAGTATTTCCCTTTTTGGTGAATTTCAGTGTTTATTTATGTCTTTGTTTTCTTTTGGGCCAACTTAAATTTAGTTCAGAATAACTTCCGTGGCAGCAGTTATTAAACTTTTTTGATCTCGGAACCCCTTCACATAAAATCTTAAAGTTATTGAAGTCTCCAAAGAGTTCTTGTTGCAGATATTTTATCTATTACACCCCTGGTGGCTCAGTGGTAAAGAACCTGCCTGCCAGTGCAGGCGGCAAGAGACATGGATTCGATCCCTGGGTTAGGAAGATCCCCTGGAGGAGGGCATGGCAGTCCACTCCAGTATTCTTGCCTGGAGAATCTCATGGACAGAGGAACCTGGCAGGTTACAGTCCATGGAGTCGCAAAGAGTCAGACATGATTGAAGCAACTTACCACACACATACATGCACAAATATTGTACAACGTGCTGCGTGTGCTGTGCTTAGTCACTCAGTCATGTCCGACTCTTTGCAGCCCTTTAGACTGTAGCCAGCCAGTCTCCTCTATCCATGCGAGTTTTCAAGCAAGAATACCGCAGTGGATTGCCATTTCCTTCTCCTGGGGATCTTCTTGACCCAGGGATTGAACCCATGTCTCCTGTGTCTCCTGCATTGCAGGCTAAGTGTTTACCCACTGAGCCATCAGGGAAGCCCAGTATAAATCAAAACTTAGAATTTTAAATGTTTATTAATATAAAGATAACAATAAACTCATTATATGTTACTATAAATGACATTTTTTCTAATGAAAAATAACTATTTCCCATTTCACACCAAAAAAATCAGAAGAATGTCACTGTTTTCTTAGTTTTGTAAATCTCTTTAATGTCTGGCTTAATAAAAGACAGCTGGATCCTCTTACCTGCTTCTGCATTCAATCTGTTGTTGCAGTATGTTGTTCTGGTTCAAGTATATAGAGTAAATCTGGCCCCATACAGACATATAGTTTGAAAAGAAAGTATTTTAATATCCTTTTTAGACAATTGTGGGTATTCTTCTTTGATCCTTTGACAAATGGTAGTTTCCTAATGATTAGTGGAAATGTGGAATCTAAAACTGTATTGGTGAATTTTGGGAACTGTATTACATCAAAAGTCACTGATATGTCTTATAGTGTGAATGGATGTTTTACCCATGCGTATGCTTATAACATCTTTATTTATCATTTGGAAAATACTAGTTCAGTAAGTAATGTATTTCTTCCAGATTTTGACCTATTTCATTATACAATATTATATATATATATATATTCATATCACCACCAATCTCAAAAGTACTGAAGTATTGGGAAGCTATCAAGCACATTGGTGGTAAATGAAAGTTTTCTAAAATTCTAATATTTACTTGAAATCTTGAATTTTTATTATAGGCAACAGGTATAATTATCAGTTATTTTCCTTGAAATGTCAGACCCACTTTCTTCACTTGAGAAATGTCTGTCAGATACTCAAGTCTGAATAGTCATAGTTTATTCAAGTGAAAATGGTGATCCATGGGGGAAAAAAGCTAGTGCAGTCTGCAAGTCACGTAGCTGCTTAAGTGCTTTCCATTCAGATAGTCATCCTACTTCACAGTGCAGCAGAAATGCTTTATGTGTATTTTGTCACACACAATATTAAAAAGACCTGTACTGAGGGACAGCGATTTAATAAAATTAATATTTTTGTTGCTTCATTAAGGACATTTTTAAGGGAAACTGAATTTTTATTTGTTTTTTCTTATGCATAGATAGCAGTGAAAAATAGTACAGTTTGGTGCCACTGCCTTGATTCATGTTAAAGCATCAGCAGTCTTACCCACCATTGTTTTTGCACCATCAGCGCAGTTGTCAACACAGTGGGGGAAAAAAGCAAATACCAGTTCAGTACTATTATGAAAATGTTTTTGATGTGGAAAACCCTGAAAAGATCTTGAGTCTCATGCTCCAGGTTCTGTGGACCACATTTTGGAAACCACTGTTTTAATGAACATTGTCCATGGACATTAATATTTCCTTTACAAGGAATCTTTCATGCACTGAGTATTTTTAGGAACTGTGTACAGTATGCATTTTTCAATATAATCAACATTTTTTACATTAAACTCATTACTATATTTCTAAACACTGTTCAGTTAAAAATCAGCTAAGAAAAAATTTGTGTTTATGTAGGATAGAGGTGGAAGAGTAAAAAATAAATCCTTACCCTAAAATTGTTCTATTGGAGAACTTTATTAATATGTTACTAAAAACAGATTTTTCTCAGACATTTTCATAAAGTGGTAATATTTATTGCATCTGCATTGTATAGTTTTCTCACTTTTAATTATTAGGCTTCTTTAATATAAAAGAGCATACTAAAGATGTTTTGTTTTGCCCTTTTCAGCACAAAACGAGTGGATCATTCAAATACCAGATTAGCTTCCCAGCTTGATAGAAATCCAGGTAATAGCCCTATTTTTGAGTAAAGAAGCAAGTCTAAGGAATTTGTTATAATTTGTACTTCATTGCCAACTTACTGGGAATCCTCTGTGGCATCCAGAGGTCATTTCTTTATTAACTAAATATCCTTTGCTATGTTTTACTTTAGCAAAGTACATGTGAACTAGAGAATCTAAAATTTATATACTCATCTTTTATAAAGTGCGTTTTAAGAATGCTCATAAGCATAAAAGCTGCCATTCGAAGGTTGTTCTTACATAGGTTAAAAAAGTAGAGCACGGTGAAAGTAAAACTGCTGAGGGGTATTGAAGAGTATGCAGTCTGAACTTTACTTATTAATATGTTTGCTTCTCTGCCTCCCCAGATGTTTAGATAAATGTTAATATAATTTCATTTAGCTTATTGTATACAGAGAGGTCCTCAATAGGAGCCAAATAGCCACGCAAGGTAAGGCTTCATTGGAGATTTTGGTGGTCTCATTACATGACTGAGCGACTGAACAGACAGACAGATCATTACCATTATCTAAACTTTGGGCCTATGGGCCTACCTATTACCTATATTCTGGCACAGAAAGAGTGAGACTCATTGTCCCAGCCATAAAAGATTAATGTATCAACCAGAATATCAGTGTATTAATCTACTAAAAGAAATATGGCTCCCCATAGACTGGAATATTTGTTTTCATTGACTCACAGATTACTCAAGTACTCTGCTTGAGAAACTAAATTATAGTAATCAGATTGATTCATAATTATAAAATTGGATTAAGGAGGACTACTTATTTGATATTAATGACTGTGTTTATCATGTTCTGGTGGATGAAACAGCTGTTTCAACTCCGATATGTCCTTGGAAGGGGCATGGAATGATGTTGCCTTCCTGTGTATCACAAAGACTCATGTCCTGAAGTAATACGCGCACTTTCATAATGAGCAGACAGAGCATCAGATACAACTGTTTTATTGAAGTCTGAGCCTAGGCTTTCCTTTTTATTTTGTTGTTTAGTTAAGCTGAGTTTAAAATAAACATTTAGCTTAGTATATTTTGCCATTCTTTAGTTCTATACTTTGGGCACCCATTTACAGATTATTGCTTTGGATGCACCACTTTTGAAGATGCTCACCTCATTTATTGGGTGATGTTCTATCGTAATTTTTTTTTCTTAAAGGATGACTGATGAATTTTTCTGGTTTCTTGTTGCTGTTACTATATATATGGTTTATTTCTGTTAAACTAATGTTAGACATCTCAATATACAGTTGTTTTTTGTTTTGTTTTTAAGTGACCAACTTCTCTTTGTTTTGGACTGTCTTGTTTGTCCAAATCTCATATTACTTAACTCCCTTCTTTTATCATTGTTGGGCTTCCCTGATAGCTCAGTTGGCTAAGAATTCGCCTGCATTGCAGGAGACCTGGGTTCGATCCCTAGGTTGGGAAGATCCCCTGGAGAAGGGGTAGGCTACCCACTCCAGTATTCTTGTTTGCTTCCCTTGTGGCTCAGCTGATAAAGAATCTTGCCATGCGGGAGACCTGGGTTTGATCCCTGGGTTTGGAAGATCCCCTGGAGAAGGGAAAGGCTACCCACTTCTAGTACTCTGGCCTAGAGAATTCCACTGTATAGTCCATGGCTCGCAGAGTTGGACACGACTGAGAAACTTTGTTTTATCAGTGTGTCTTTTTGTTGTGGTTTTAAATTGCTTTTATCTTTTTCATTTCTCTTACATCGTTTTAATTATAAGGCATAGCTAATTGAGCAGTGATAGAAAAGATCATGGTCTGCTAAAGAGGAGGAAATGACCTTAGATCTTATCTAAGATCTTATCTAATCCAGTTCTTACATTTTATGGATGAGAACCAGAGATTTAGAGAGGTTATGTGACTTCTAACTCTTGAGAAATTTTCCCATTGTCCTTTGTTTCATTTTTATGTAAAAAGTCTTAAGGATATCTAAATATTGTCCTCCTTGTTAAAGAAATATAGCTATAACCCTAACTGGAAATTAGTTTTAATACTTTTAACAATCTTATTTGTAGATATAAAGGAGACTTAAAATAATTTAACATTTTTTAATCCCTTCTTATAGGATCAGATGACAACAATCTGAATTCCATCTTTTATGAGCATTTAACCCGATCCCTACAACACAGTCTGTGTGGTGATTTGCTCCTAGGACGGTGGGGAAACTATAGTACCGGGGACTGTTTCATTCTTGCCTCTGACTACCTCAATGCGTTAGTCCACCTTATAGAGATTGGAAACGGGCTGGTGACTTTCCAGCTGCGGGGACTTGAATTCAGAGGTAAGATATTAACCTTTAATTTCTATAATGTACTCCTGTGACATCTAAGTTTTATGTGTTTACATCTCCAATAGAAAGTTATAAGATCTTTAGCCTTTGGAATTGTGGAAGGAGAAAAGCTATTAAAGAGTAATTACTAGTTTTTTTTCCCAAATTTCACATTCAGAGAAGAAGAATTTTTTGCAGTATGCTCAGTATGTAAAGGTAGTATCTATAGTGTAAAATACGCTTTTCCTGGTGATAGTGAATTTCTGTTCTGTGCTTGCCCTCTTGTTTGTCTCTTTGTGATTAGCTGCATATGTTCATTAGAGGCAGAGATTAGCTGAGTTACTTTCATGTGGTTGCCATGCCATTGTCTGCAGTTTTTTTTAATTGAGATGAAATTCACATAACATCGATTTTAAAGTGAACAAATCAGTGGCATTTAAGTACATTCATGATATTGCACAACCACCACCTCTGTCTAGTTCCAAAGCGTTTTCATCATCCAAATAAAACCTCACATCCATTAAGCAGTTATTCCCTCTTCCCCCACCAGCCCTCAACAATTTTGAATACTGACAAATGAAGCTATTTTTCACACAGAAAATTGTGCGTTCAGAAACATACGAGCTTGATGTTATCAACTGCTATAAAGTGAATGTCTTGTAAGCAGAAATGAGAACTTATTTCATAGGAACTGAAGGAGTCCTATTAGTGCACATGTATCCAACCTAGGAAACATTTGGACTGGAAAGTTCTTAGAGAAAGTATTCAAGCAGTGTTTTGATCTATTCTAAGAAGTACCATAGGTGTTTTTAACTTGAAACAGGAAATAAAGCATTTGTCTAAATAGGGGATCAAATCAGACCTGTACCTATAGCTTTATTTTTGCCATAGTATTGAATCAGAAAGTTTGCACCTTTTTCATGTAATATCTTTGTTAATGAACCGAGTGCTTTTCTAAAGTTACTCCATTCATCAGAAATTAAGATTTTACTTGTGTAACTCTCAGGGTAGTAAATGTTAATGCTTGCTATTTATTTGTAACCTATTCTCTCTCTCTTTTTCAAAATGTCCTATTGTCTTGTGATTTGTTCCTGACTCTCTATCAGAAGCTCAGAACCTTAATTCCATCTCTTCTAGGATCTTAACCCACTGCTGTTCAAATTGAATGCAATTGGTCTCGTCCAAAAGTTGGTACCCCCTCACCACTGCAGATACCATTGCTGTAACTTCACTTTCTTTTTAAATTGCTGGCACCTGAAGATTTCACCTTTGCTTTTTTATTTTAACTTCTTTAACAAAATTTTGTGGGGAGGCTATTTTATCCAGCATTTCTGTGTTTGTGAATTGGAAAGGAGTCCTTATTGCTCATTCCATCAGATTGGTCAGAAATGCTCCAAATCAAAAATCGATCCAAAATTTCACTCTCATAATGAGATTTTTGAAATGTAGCCTGCCAGGCTCCTCTTTCCATCGAATTCTCCAGGCCAAAATACTGAAGTGGATAGCCATTCCCTTCTCCAGGGGATCTTCCTGACCCAGGGATCAAACCCAGGTCTCCCACATGACAGGCAGATTCTTTACCATCTGAGTCACCAGGGAAGCCCCATGTTATTTTCTGAACTCATGTTGAGTTTCACTAGCAAGGACCCCCTGTAATTCTTCATTCAGCCATAGTGATTCTTTTTCTTAAGGCAAATTCAGTTATGTCCTTTCCATGGTTAAAATTTTCAGTGGTTTTTTATTGCGTTTAAAATAAATTCCAAACTCCTTAACATGTCCTACAGCAGCTGCAAGATCTGTCCTCTGCCACCTTCTCCAGCTTACTTTATTAACACCCTTCTCATCCACTCTAGCCATACCGGCCTTCCTTCAGTGTCCTAGCTATGCTGAATTCTTTACTAAGACCTTCTTATCACTCTCCTTTTGCCCAGAAACTACCATCCATCTCCTCTCCTCCCACCAATCTTCCACCTCTAGTTCCTTAATTATCTTTAATAATTAGAATAACTGTTAGAATTCTAATTTTGTATTTGTTTGTGTTTGTGTTTAGTTTATTTCTTCTGTAGCCCAGGGGTTGGCAGACTTTTTCTGAAAAGAGCCAAGATAGTTATTAGTGTAGGCTTTTGTAGCCATGTATGTTCTCTGTTGCATGTTCTTTGATTTTTCTGTTAAACAACCTTTTAAAAATACCAAAACCACTGTTAGCTTGAATTCGGCCCAGGGCTGTATTTTGTAAACCTTTGCTATACATTATAAATTCCTCAAGGACAGGCATCCTATCTGCTTCATTTATCATTGTATATCCAGCACCTCTCACAGCACACCTGACCTGCCTCTTGAAAAACCTGTATGCAAGTCAGGAAGCAACAGTTAGAACTGGACATGGAACAACAGACTGGTTCCAACTAGGAAAAGGAGTACATCAAGGCTGTATATTGTCACCCTGCTTATTTAAGTTATATGTAGAGTACATAATGAGAAACACTGGACTGGAAGAAACACAAGCTGGAATCAAGATTGCCGGGAGAAATATCAATAACCTCAGATATGCAGATGACACCACCCTTATGGCAGAAAGTGAAAAAGAACTAAAGAGCCTCTTGATGAAAGAGGAGAGTGAAAAAGTTGGCTTAAAGCTCAACATTCAGAAAACTAAGATCATGGTATCTGGTCCCATCACTTCATGGGAAATAGATGGGGAAACAGTGGCTGACTTTATTTTTCTGGGCTCCAGAATCACTGCAGATGGTGATTGCAGCCATGAAATTAAAAGATGCTTACTCCTTGGAAGGAAAGTTATGACCAACCTAGATAGCATATTCTAAAGCAGAGACATTACTCTGTCAACAAAGGTCTGTCTAGTCAAGGCTATCGTTTTTCCAGTGGTCATGTATGGATGTGAGAGTTGGACTGTGATGAAAGCTGAGTGCCAAAGAATTGATGCGTTTGAACTGTGGTGTTGGAGAAGACTCTTTGAGAGTCCCTTGGACTGCAAGGAGATCCAACCAGTCCATCCTAAGGGAGATCACTCCTGGGTGTTCATTGGAAGGACTGATGTTAAAGCTGCAACTCCAGTACTTTGGCCACCTGATGCAGAGAGCTGACTCATTTGAAAAGACCCTGATGCTGGGAAAGATTGAGGGCAGGAGGAGAAGGGGACAACAGAGGATGAGATGGTTGGATGGTGTCACCGACACAATAGGTTTGTCACCTAGGACATAGGTTTGGATGGACAAGCCTGGCGTGCAGTTCATGGGGTCACAAAAAGTTGGACACAATTGAGTGACTGAACTGAACTGGAGTACTAAACAGTATAGGTCATTAGCTTGGCCAAGCTTACCTCTTCAGTCTTATCATTTGTCATACACCACCACCACCATCACCAAGTGGGGCTAAGTTTCATGACATCTTTTTTTCTCAGAGTAGTTTTTCAAATATACATGTTGTATATGTTCTGTTTAAAATAAAAAAATATATCATAACATCCCACTTATTTTTGTTATAATGTAACTTTAATATATCCTGGAGAAGGAAATGGCAACCCACCCCAGTAGGTTGCCATTTCCTTCTTGCCTGGAAAATCTCATGGACGGAGGAACCTGGTAGGCTACAGTTCATGGGGTCCCAAAGAGTCGGACACAACTGAGCAACTTCACTCACTTTTCAACTTTAATATATAGCTTTAAAATTAGCTGTAATCCCTCTGTAGTCCTTGTATAATGTAAGGAATTTACAGATTAAATGAAAGCAAGACTACAGAACAAAATAAAAATTAACATTAATGTAATGGATGATATTTTGTTGGCATAGATGGCTGTGGCTCTAATTCTTTATTTAATCTGACTTTCTTTTTTTATTTCACAAATTCTCAGACCCAAATGTGCTGATACACATTCTGATTCTGCAGAAGATGAATGTATACTATGCCTCTCTTCAGGAATGTCCTGCAGTTTGTTAATGGACAGTCTAAAGCAGATCCAACACATATTCTTAATTGCTATAAACTAAATGTGTTTTTATTTCAAAGTTTCTCATATCTTTGAAGTACTCTTTTTTCCATTTCACGTTTTACCCATTTGCTATAAGCACTTTCTTTCTCGGTCTCTCTCAGGTACTTACTGTCAACAACGGGAAGTGGAGGCCATTACCGAAGGTGTTGAGGAAGATGAAGGATTTTGCTGTTGTGAACCTGGCCATATTCCTCATGTGCTTTCATTTAACGCTGCATTTAGCCAGCGCTGGCTAGCTTGGGAAGTGATAGTCACCAAGTATATTCTGGAGGGCTATAGCATCACTGACAATAGTGCCGCCTCTATGCTTCAAGTCTTTGATCTTCGGAAAGTACTCACCACTTACTATGTCAAGGTAAGGGATGTGCCTCTTCAGAGCTTCTGATGTCAGAGGCTCTTCTTTAAAAATATATAAATATATATATATATATTTTTTTGCTTTTTCATAGCAATAGAAATTTTCTAGTATCCAATACAGTTAGTAAATTATACCTATGAGGATCTTGCCATTTCTTTCTTCAGTGGAACTTAACTACATTTGTTCATTAATATTATAAATAAAAACTATTATCTGTAGCACATCTCTTTTAGGCACTGTATTAAAGAATACACGCACACATGCATGCATGTATACATACGCCTGCTGCTGCTGCTAAGTTGCTTCAGTCATGTCCGACTCTGTGCAACCCCAGACACAACAGCCCACCAGGCTCTCCCGTCCCTGGGATTCTCCAGGCAAGAACACTGGAGTGGGTTTCCATTTCTTTCTCCAGTGCATGAAAGTTAAAAGTGAAAGGGAAGTCGCTCAGTCATGTCTGACTCTTAGCAACCCCATGGACTGCAGCCTACCAGGCTCCTCTGCCCATGGGATTTTCAAGGCAAGAGTACTGGGGTGGGTTGCCATTGCCTTCTCCATACATACGCCTATGTATCTCTTAACTAATTCTCTAAAGGAATTTTACATTCCTGTTCTACAAATAAACATGTTATGGATCAAAAGTTAGCTTGGTCACAATCCTCTAACTAGCAAGTGAAACCAGGGATTTAGAACCCAGGTTTGACTGACTCCTTAGCCCTTGCTGTTAACCACGACTTTCAGAAATCTGAATGAAAGTATTGTATGATTTGGGAGGTCCCCCAAAACACCATCAAATTTGACACCATTGCAATTTCAGGGTCTCTGAGACCACAGTCAGGTTCACTGATTTGTTAGAAGGACCCTCAGAACTCAGCAAAGCCATCATCCTCGTGGTTAGCATGTATCGCAGTGGAAGGATACAGAGCGAAGCCTGCCCAGGATAGACGCACATAGGGCAAAGTCTGGAGACCCTAAGGCGTGAACTTGCAGTTGCCCTCTCCCGGTGGACTTGTGCAGACAGTGTTTATTCCTCCCAGAAACAACTGAGGCAGTACCTTCAGAGTGTTGTCAGCCAAGGATGCTAGCCTGCTCACCTGAGCCTCAGCGTGCAGAGTTTTTATTGACACATAATCATTTAGATTTGCTCAACCATCCACATCACCAGCCTTAATCTCCAGATCCTCTAGAGTTCATGGTTCTAAGCCTCCAAGTGAATAAAGACTCTCTTATGAGGCAGAACATTGCAAGGGATTACAGTTGAACTCCCAGAACCCAAGTGCAAAGGCCAAACCTCTCTTTGAGCAAGGTTAGTTTTTTACTGCACAGGTATTCTGTTTTTTGCTAAAAATTTCACAGATACACAACATGGTATCGCTAGAGGTTTATAGGCAAAGCCAACATTTTCAAGAGGATAACATATGCTAAATCTTCATGATTCATGTGTTATTACTTCTGTGTACCATGTTATTTGTGTTGATTGGTTGGGCTGAAGCCTGACTCTTCTGTTTAATTAATGTTTGGTTAAACCCAACCTCAGGAAGCTAAAGAGATTGAATTTACATTTTTTATTAATAACGTGTGTGTGTGTGTGGCCTTTCCTATCTCTATGTGTTTCTATTGCTTTATTTATTAGTTATATTTTTATAAGTTGACATAGGATCACAAGATAGCTTAATAGTTCTGTGAGAAATTTCTCAAAATAAATATACCGCAATAAAGGTTTTTCACCTCTCTTAAAAGATCGTAAATTCAGTAGATTGGAATTGTTTTTAGACTATTTTAAAGTTAGTAAACTAATGTCACTTTGATTCATATTATCAGTATAAACAATTAATTTAATGAGATATTGGTGTTGATTCAGATTGTGATTTAGCCTGAGGTGTTTTTTTTAAATCTTTTTTCTCATTAGGGTATCATTTATTATGTTACAACCTCTTCTAAACTAGAAGAATGGCTAGCTAATGAGACAATGCAGGAAGGACTGCGTCTGTGTGCAGATCGAAATTATGTTGATGTGGATCCAACATTTAATCCAAACATTGATGAAGACTATGACCATCGACTGGCAGGCATATCCAGAGAGAGTTTCTGCGTGATTTACCTCAGCTGGATAGAGTACTGCTCTTCCCGAAGAGCAAAGGTGGGTGATTTACCTCAGCTGGGTACAGTACAGCTCTTCCCAGAGAGCAAAAGTGGGTGATTCACCTCAGCTGGATAGAGTGCAGCTCTTCCCAAAGAGCAAAGGTGGGTGATTTACCTCAGCTGGATAGAGTACTGCTCTTCCCGAAGAGCAAAGGTGGGTGATTTACCTCAGCTGGATTGAGTGCAGCTTTTCCCGGAGAGCAAAGGTGGGTGATTTACCTCAGCTGGGTAGAGTATAGCTCTTCCCAAAGAGCAAAGGTAGGGGTTTCTTTGTTTCGTTTATAACTCTGAGTCCGTTTTTCCAAAGAGGAAGGAATACCTCTATTCATTATTATGTCAGTTTTTCTAGATTTTCTCCTTTCAAACTGTCTGCATAAGAGGACCTGTGGGTTCATAATGGTTGGGCCAAACCAGCTCTGTCAGAGCAGGTTAGGAGAAGAAGCCTCCCTCGCCCTTTCAGCTGCGGTGTCACAGTCTCCCTGCCTGACAGCCCCGCCCCTGCCTGTGCATGCACACACGTACAGGCTGCAGATGACGTGCAGAGCCTTCCTAAAGACTGCGTTTTGGAGCACCTCCAGCCCAAGTCCCCAAACACACATACCAGACTTACGGATAATTAATATCTTTGTCCCAAATCCAAAGTCTAGACCAGCGCTAATACAATCTTCTACAGTGATGGGAACATTCTGTGTTGTTCCAGTATCGTAACTACTAACCCCCCACATACGGTGTATTATGAGACACTTGGAATTGTAGTCAGTATGACTAAGGAAATGAATTTTTAAGTTTTATTTAATTTTAATTGATTTAAATTTAATAACTCATATAGGATAATGACTACCATACTGGACAGTATTCATCTAGATTATTGACTTTAAAATGTTAACATGGATAAAAATGATATAGGAATGAGTGAAAACACAGGTTCCTGGGCCTTGCCTGTGAGATTATAATTCTGTAAGTCTAGGCTGGGAACCCAAAATCTGTATCATGCCGGGTGATTGTAATTCAGGTGGTTCCTAATCCACACTTCAGAACAACTTGTCTCATCCTAAAGGAAGGGTGAGTTGTAGACTTCTCCAACCACTGTTTTCCTGCTAGGTCTCATGGCTCTTTGGCAGTGTTGATCCTGATTAGACCCCATGCATCATAACCACAGTACCAAGGCCTGTGATCCCAAAAGCTAACCCCTCCATCACTGTTGCTTCCCAAGCAAAAGTCATGTGTAGTTGTATCCTATGTACAGGAGTATTCTGTATCATGGAACATAGGGAGCCAGTTTGACAACCAGTGCCTTTATTGTGGTCTGGGATATAGTCCTTCTTTTACAGCTACTCAATTAGAGTAAGGCACTCCATCATATCAGCCTGTTTCTCTTTACTTCATCAGTAAGAAAGGGAGCATCCTATAATTCCCCTCCGAACAGTGACCTTTGAGCTTTTATATTGGATGCATAGTAGATACTGAGCAGAGTAGCATATTTTTAAAGAAGGACTAAGGAATAGAATAAAATAACCTCATAAGAGCTCAGAAAAAGGGTCAGTGGACAATGTCTGGAAGTAGAGGACCTCAAAGCTTACCGTCTCACCTTTCAAACACATAACATTTGTGGGTTTGTTTTTATTTTTTTCATAAGTGAAATATACCTAAAATGCTTTGCATGCTACTCTCAAATCCTTGGACTTATTTGTTGGGGCAACAGGGGACAGGGAGTGATCATATTATTCAAATAGCCTTTCTCTGGCTTAGACTGTATTGGTTACTTTTAACTGTGGTTGTCTGGGCTAGGACCTCATTGTCTTCCCACTCAGAAACAGGCTCCATTCTTTCTAAATTTAAGGAATTCATAATCTCTTAGAGATTATTGCTGAGGTCATGGATATATAATAGCTCAAGGAAGTCATTCTCGTAATTCCTAATAAATCATATTCAAAAGGTTTACCTCCAAACGTGGGTATCTCCAGTCTCTTCTGAGAGCTTTCTCTCCCTAGGTCATTATGGCTTATACTCTACTCTTGTAGTCCCCTTTAGAAGAAAATTGTCAGGAAAGATAATTCCTTCATGCTCCTGTTTTTTTTTAAATTGAACAATATTATCCCTACCTCCTTAGAACCATGCATTCTGTTTTCTGAGTCATTATGCCCGGAAGAGCCTCTTCCCAGGGACGTTAATTAAAGCAGAAAGGTTTGCTGACTTTATTATAGATTGTTGTACCCTCACTTGAATGTTAATAAAGTTGTCTTCAGGCTTTCTCCCCCCGTAGTTTTCCTTCCAAGATAGTTTTCTAAGTTGCATGTTGTACAGAAATAAAAACTCATTCTTTGCACCTTCTCTCATGATGTGTATTCTTGGAGGAAATAATCTTTCATACAATAGCTGTACCTGTCTTCTAAAGAGCTTGAAATAATGTTTTTGTAAGTGTGGCCCTGGATTAACTGCATTAAAACCACCTGGAACACTAGACTCAGGGAAGGCAATGGCACCCCACTCCAGTACACTTGCCTAGAAAATCCCATGGATGGAGGAGCCTGGTAGGCTGCAGTCCATGGGGTCACGAAGAGTTGGACATGACTTCACTTTCACTTTCATGCATTGGAGAAGGAAATGGCAACCCACGCCAGTGTTCTTGCCTGAAGAATCCCAGGGACTGGGGAGCCTGGTGGGCTGCCGTCTATGGGGTTGCACAGTCAGACACGACTGAAGCGACTTAGCAGCAGCAGCAGCAGCAGCAGAACACTAGACTGCAAGGACTTCTCAGCTTGACTTTGCTTCCTGCTTCTTAAATGACCATAGTTTTCTTTCACCTTTGTTAGTGTTAGCAACCAGTCTGAGAATTTCTAATTCAGTTGAGGATATAAGACACATGCCTTCTCCAGCCATAACAGAATAGAGCTACTATGGTTGAACCAATTTTTTTTTTTCTTTTGAGTATTAGCAGTGTGGCTACACTTCCTCGGGCTTGCATTGTTTCTGATGAGATGTCTGTAGTCATTCTTATCTTTGCTGTTCTATACAAATAATAAAGGTGCACCTCAGAGATATGGCAGGTTTCATCCCAGACAACCACAAATATCACAGTAAACCAAGTCACACAAATTGTTCGGTTTCCCAAACAGTTGTGAATATTATGTTTACATTTTACCAAGTGCCCTTTTAGGCTATTTGCATCAGATGACCAGTATCTTGGACATGTGATGCAAATGGCCAACTCATTGGAAAAAATCCCCGATGCTGGGAAACATTGAGAGCAGAAGAAGAGGGTGGTCAGAGGATGAGACGGCTGGATGGAATCACCAAGGCAGTGGACGTGAACATGGGCAAACTTCAGGGGATGGTGAGGGACAGGGAGGCCTGGCATGCTTCAGTCCACAGGGTCACAAAGAGTTGGACACAACTGGGCGACTGAACAACAACATATCAAGTGTGTGATCACATTATGTAAAAAATGTAATGATGTACGTTAGTTAATTTAAAAATACTGTATTTCTTAAAAAGTGCTGGTCATCTGAGCCTTCAGCAAGTCACAATCTTTTTGCTGGTGGACAGTTTGAAATATTTTGAGAATTAGCAAAATGTGACCCAGGGACATAAAGTGAGCAAGTGCTATTAGAAAAAATGGTGTCAATAGACTTGTTTGAAACAAGGTTGCCACAAACCTTCAGATTAAAAGGAAAAAAAAGGAGGTATCTGCAAAGCACAATAAAGCAAAGTGCAGTACAACACCATATACTGCTATGTGTCATGTAAGAATGTGTTTTTTTTCCCCCACTGGGTCATTTTTAAGATTTTTCTCTTCATCACTAGTTGAAGCAGTTTATGCTGTTTTCTTCATGTTTCTTGTTCTTGGAATTCATTGAGCTGCTTGAATCCCTAGGTGTGTATCATTTTCATCAGATTTGGGAATATTTCAGTTATTGTTTTCTCAAAACGTTTTTCTGTTTTCCTCCTTCCCTTTGTGGGGGAACTCCAATTACATTTATTATTGGGCTGCCTAAAGTTGTTCTGTGACTGCTGATGCTCTGTGGGTTTCTTTTTTCAGTCCTTGTCTCTCCGTTTATTTTTGTGTAATTTCTGTTGATATATTTTTAGATCATTTATTTTTTTCTTCTGCATTAATATCATTAATCTCATCCAGTGTATTTTTTCTGTTCTCAGACAGTGCATTTTTTTTAAATCTCCTGAGGTTTAATTTGTGTTTTTATATAGGCCTTCCATGTCTCTACTTAGTACCCTATCATCCCTCTGTCTTTTTGAATGTGTGGAATACGGTTATAATAACTCTTTCAATATCCTTGTTCACTAATTCTAACATCTGTATCATTTCTGGGTCAATTACGATTGAGTGGTTGATTATTTTTCTAGTTGTGGGTTCTATCTTCCTGCTACTTTTGCATGCTTGACAATTTTTGATTGAGTGCTAGACTGTGAATTTTGCCTTGATGAGGCTGGATATTTTTGTATTCCTATAAATATTTTTTTCTCTAAGTTTTTTTTTAAATGTAGACCATTTTTTAAGTCTCTATTGAACTTGTTACAATATTGCTTATGTTTTATGTTTTAGTTTTTTGGCCATGAGGCATGTGGGATCTCAGCTCCCAGACCAGGGATTGAACCCTGACCCCCTGCATTAGAAGGCAAAGTCTTAACCACTGGGCAACCAGGGAAATCCCTAAATATAATTTTTTTAATCTTTAAAAATTTATTTGGCGGCACTGGGTCTTCATTGCTGCACCTGGGCTTTCTCTAGTTGGGGCAAGTGGAGGCTACTCTCTAGTTACAGTGCACAGGTTTCTCATTGTGCTGCCTTCTTTTATCGCAGAGCACAGACTAGGGTGCAGAGGTTCAGTTGCTGCAACTCCAGGGCGATCCGGCTCAGTTGTGGCTCATGGGCTTAGTTGCCCCACAACACATGGGATCTTCCCAGACCAGGGATGATACTAATGTCCCTGTTCGCTACATTGGCAGACGGATTCTCAACCATTTGGACCACCAGGGAAGCCTCCTGTAAATATTTTTGAACTTTGTTCTGTGACAATTAAATTCCTTGGGGACAATTTGATCTTTTCAGGGTTTACTTTTAAGCTTTCTTAGGAGGGACCAAAGCAGCCTTTAGTCCGGGGCTATTTTTTTTCCCATTACTGAGACAGTATTCTTTTGAGCACTGTAGCCAATCACAGAACTTTCCATTCTCTTCTGCATTTTTCTGTTGGTTTTTTCCTTGGGCTTGGCTCATGTGCTGATAAGTAATCTGCTGAACTCAAAAAAGGGACCTTCTGCCGGTCTCCAGAGCTTGCTCTCTGTGTAGCTATCTCCTTCTTGGCACTGTGCCCTGCAAAACTCTAACCACCTTGACCTTCCCAGACGTCTTCCCAACCTGGAGGTTGCTAGGCTCCTGCATTCCTCTTCTTTATACTATGGCCTGGAAAAGCTTATAGGGCTACCTCATTTGTTTCCCGTTTCCCAGAGATTAGTATCCAGTGTCTCAATATATTTTTTTCTTGGTCATTTCAGGTGCAAGGGTGGTGGTGTTTGGTTGCTAAGTCTTGTCCAACTCTTTGCAATGCCATGGACTGCAGCACGCCAGTCTCCTCTGTCCTCCACTATCTCCTGGAGTTTGCTCAGATTCATGTCCATTGAGTCGGTGATGCTATCTAACCATCTCATCCTCTGCTGCCCCCTTCTCCTATTGACTTCGATCTTTCCCAGCTTCAGGATCTTACAGAATTTTGTTTTCTGACAAACCTCAACATGAATCAGCCATAGGTATATCCTCTCCCTTTTGAACCTCCTTCCCATCTCCCTCCCCATCCCACCCCTCTAGGTTGATACAGAGCCCCTGTTTGAGTTTCCTGAGCCACACAGCAAATTCCTGTTGACTATCTATTTTATACATGGTAATGTAAGTTTCCATGTTACTGGTGTTCCATATGTCTCACCCTCTCCTTCCCTCTCCTCATGTCCATAAGTCTATTCTCTATGTCTATTTCTCCATTGTTGCCCTGTAAATAAATTCTTCAGTATCATTTATCTGGATTCCGTATATATCCACTAGAATATATAGAAAGATATTTATTTATCTTTCTCTTTCTGACTCACTTCACTCTGTATAGTAGGTTCTAGGTTCATCCACCTCATCAGAACTGACTCAAATGGGTTCCTTTTTATGGCTGAGTAATATTCCATTGTGTATATGTACCATGCTTCTTTATCCATTCATCTGTTGATGGACATCCAGGTTGCTTCCATTTTCTAGCTATTGTAAATAGTGCTGCAACGATCAATGGGATACATGTGTATTTTTCAATTTTGGTTTCCTCAGGTTATATGTCTAGGAGTGGGATTGCTGGTTCGTATGGTGGTTTTATTCCTAGTTTTTTAAGGAATCTCCATACCATCTTCCATAGTGGCTGTATCAATTTACATTCCCACCAACAATGCCAAAGTGTTCCCTTTTCTCCACACCTCCATCATTTATTGTTTGTAGACTTTTTGATGGCCATTTCATGTGTTAGTCATCTGTATTTCAGTCATCTGTATTATGTATGAGCTGCTTGTATATTTTGGCAATTAATCAACTTACATTTAAGTCTTTAATCCATTTTAAGTTTATCTTTGTATAAGGTGTTAGGAAATGTTCTAATTTCATTCCTTTATGTATAGCTGTCCTGTTTTCCCAGCAGCATTTTATTGAAGAGGCTGTCTTTGCCCCATTGTATATTCTTGCCTCCTTTGTCAAAAATAAGGTACCCATAGTTGGATGGGTTTATTTCTGGGCTTTCTATCTTATTTCATTGGCCTATATCTCTTTTTGTGCCAGTGCCAAACTGTCGTGATGACTATAGCTTTGTAGTATAATCTGTAGTCAGGAAGGTTGATTCCTCCAGCTCCATTCTTCTTTCTCAGGACTGCTTTGGCTATTCGGGGTCTTTTGTGTTTCCATATGAATTGTGAAATTATTTGTTCTAGTTCTGTGAAAAATGCCATTGATAATTTGATAGGGATCACATTGAATCTGTAGATTACATTTGGTAGTCTAGTCATTTTCACAATACTGATTCTTCCTACCCAGGGACATGGAATATCTCTCCATCTGTTTATGTCATCATTGATTTCTTTCATTAGTGCCTTATAATTTTCTGCATACGGTTCTTTTGTCTTCTTAGGTAAGTTTATTCCTAGATATTTAATTTTTTTGTTGTTGCAATGGTGAATGAGATTGATTCCTTAATTTCTCTTTCTGATTTTTCATTGTTAATATATAGAAATGCAAGTGATTTCTGTGTATTGACTTTGTATCCTGCCACTTTGCTAAATTCACTGATTAGCTCTAGTAATTTTCTGATACTATCTATAGGGTTTTCTGTGTACAGTATTGTGTCATCTGCAAACAGTGAGAACTTTACTTTTTCTTTTCCGATCTGGATTCCTTTTATTTCTTTTTCTTCTCTGCTATAGCTGGGACTTCCAGCGCTATGTTGAATAATAGTGGGGAAAGTGGACACCCTTGTCTTGTTCCTGATCTTAGGGAGAATGTTTTCAGTTTTTCACCACTGAGAATAATATTTGCTGTAGGCTTATCATATATGGCCTTTACTATGTTGAGGTAAAGAAGGTAAAGGAGATCAGTCCTGGGTGTTCATTGGAAGGACTGATGCTGAAGCTGAAACTCCAATACTTTGGCCACCTCATGCCAAGAGTTGACTCATTGGAAAAGACCCTGATGCTGGGAGGGATTGGGGGCAGGAGGAGAAGGGGACGACCGAGGATGAGATGGCTGGATGGCATCACCAACTTGATGGACATGAGTTTGGGTGAACTCTGGGAGTTGGTGATGGACAGGGAGGCCTGGCGTGCTGCAATTCATGGGGTTGGAAAGAGTCGGACGTGACTGAGCAACTGAACTGAACTGATGTTGAGGTAGGTTCCTTCTGTGTCCATTTTTTGAAGAGTTTTAATCATAAATGGGTACTGAATTTTGTCAAAGGCTTTTTCTGCATCTATTGAGATTATCATATGGTTTTTATCTTTCAGTTTTTTAATGTGGTGTATCACATTGGTTGATTTGCATATATTGAAGAATCCTTGCATCCCTGGAATAAACCCAACTTGATCATGGTGTATGAGCTTTTTGATGTGTTGTTGAATTCTGTTTGCTAAAATTTTGTTGAGGATTTTTGCATCTATGTTCATCAGTGATATTGGCCTATAGTTTTCTTTCTTTGTCTTATCTTTGTCTGGTTTTGGTATCAGGATGATGGTGGCTTCGTAGAATGAGTTTGGAAGTGTTCCTTTGTCTGCAATTGAAGGATAGGCATTAGCTTTTCTCTAAATGTTGGGTAGAATTCTCCTATGAAGCCATCTGGTCCTAGGCTTTTGTTTTTTGGGAGATTTTTTATCACAGCTTCAATTTCAGTGCTTATAACTGGGTTGTTCTTAATTTGTGTTTCTTCCTGGTTCAGTCTTGGAAGCTTGAACTTGTCTAAGAATTGGTCCATTTCTTCCAGGTTATCTATTTTATTGCCATATACTTGTTCATAATAGTCTCTTATAAGCCTTTGTATTTCTACATTGTCTGTTGTAACCTCTCCTTTTTTCATTTCTGATTTTGTTGATTTGATTTCTTCTCTCTCTTTTTCATGATGAGTCTGGCTAAAATTTTGTCAATTGTGTTTATTCACACAAAGAACCAGCTTTTAGTTTTACTAATCTTTACTGTTGTTTCTTTCATTTCTTTTTCATGTATTTCTGCTCAGATCTTTATGATATCTTTCCTTCTGCTAATTTTGGGGGTTTTTGTTTTTTTCCAGTTGTTCTAGGTGTAACGTTAGACTGTCTGTTTGGTTTTTCTTATCTCTGGAGGTAGGATTGTACCACTACAGACTTTCCTCTTAGAGCTGCTTTCACTGCATCTCATAGGTTTTGAGTTGTCGTGTTTTCGTTGTCATTTGTTTCTAGAAATATTTTGATTTCCCTTTTGATTTCTTCAGTAACCTGTTGGTTATTTAGAGATGTGTTGTTTAATCTCCATGTGTTTTTGTTTCTTACAGTTTTTTTCTTGTAATTGATAATCTAGTCTCATAACGTTGTGGTCGGAGAAGATGCTTGATAGGATTTCAGTTTTCTTAAATTCACTGAGATTTGATTTGTGACCCAAGATGTGGTCTGCCCTGGAGAATGTTCCGTGTGTACTTGAGAAGATGTATTCTTCTGCATTTGAATGGAATGTCCTGAAGATGTCAATGAGTTCCATGTCATCTAATGTGTCATTTAAAACTTGTGTTTCTTATTAATTTTCTGTTTTGATGATCTGACCATTGATACGAGTGAGATGTTAAAGTCTCCTACTATTATTGTGTTTCCGTCAGGTTTTCCTTTTATGTCTGTTAGTGTTTGTCTTATGTATTGAGGTGCTCCTATGTTGGGTGCATAGATATTTACAGTTGTTATGTCTTCCTCTTGGATTGATCCTTCCATCATTTTGTAGTGTCCTTCCTTATCTCTTGTAATCTTTATTTTAAGGTCTATTTTGTTTGATATGAAGATTGCTACTCCAGCTTTCTTTTGCTTTCCATTTGCATGGAATATATTTTTCCATCCTCTCACTTTCAGTCTATATGTGTCTTTAGGTCTGAAGTGGGTTTCTTGAGGACAGCATATGGTCTTGTTTTTGAATCCATTCAGCCAGTCTGTGTCTTTTGGTTGGAGCATTTAATCTATTTACATTTAAAGTAATTATTGATATATATGTTCCTATTGCCATTTTCATAATTGTTTGGGGTTGATTTTGTAGATCTTTTTTCTTCTCTTGTGTTTCTTGGCTGTATAAGTCCCTTTAACATTTGTTGTAAAGCTAATTTGGTGGTACTGAATTCTCTTAACTTTTGCTTGTCTGAAAAGCTTATTTCTCCATCAGTTTTGAATGAGATCCTTGCTGAGTACATTAATCAAGGTTGTAGATTTTCCCTTTCAGTACTTTAAATATATCTTGCCATTCTCTTCTGGCCTGCAGTTTCTGCTGAAAGATCAGCTTAAGTGTATGGGATTTCCCTTGTATGTTACTTGTTGCTTCTCCCTTGCTGCTTATAATTCTTTCTTTGCGTTTAGTCTTTGTTAGTTTGAGTAGTGTGTGTCTTGGTGTGTTTCTCCTTAGGTTTATCCTGTATGGGACTCTGCACCTCTTGGACTGGATTGACTATTTCCTTTTCCATGTTGGGGAAATTTTCAACTATAATCTCTTCAGAAATTTTCTCATACTCTTTCTTTTTCTCTTCCTTTTCTTGGACCCCTATAATTTGAATGTTGGTGCATTTGATATTGTCCCAGAGGTCACTGAGACTGTCCTCAGTTCTTTTCATTCTTTTTACTTTATTCTCCTCTTCAGAAGTTATTCCCACCATTTTATCTTCCAGCTCACTAATTCGTTCTTCTGCCTTGGGTATTCTGCTATTGATTCCTTCTAGAGTATTTTTAGTTTCAATAATTGTGTTGTTTCTGTATGTTTATTCTTTAATTCTTCTAGGTCTTTGTTAATTGATTCTTGCATTTTCTCCATTTTGTTTTCAAGGTTTTTGATCATCTTTACTGTCATTATTCTGAATTCTTTTTCGATAGCTTGCCTATTTTCTCTTCATTTATTTGGACTTCTGTGTTTCTGGTTTGTTCCTTCATTTGTGATTTCTCTGCCCCCTTTTTTTTTTTTTTTTTTAAACTTATTGTATTTGAGGTCTCCTTTTCCAGGCTTCAAGGAAAGTTGAATTTTTCCTTGAAGAAAGTTGAATTCTTTCTTCCTTTTGGTTTCTGCCCTCCTGAGGTTGGTCCAGTGGTTTGTGTAGGGTGAGATTTGTGCTGAGTTTTTGTTTGTTTGTTTTCGCTCTGATGGACAAGGCTGAGTGAGGTGGTAATCCTGTCTGCTGATGATTTTGTTTGTATTTTTGTTTTGTTTGTTGTTTAGATGAGGTGTCCTCCACAGGGTGCTATGGGTGATGCTGGGTCTTTTATTCACATGGATTCATTTATGTTGAGTTCTCACTATTTGATACTCCCTAGAGTCACTGCTGTCACAGTCCTTTCCCTAGGAGTCACAGCCCACCTTACCTCCCTAGGATGCCCTCTAACACTGTGCTGATCGCTGGACCTGCTGTGGTGGCAGCTCAGATTCTAATCTGGTCCTACTTCTGTGTGTTCTTGCCTCCAATGTCCACAGCTGTCAGAACTAGTGTGTTTTCTTTTGTGGGAACTCTCAATGACCTTTTATGTCATAGACAACAGTCTGCCTAGTTGATTGTGTGCATTTAATCTGCAGCTTGTGCAGCTGGTGGGAAGGTTTTGGGTCTTCTTCCTTCGCCACACTGCCCCTGGATTTCAATTGTGGTTTTATTTCCACCTCTACATGGGGGTCGTCCACTGGAGTTTGTTCCTGAGGCTGCCCTGGAGGACTTCGGTTTGCCCCTGTGAAGTCCAGGTGTGGAGGTGGTGCAGCTGGTTGGGTCACAGGAGTTCTGGCAGCACCAGGTACTCAGGGGAGTTGGTACTAGGGCAGCAGGAAATACAGTGCTCTATAAGGGTATGGCAACCACTATTAGTCAGTAAGCTCCAGTATTCTTGCCTGGAGAAATCCCCTCCCTGACAGAGAAGCCTGGTAGGCCACAGTCTACAGGATTGCAAAGAGTTGGACACAATCAAGGCGACCCTGCATGCATAGATGCAAGACATTTTTTGCTTGTGGCAGCTCTGCCCGAGTGAGAGTTGAGTGTGAAGGTGGTGCAGCTGCTTGGCGTGCAGGGACCCTGGTGGCGCCAAGTGTGCAGGGACTTGGACTGCCTCTACCGCAGGAATTATGGCCCTATCAGAGTCTTTTTTTCTGAGCCTCTTGTAGCTGGCGATCAGAAGGCCTTTTTGGCCAGCCTTTCTCCATAGCTTTGCCCGTTCAGGCATTAAGAGGGCTCCCTTGCCTGGGGTCCTTCTCTGTTGTTCGGTACATCAGGCACATAGAGAGCACTCCTGGCTGGGGTCCTACTTTGTACATCAGCAGGTCAGACACTTAAAGGGGCATGTGGGTGGGGTCCTGCTCTGTAATTCAGTGCATCAGGCATTTGATGAGCCAGCCTCTCTATTATTCAACTATGGATGCTGGTGTGTGGGGAGAGAGAGGCTATGGAGATGGCTCCACCTCCTATGTGTAACTCAGCATTATCACCTTGCTTTCGTGGATGCCTGGCTTTCCTCCACAGACATTTCCCACCACAGTCTCCTCCCTCACATCCCCTCAATTCATCTCTCTGCAGTCAACAGCAGCCCTCACCCTGGGATTGCTCCACAATCCCAAAACTCCAGCTCTTGGCTGATGCACCTTCCAGGGGACCAGTGTTCTTGTCTGGGACATGTATGGCTGTGGCAAGGACTGTATGATTTCCATTCCATTTAGGCTGCCACAGATCAGCTGTTTCACTCTCAGGCTTGAATGTTTTTCCTCTGACTCAGAGAATTACCCCATGTGAGGATCAGACCCCTGCTTTGCTTACCCCTCCCGCAGAGGGCAGGTTCCATCCCACTAACTCTCTTGTTTTTCCCACTAGTTCCTTCATTCTACTGAGTTTTGCATGGTTCGATATACTCTTTTCCACTGGTCAGGTTCTCCTCTCTGCTCTCAGCTGGCGTTCTGCATGCACTTCTGTGTCTGAAGGGGTATTCCTGATGTATCGTGGAGAGAGATGTACTCCTTGTCCACCTGCTCCTCCACCATCTTGATCTCCCAGGATCTTTTTCAGTGAGTCGGCTCTTCACATCAGGTGACCCAAGTATCAGAGCTTCAGCTTTAGCAACAGTGTCTTCATTACTGTATCTTGACCAGTTCCAGAAGCCTGAACTAAATTAAGAAAAAAAATTTTTTTTTCCCATAACAGAAGCAGTACATTTTCAGAATATGTACTGCTTCTGTTATGGGAAAAATTTTTTTTTCTTAATTTAGTTGACTGAGATGGGGAGAGAGGGAGACAGAAAAGAAAGAAATGTAGGATCTCCTTCACAGTTAAAATTAACTAAATTACCCAGTTAATGGTAATTAATTAAACAGTCTATATTAAGCTAGTATCTTAGCTGCCCTTTTCTGTATATGTTAATGGTTTATAAAATCAGATAAATATATATACATATATAGTTGGAAAAGATAAAGTAATTAAGCTCATTAAAAGCTTAGACCCATGATTATTCAATGTTAGCATGCATTAGAATGTGACGGGGGTGTGATAGCTGGACCCCACCTCCAGAACTTGACTTAACAGGTCTGAAATGGCTCTGGAATTTGCATTTCTAATAAGTTCCCAGGTGATGTTGTGTCTCAGGATTACACTTTGAGAACCGCTGCATTCGATTGTTTCTCAGTAATTAAGATGCTACCAAGATTCTCTTTGGTATTATGTAAGGTGTACCAGACCACCTGACCTGCCTATTGAGAAACCTATATGCAGGTCAGGAAGCAGCAGTTAGAACTGGACATGGAACAACAGACTGGTTCCAAATAGAAAAAGGAGTACGTCAAGGCTGTATATTGTCACCCTGCTTATTTAACTTGTATGCAGAGTACGTCATGAGAAACACTGGGCTGGAAGAAGCACAAGCTGGAATCAAGATTGCTGGGAGAAATATCAATAACTTCAGATATGCAGATGACACCACCCTTATGGCAGAAAGTGAAGAGGAACTAAAAAGCCTCTTGATGAAAGTGAAAGAGGAGAGCAAAAAAGTTGGCTTAAAACTCAACATTCAGAAAACAAAGATCATGGCATCTGGTCCCATCACTTCATGGGAAATAGATGGGGAAACAGTGGAAACAGTGTCAGACTTTATTTTTTGGGCTCCAAAATCACTACAGATGGTGACTGCAGCCATGAAATTAAAAGACGCTTACTCCTTGGAAGAAAAGTTATGACCAACCTAGATAGCATATTGAAAAGCAGAGACATGACTTTGCCAGCAAAGGTCCGTCTAGTCAAGGCTATGGTTTTT
>SJYQ01020589.1:153242-279092 GCA_006410935.1 Redunca redunca
TATGACCTAATTCATAATTTCATAGCTTAAAAAAGAGCCAAATTTTAAAAGCTGGAATGATCAGGATAGTATTTATCAAGTTTTAATAATTACTGAATACATGAAAATACATTAGTTTCAATGTTACTAGAAATTAAACAGTACGTGAAGAATCAGCTTATTCAGCCAGAAAGCATGCATCTGAACAGCGTGTCTTCAGTCATTAGAACTGTAATCACTGATCACATGATTGTGAAATAGGATTGTTTTGTAAAATTCTGGAGATGGAGTTGAGTCTTTTCTCTAATCTCAAAGTACAGTAGACCCTTCTCTGTTGCGGGCCCAAAGCCACAACTACTAAGAGCTTTAAACTGTCAGCAGCTGGAATCCCAACAAACAGCTGGATCAGACTTCATTAGCTAGGAACTTACATAGCCATGGGGAGGAAATGATTCCATGATTCCTGTACATAATAACTGGCCTGCCATCATTTGTGGAATACAGTCTAAAAGTAAAAAGGACTATTAAAAATCTTTGAACTTTATTTGGGAATTGTATGGCCATTGTGAGTATTGTGTCTCTGTTTTGGAACTCTTATTTTCAGATAAAGTAAAATGATATTTACTGGTAAAAAAAAAAAAAAATTCACATGTGTGTAGGCAGCTTCAGATAAATGAGAATTTAATAATTTAAGACATTTAAAAAAATAACTCATAATGTATGATTGGTGTCTTCCCATATACATCTATTTTTCTAACTGTTCAGTTCCTTTTATTTTTATTTTTCTCCCTTCAGTCTTTGCTCAGAGCATTTATATTCTTAATATAATGGTACATTAGATTTGGGGACTCTAAATGTAAACTGGATTTCTTGTTGTGAATACCCAGGTGAATTAGAATTAAGAAATGCCACATAACGCTTCTCTGATTACTTCATGTTTTCCATTAGGCCCTCCTTAATTTCAAGTTAGAGAGTCTTTACCTTCTGTTTACGTTCAAGGACTCACTATTACAGTAGTTCATAAACAAGGGTCCAGGGCAAATAGCCTTGACCCTTGTGATTCTGATTCAGGGGTACTGATATTAATTCTTGGTGTCTGTATCTTCAAAACACTCCCAGATGATTCTGATGCGTAACCAGATGTTAGAATCAGTGTAATGAAAGACCTTTGTCAAAATATGTAAACTTTTATCTCCAATCTTAACAGTAATTTAGAGTCATTCCTCTATGGATTGCATGCCCTATTTAAGGGAGATTTCCGTATTTCTTCAATTCGGGACGAATGGATCTTTGCTGACATGGAACTCCTGAGGAAAGTAGTAGTCCCTGGAATTCGTATGTCCATTAAACTTCATCAGGTAAGAGGAGGGAATTTCTAACGCGTTACTGGTTTTAATGGTACTTCTTCACTTGATTCCCAAATTATGTTCCTTGGGATCCTTTTCAGAAATACTCTGATTTGAGACAAAGAAAAACATGATTCTTGACATGATATTAAATCTTAGAAGCCTGAACCTGTGTTTGTAACAGTGAATTTGAATAGTAATAGTAGAGAGTGATCTGGGCATGAACTTGAAGAAAAATACAAGCAGTGACAAACTGAAAATAAAAGCCTTGGGCCCCTGTAATGGTTGCTTAGACTTCAGGTGATTGTAATTCATGTCTGTTCTCAGGTGATTGTAATTCACGCCTGTTCTGTGGGTAAATGTTAGTTGATTCCCAGTGCAATATAACAACATCTCAGGAGTCTTGCAAGTGTTATTATTTAACTATGAGCTTCATTTACCATGTTTTATAGAATAAATGATGGTTAGGACAGAATCAGCCTTAATTAAATAATCCTAGTAAGGCAGTAAAATGAAAATGAGACCCCCAAATGCAAATCTAAAGCCCTGGGCCCCTTTAAGAATGTATTTTGAAATTAGGTACTGGCACTTGCCGCCCTTACCGTTCCGCCTGACAGCTGTGATGAGATATGAAGATAGCACGTGATAGTATTGGTCAGATGCACCTGCTGTACTCGAATGGGGATGTCTCTCACTGCCAAACAAGAGGTGGATTGCTCTTCAGATGATTTTTTCCATGACCTAATGGAATGAAGCTAACACCCCCATGTTATTTAGGAGCATTACTAATAAAGACTATAGTATTGGAAAATTTCTGTTTTAGAGGTGATGGGGAAAAAAATATTTGAGATCAAGGAGAAGAGGGCAGCAGAGGATGAGATGGTTGGATAGCATGACCTACTCAATAGCCATGAACTTGGGCAAACTCCAGGAGAGAGCAAGGGACAGGGAGGCCTGGTGTGCTGCAGTCCATGGGGTCACAGAGAGTCAGACACTACTTAGCGAAGGAACAACAGCAACAGAATTGTCCATCATCAGACTGGCTTTAGGGTTTCAAGACAAAATTCAGTGTATTTTAAAGAAAAAGATAATGATTTCATATTAAAATGTTTTTAAAACTTAACAATTTCTCAGAAGGTATTGTGTTTCTGCTACGTATGAAATACTCTTTTATGTAGCATAATTACCTAACAGCTCCTGACAGACATCTTTAATTCTAAACATCATGACAGGTATTTTATCTCCATCTGGCAGAGAGGAAACTGAGGCACAGACTCTCCGTATTTTCTGATCCCTGTCTCTCCCTACAAGTGCTCTTGCCTGGTGCTTCCAGTCCATTTCCTTACATGTGTTTTTAGCCTGTGACAGTGGCTCTCTACCTTATAATCAGGCCCAACACAGTTGAGTACAACACACTGTCATCATTAGCCATGACTGACAGCAACAATGACAGATTGGGAGGGCGTAAGGAGGTGCACATGGGAACCCAGGGCCATAGAGTGCTGAGGGAGGGGAGAAGATGAGAACACAGATGCAACCTGGAGATGTTCTGTGATCCCCATGCACCTTGGAGGAGAGTGAGACTGACCTGTGAAGTAACAAGCAACAGCCATTCAGTGAGCATCACTTTGACCAGACAGGGGGTTGCTGGTGAGAGACTCTCAGGCCAGGAAAAGATAGATATGTAAATAAGTACTGTTCATCTCCAAAGTTCATTTGTACTCAGGAAAATCCACAAAAGGCTTCTGTGTTAAAGTATTAAATGGCAACCCACTCCAGTATTCTTGCCCAGAAAATCCCATGAACGGAGGAGCCTAGTTGGCTACTGTCCATGGGGTCACGAAGAGTCGGACACGACTGAGTGACTTCACTATCCACACATGTATGCTACTTGGCATGTGACCTAGCAAGTCCATTCTCACATATTTACCCAAGAGAAGGAAAGCATATGTCCACCCAAAGACTTACGCACATGTGCATAGCAGTTCTAGTCCCAAGAGCCCAAAGCTGCAGATAACTCCAGTGTTCATCAACAGATAGAATATTACTTAGCAGTAAATATAAATGATCTACTGTTAGATGCCACGGGAAGAATAAATATCAAATATTATACAGAATAAGGGAAGCCAGACATATTATGTTATTTTATTTAGGGAAAATTTAAAACAGGCCAAACTAATCTGTAGTGACAGAAAGCAGATCAGTGGTTGCTTGGGATGTAGGGATTGAATGCCAGAGGGCAGAAAGGAACTTTGAAATGACAGAAATAATCTAGATTGTAGCAGTGGTTAACACGGGTTTACACATTTGTCAAAGTGTGTCTGACTATACTTTTAAAATGGGTGCAGTTTATTATGTGTAAATTATACCTCAACTGATTGTTTTTTAAAAAGATTCTGTTTCCAGAGAGCTAAATACTTAAAATTTCTGTTAACCTATGTTTCAGACACAGTCTCTGATAGGGTGCTTTTAAATTTTTAATTCTGCAATCTGTTATATGTTTTTACTTTAGAAATTAAAACTGTTATCTGTGTAATATTTAATTTTACAGTGTTCTGTAATGTATCAGTGTTCTCATCCACATAATCACCCATAGCTCAGAGATTTATTTTACTCACAGTTTTGTAGCTGAAGGTGAGCCAAAACTCAGAGAAATTAAGTAAACCACCCTTTTGATGTGTTCTTTCTTGTCCTCTAATCATTTTGTAAAGCAGCTTACTTATTTTTTTTTTTCCACTAGTCTCTTTAAGGGAGTTTACATGGTTGTTAGAGCTAAAATACACCAATTAAAGTCTAGCTTGGTTTACAAGAGATATATAATGAAAATCTTAACAACCTGTGATCTCCTTGAGGACAGTGATAGCGTCTTAGTAACCTTTATATCCTCACTGCTTAGCACAGTACTTGGCAGTCAGTGAATGTAACATGAGGTGCATTGTTTTCAACAAATAGTATTTCCTGTGCATCTTCTTCTAACTTCTCATGTGTATTTCTAAAATGCTTCTGAAAACCTTTCCTAGAATTGGAAACATTATCTCTTTTTTTATTTGTTTGAAAACTAATGGAAAACAATGAAAAGTAAACATCTCCCAAGAGTAAGCATCTTCTGTCAACCCATCCCATCCTACAATACTCCAAGAAGCAGTCACTGTCAGTAATTGGATGCCCATCTTTTCTGCTTTCCTCAAGTTCATTCAGATATTTTCAACTACACTTATACATATTTTCCTTTTTAAAAGTGTAATCGTGCTGTGTAAATTGGCCTGGGTCAAGCTTTTTTCTCGGTTGGTGTAATGTGGACACCTTTCTAAGTCAGCACCTGTAGAGGCATCTCACTTTTTTTTTTTAATGATTCTGTAGCTTTCCAGAGTGTAATTTTTACTCTGTTTATTCAGCTCTCTCTCTATTCATGGACATTCTGCTTGTTTCAGATATCAGTAAAACACTGCTGAATGATGTACATAGAAGTTTACATATTCATTCAACCATTTTAAGCCCAATGAAAATAAATACTTGGACAAGATTGAACATTCTCCACTTTTGGCATGCCTAATGATTTCAGACTTTGTGTCCATTTTACTGAGAATGTGTTTATTGCTTGTCTCTGCACTTTTATTTTCTATTCAAAGAATTGTACAGATACTACTAATCCAAGGATGTCATTCCTTCCCTAAGTGAGTATCTTGCTGAAAGAGAGCATCTTATGTCAGAATGAAAAAGTACTCAAAAAATGTATTCAAGTTCTGGCACTACAATCATATACTAATTTTCTAAACCTCGTTGTCAGCCAGTAAGTCATGTCGGATTCTTTGTGACCCCATGGACTGCAGGCTTCTCTGTCCTTCACTATTCCTGGAGTTTGCTCAAACTTATGTCCATTGAGTCAGTTATGTCATCCAACCATCTCGTCCTCTGTTGCCCCCTTCTCCTCCTGCCCTCAATCTTTCCCAGCTTAAGTCTCTTTGAGCTTCAGTTTCCAAATTTGTAAAATGCTGGCATTATCTGCTCAGCCTACTTGACAAGATTGTTTTAAGAGTTAGGTGAGATCATGTGTTGGAGAACTTTGTACACTATGTACCCACATGTACGTGAAGACTTCTGTTATCCTCATGTTGCTGGTCTCCTGACCTGGAGGTGCATCTTTGGGGATATATCACCTTCTTGCTCTCACCATGTCACCTCCTGATGGCGCACACTCCAGTCAGCTGGCCTGAGCACAAATGAGTTACTTTACCTGGGTGTAAAAATTTATCAGCCTCTTAACTATAAATATGAAGGCAGCTAATATAGTATTTGTGTTTCCTTAATGACATACCATTTCAGAAATTCCAAATTGCGCTATGATTATTGGGGTTTATATCCTGTATCCCCTATTAGTTTGGGAGTTTCTGAATGGGAAGTGTTGATACATTCCATATCCATATACTCCGTTGCTTCATCCAGGCTATCTGCCACACAGTCTTGCATGTGGTAGATACTAAATAACAACTTACCAAGTGAATGAGTAGTTGCTAAGGTCAAGAAGACCTAGCTTCTCTAGGACTGAGGACCTTTAATTTGTCCTCCGAGCTCATAGTTTTGAGCCTTATCTCAACTAGATGAGAGGCAGGATAAAAATTGTATATTGTTATTATCCTAGAGATGAGACTTTAAGTAAAAAGCACCTAGTTAAAAAGAAACATAGTTTAGAGACCTTTTATGTAGCTTTAAAGGTGAGATAATCCTTTAACAGGAAAAAAAAAAAAATGAAGATATGCAAACCAAATTGAATGAGGTAAACAAAATATATATAAATTGGAAATAAAAGTGGTTTAGCTAATACTTAGAGGACAGGTAGGGTTGAATTGAGGAATTTGCAGAAGTAGTAGAGCAGTAATGAGCAAATTCCTAATCCGGATAAATTTAAGAATCAATCATTTACCTCTGCTAATACTAACACATGCTGATAATGAAATACATAAGCCAGTTTTTAAGACTTAAAATTTAGTAACTAATTTAGTTTTACAGAGGCTTTCATTGTCTTGGAAGTCATTCTCTAATTTTCCTAGAAATACAGGTCTATCTTTATCTCTGTATATAGGACCATTTCACTTCTCCGGATGAATATGATGACCCCACTGTGCTCTACGAAGCCATTGTATCCCACGAGAAGAACCTCGTCATCGCCCACGAAGGGGACCCTGCGTGGCGGAGTGCAGTGCTCGCCAACTCGCCCTCCCTGCTCGCCCTGCGGCACGTCATGGACGATGGCACCAACGAGTACAAGATCATCATGCTCAACAGACGCTACCTGAGCTTCAGGGTCATTAAAGTAAGGCTTGGAGGCACTTGTCTGCCTCTGAAAACAGTGAAGCTTAGAGAACCGTATCCAGACTTTTAAAAAGTCATGAAATTCTTTCACAGAAAACAAAAACATACAGACGCACTACGTTGACGGTTATTGTGTATAAGCACTTAATAATTTATTTTGTCAGTAATGTACTGTCTTCTGAAGTTTCCTCATGTGCTGTGAAGCCTTAAAGCCTTTCCTTATTTCTGTTTCTTCAGTCTCTTGCCTGTTATATATACTGTTTGGGCAGCATCTCTTCTGAAAATGTCAGCCCTGTATTGCTAACATGATTGATTCTTTGGTTGCAAAATAATACTATAACTTGTACTTGATAGTGATCAGTAGCTCTTTGTAAATGGTTCGCTCTGACCTGTTTTTCGGTTGGTTTGTTTTGTTGTTTTTTTAAACGTCTCAAGACTGTAGGAGGCATAATCTCTGAAATTCTATTTTGATAGTTTGAAATGTTTTACTTGTTTCTCCATTGAATCCCCCCGCCCATGAAATCACAAATATCCTTTCAACTCTAAATACTTGTTACCTCTCATTTCTGTCGAAAATATCTGTTATCTCAGTTAAGCATTCAGTGCTTCACCAATTTAGAAAACTAAATAGACTACATTTTACTTGGCATTTTTTACAAGACAGCAAAGGGAAGAGCTCTGTAGGTGCTTATTATTTAACAACCTAATGACGGTGGGAAATGGTTAACTCCCATTCAGATGTGACCTACTTATATTTGTTTCCTGCTTTTCACAGCTGGTTATTGTAATGTCTTTTATACCCTCCCATTGCTGCTCTTCTATTTATATAAATTTTATTCTTAGCCCCTTAACCTACTTCCTGTGTGTTCTGATTTTCAGGTGAATAAGGAGTGTGTCCGAGGCCTTTGGGCAGGGCAGCAGCAGGAGCTTGTTTTCCTGCGTAACCGTAACCCAGAGAGAGGTAGCATCCAGAATGCCAAGCAAGCGCTGAGAAACATGATAAACTCATCCTGTGATCAACCTATCGGCTACCCTATCTTTGTCTCACCCCTGACAACTTCTTACTCTGACAGCCATGAGCAGCTTAAAGAAATTCTTGGGGGACCCATCAGCTTGGGAAATATCAGAAACTTCATCGTGTCAACCTGGCACAGGTGAGCCGTGGGGCTGCCTTTTCCAGCAGTGGTGTGTCCGCCTAATCTATGCCTTGTGCATTAGTGTCACCTGGGAAGCTTTAGGAAAAATACAGCTGGCATGGTACAGTAAAAACTTGTTACAGCTGAGCTTTAGGAAGTAGAATCTGAGCGTGCGTATCTTTAAACTCTTACTAGATAAATCTAATGCACAACTCTGGTCAGGAACCACTGCTGTACCATTTAATAGAATCTTGAATAATTCCCTCTCTTTAATTTTTTTAAACTCTATTGCAGTATATTGTTGCTATTAGAATGTGTGGGTCAGCAAACAGGGCAAACTAGAGAAAAAGCAAAGAAACTTGGGCAAGTTGATTTCATTCTTTTTGAGTTCCATTTGAGCAGTAGGGGGCGCACGCTACCCATATTGAAGCTCCTTGCGCAATGCAGAGATACTGCTGCCCTTTGAACAAGGAGCACTCAAGTCTCAAATCTGTAATGTCCTCAAGTATGCACATGAATTGTTTCCTCTGCCTTTTGTCTAGTAAATTACGATGTGTGGTATAGGAACATCATAATTTGATGGGTGGTAAAGAAAAATTGCAGATCAAGAGTTGTTCAGATCTTTAAATATCAGAACTTAAGAAAAACAGGATTAAAGCAATGAACTCTAAAACAGGTGCTTTAAAATTCTTCTAGCATTACAGTAAAATTTCACCATTTTAACATCAGCCCCTATTCAAACAGGAGGAAGAACACAAACCAGGATAGTGTTCAAAGAAGTTTTGTCTTAAAAAAATAGGTGTTGTGTTGAAATTGCCTTGTTTGCTCAGGACTGAGTGGTTTAATGGGGTGCAGGGTTTTCAGTGCCAAACTGAGACAGTTTAAACTTTACACTTTAAAAAAGAAGAAGAAAAATTATTACAGCAGCTCTCTTCGGTTTGCTATAGCATAAATTAGATTTAAATCAATTGGGTTCTCGTGGGTTGTATACAGTGGCAAGAATTCTATTTCCAGCTGAGATCTTAATGGAACACATTGTTATGTGCAGTTCTTCATTAATGTGTAGGAAAGGTGATAGAGTGTATAAAAGTGAAGTCAGTTAAGAATGGAGTCAGTGAATTTAAGAGGGCAATATGAAAACATAAAAGAGTTTTTTCCTTCCTGATGTTGCTTGCTCCATGAAGACTTTGAAAGGTGAACATGAGTAGCATTAAATGTTTAGAATAGCTAGAGAAAGGAAGAAATACCTATCCTGAAGTGATCTTGGGATAGTGCCTCCTACCCTGGTGTTTGTTCCTAGGTTAAGGAAAGGTTGTGGAGCCGGGTGTAACAGCGGTGGCAACATCGAAGATTCTGACACTGGAGGTGGACCCTCCAGCACCAGTAACAGTGCGACGGCTGCCAGCGATCCCCACAGCGGTGCATCCCAAGGGAGCTCTGGAAACCCCGGCCAGGCCCCCGGAGCGGGACTTCATCCGCCTGTCACATCCCGCCCTCCAGCCCTAGGTAATCTGAACCAGAATCACGTGTGGGCTGTCAGTCCCTCAGCTGTGGGGTTCTGGTGGTATGTGTGTATAAAGAGGATGACACATTTCCCACTCGGAAATTTGTAAGCAGAATGTGTTGTTTGGTTCCCAGTGGGCTGTTATCCTACCTGTCTATATTAATCATCTTATGTATATAAATATATAATACTTAAAAATTGCCTTTCTTTGGAAGTACCATTTTTAAAGGCTAATCATACGTAACTAATATAATTTATGTAACTTCTCTCCTATTGAACAATGATTTGATTTCTTCCGAGTATTATAACTTTGTATATAAATCTTTGTATTATAATCTCTTATTCTTTTCTTGGGCTGGAAACTTGAGAAATGAAATCAAAGTTTATGAAGATATTTAAGAGTCATGATATAAAATGCCAAAAATCTTTCTAGACTTTCTTTTTTAAGCCAGTTGGTACTCTGACCAGTCGTACATAGGAATGTCCAGCTTTGAGTATCGTTGTTCCCAGCTCTGCTCCTGCTCTCTCAGAGAGACAGGAGAAGGGGGTGGTCTTTAGTTCCATTGTTTTAATTTGCGTTGCTGTAATACCTGTCGTTGGAAAGTTCTGAGTTTATCATCTCTTCTTTCTGGAGTCATATTAAGTCTCTTGCCCTTTTTTCTATTCGGTTATTTCTTTCTTATTTATCTTGAAGATTTTTTTAAAGAATGAATTTATCTTTGTCTGCGCTGGATCTTCGTTGCTCCGTGAGAGTTTTCTCCAGTTGTGGCAAGTGGTTAAGCTACTCTCCAGTTTGCAGTGCACCAGCTTTGCATTGCTGTGGCTTCTCTTGTTGCAGAGCAGAACTCTAGGGTGCGTGGGCTCCAGAGTTGTGACCCAAGGGCTTAGTTGTTCCAGGGCATGTGGGATCTTCCTTGACCAGGGATCAACCCCTTGCCCTCTGCACTGGTAGGAGGATTCTTAAGCACTGGACCACTAGGAAAGTCCATATCTTTTTCCTATTTATATTTGTATATTCTGGATTGAGCTTTTTGTCAGTTTTCTGTAGCAAAGATAGCTCTTCCCATTCTGTATCTTGGTTCTCTCCTCTTCCTGTGAAGAGTGGGCTTGTCTTTTTTTAATGAGAAGTTCTTATTTTTTGTATAGAGCAATTTACAATCTTTCCCTTTATGATTAACACTTTCTGTATCCTATTCAAGAAAATTTTCCTTAGCCAAAGGAAGGTATTCTTTTACTAATTTGCCTTTTACATGAGAGCCATAATCTTACCTGGTATGCAAGCCAGATTTCATCCATTCTCAGATGGCTGGTTGGTTATCAGCTTGTCCTTTTCCCCACTGTTGAACATGGATCAGGTTAAATTTTAAACCATTTACTTCAATTTAAAAAAAAGGTAACAGCACTGAAATTATTAAGACTCTAAATAGGTGTCTGATCAACATTTTGTTTGTTCTTCTTTACCTTCTGAGTGAAAACCTAAAACTGCCAGTGTGCTACTTTAAATGTACCTTCTACTCTTAACATTGATTAGCTCTTTTTAATTTTCAGATAAAAAGCACATTAATTATTTTTCAGTATAATTAATAATAATTTTCTAATAATATTCTCATCACTCTTCACAAATCTGAAGAATTCTGTCAACCCATTAGAATAAAGGACGCAGAAGAACCTGCTATTCAGTATCATTGATCATATTCAGTAGTGATCCCTAATACACACGCATACTGCAGTGATGCCTCTCTGTTCTTCTGTTACGTAGTATAACTTGTCATTGCAGTAGATTGAAAGGGTATTAATACTCGACTTTGAGAAATAGTAGTTACATAGCTTGCCACATAATAGATCCTCAATAAATATTTCTCACTGTCTCATTTCCATGAACTATTTCATCTCTGATGTATTAAAGAGGTACTCGTGTTATTCTGCAATATTTGAGTGAAAGAAATTTTAGGATTTATCTCAACCCTAAATCCCGCTATTTCCTGTAGGTTACCTAATTGTGTTTTTTTCATATGGCCCAGAGTTTGGATTTTAAAAAGCTCCAGCAAATGAAAATTATACGAACCACATGAGAAAAAAGATCTCAGATATTTATTTCTTTTCGACAACTTTAAATTTTCAGGTATAAATGTTAAATTCAGTAAATTGACCAGCTAATTTATGGTGAGAGGCTTAAGGGAGAAGGTCCTAGAAACTACAAAAGAAGCGACTGTGCTTGCATCGTTCCACTCAGAGTGAGCACTGCTGCCGTCTCTCCCTCCCTAGGCACTAGCCACAGCTCTCACTCCGTGCAGTCCGGCCTGGTCCGGCAGTCCCCCGCCCGGGCCTCCGTAGCCAGCCAGTCCTCTTACTGCTACAGCAGCCGACACTCATCTCTCCGGATGTCCACCACGGGATTTGTGCCTTGTCGGCGCTCCTCCACCAGCCAGATATCGCTTCGCAACTTGCCGTCATCCATCCAGTCCCGCCTCTCTATGGTGAACCAGATGGAACCCTCCAGTCAGAGCGGCCCAGCCTGTGTGCCGCATGGCTTGCCTTCCTCCAGCAGCTCCAGCCAAAGCATCCCCGCCTGCAAGCATCACACCCTCGTGGGCTTTCTTGGGACAGACGGCGGCCAGAGCTGTGCCGCTGACGTGCAGCCCGGCAGCACCTCAAGCCCTGCCAGTAACTCCCATGCCAAAAAGGGGGAGGTGGTTTACAGAGTCCAAGTGAGTAAGCCCAGCACTCTTCTTCCACTGTTTCTCCTTCCCAGTTTTGGATTCTTGTGTTTTGAGTGAAGGACACCTGTGAAAACACACCTTAGAGTACTTAGTCTGAAGGAAGAACATTTGTGAATGTTGCAAAAAAAAAAGTCTCTGCCAATGTGAAAACTGAAAGCAAGCAGTTTTTCACAGGTGATATTTGTTCCCTCTTCAGCCATGGTTACATGGCCATGGCAGTAAGGTCTCCCGGGAGGCTAAAAGGAACTCACGTGGCTGTTGAGGTTGTTTTTTATTGCATTATAGGCCATGGAGAATGTGGACACACAGAGTACTGTGAAAGAAATTTTGTTTGGAATTATATAATTATTCATCTTCAAGGAAATAATGAATTGGAAATGATTCATATTTATTTACAATGTAGATTGTGGATCCCGGTCAAATTCTGGATGGGATCAACCTGTCAAAAAGGAAAGAGCTGCAGTGGCCTGATGAGGGTATTCGGTTAAAAGCTGGGAGGAACAGCTGGAAGGACTGGAGTCCTCAAGAGGGCATGGAAGGCCATGTAAGTTCTTCTGAAGCTGGTGCCCTCACTTTTTGGAGCCTGTATGCATGTTTTTAGCTGATTTCTGTACTTATGCTTAATTATCAAATTACTGCCTCTAATCGTAAGGGTAGAGTCTGTGAATATATTCAAGGTCTCTGCCACTAACTGCTTGTTTTGTTCTAAATCATCAGGTGATTCACCGATGGGTGCCTTGCAGCAGAGATCCAGGTACTAGATCCCACATCGACAAGACAGTACTTCTGGTCCAGATTGAAGATAAATATGTGACTGTAATTGAAACTGGGGTACTAGAACTTGGGGCTGAAGTGTGAGCCAGTGTTTTATAACTTCATTTCTTTTCCCTCAAAATTCCAAGATGTAGGGGAAAAAAAAAGAGAGAACAGAAGATGCCTGCAGTTATCACTTTGATCCTGTAGGAAAGACTTGAACATAGAGTGGGCTAGGTTAAGCACCTCTCCTTCGCCCTGACTCCCATCACTGTCTCCATCCCCAAATAAAGCTGAAATATTTTTTTAAGTTAGCTGCTGAGAAAACATTTTGCATGAAGGATAAAGTTCTGTTAAAATACATCCTTAAAAGTTTTTTCCTATGCATTGCCTATGCTTTAAATCAACAAATTCTTGATTTCTAAACTACAATCTCATATTTTTCTAATTTCTTTGCCAAAAATAATTGCCATGTTTTGTCATAAAACATGAAATCCATTTACCTTGATTTTTAAAAACAAGTGTAGAAACCTTCAGTTTGACACATAGCAGTATAAAAGTTTAATGTACAGTGAAAGAGACTATGAACAGACATAGATTTATCTTATTCCTTGAGCGCTAAAAACTTTAATGAAAAAAAACTGCACTAATTTTTTACAATGCACTAAAGTCTGAGATTTCTCAGAACATTTATTTATATATAAAAATAAAATAACATTATTTAAATTGCCTTTGGGATAAACCCCTTCCCTTTCCTTATAAACATACGTAGCAGGAACAGTGCTGCTCACTCTTCTTTAGTAGTCTGTACTTCATGCCAGTCCACCAGTTGTTTCCTTTCAAATGAATACTCCATCTCAAGATGCACGTGGCTTCATCGCTGGTGTTTCCCAAAGCGAGTAGTCAGTGACTCGGTCCCGTGAACACTCCTGCCAGCTTCCTTGTCCACACTTCCGATGGGCTCCAGCACCAGGAGCACCCCAGCCACCCTGCTTCTTCCACCTGAGCAGGTTCTGCTAGGGTCAGTTCTGGGAAGAAAACTGCTTTTTGCTTTTCAAAGAAGATGAAATGTCCAGAAATTTAAAGAAAGGATTGATTGCCTTTAAAGAGTTCTTAGCTCTTGAAGTCATTCACATGCAGTTCAGTCAATCAAGTAGTTTTTTCAAACAGTTATCCAAATGGTGCCATTCTTATCGTTATATCCCACTTTAATAACTTTGCCTTTTCTTTTCCTCCTCTTTTCTTGTTCTGTGACTTGAATTTTATTTCCAGTGATTTATAGTATGTAGCTGTAATTTGGAATATTTATATCTGTGATGAAATTGACTTAACTCATAAGTTGTCTCATAACTTAAATTTTATTGTGTTTTTTTTAATGTATGTATTCAGGGAAATATATAACTCAAATTTACAGTTGGTCTAGGTGGGAACTGCAGTTTAGATTTCATTTCAACATATGGCACTTTTTAAATCCTTCAGAAAACTTTTCACACTTTGTGTGACACTCCAAAGAAGACTATACATGTGAGCATTTAGGAGCAGCCATCTTCCTGCCCCCGTGAATGAAAAGTAAAAAGAAGCAGGTGAAGTTAATTTCAGCCATACATTTTAAATAATCTGTTATATCCAGAGTATTCCAATTTCAGCATGTGGAACTAGCCGTATTTCAGGTACTTGCTGGCCACATGTGCTTAGTGGCTACTCTGTTGACCAGTGTGGGTTTGAAGTTATCTTTCTGAGACAGAAGGAGATCTTGGTAATCCTAAGGTAGATCTTACAGCATAGCGTGACACTTCAGTAGAAGGAATGGAAGCTAAGAAGTAAGCAGCTAATATATACCATTTGATTGCATTTCACTCCAAAACCTTTTTTTTTTCCTTTTTCCAGTTTAAAATTTTTGTGGTTATTCAGGAGCCAGTGTGCCTCGTGTTGATGTTTCCAGACTTCACACACTGCAAAACTTATTGCTGAGAAACTTTTCATCAAATAATTTATTAAACCTTTATATAAAGGTACCCTGTTTCTCAAAACAAATTGAATTTTGTTATCTTTTAGTAATTTTATTAATTAGGAATCCTAAAAGTAGCCCTGTTCTTATTTTTTAAGTCTAAAACTTGTAGTCTTTTTAAAATCATAATATTTTTCTAATAATTGCGTCTGGGGAAGTATTGATAATTAAGGAAGGATTCATGTCTTGATAATTTGACCTAAACTATAATAGAGGAATATACACACTTTCAGTAATTAAATTGATTATACATGTCTTATTTAACCCTGTCTCATACGCCCTTGGAGGATAGTGAGCTATTCATTTAGATTCCCTGCATAGTGTTTTTCATTAGTATCAATATATAAGACTCCAGTATACACTCATTGGCATCTTTAGTTCACAGTTGCCAAAACTTTTGAGAGTTCCTTAATTTGAAAGTAAAGATATGTAGTTAAAACACAACTTTTTTCATTGTTTAAATAGTTTTATTGTTAGCTTTCTGGGTTTTTTTCTTGTTTGATTTTTATTTAGAGTTGTGGAGTAAGTTATCAATGGTTAGCTTTCTTTTTTTTTTTTGGTTATTATTTAGTGGTAAAAATCATTTTATAACTCAAGTTTTTGGTTAATCTTCCAGTTTATAATTTGGTGTAAGCCCTCTTTTTACACCATTTTTCAATACTTGACAAAATTTTATATGTTGACTTTTTTCTAAAGAACTATAATTTTTCCAGAAGTCTAGATTAATATGTTGATATTTGAGGGGTCTGTGAATGTAGGTGGTGAGGCTCTGTATTTTTAAGATGATAAGAGATTAATTACCTTTCAGGAAATTAGTGAACAGACTTCATCAGTGTTTTGCCTTCTTTGAGTTTCCATTACTGGGAGATTAACTTCCATTATATTTGAAGTATTTTTCTTAATATTTCAAGTATATCTGAGATACTTCCACTAATCCTTGAAATAGAATTAGTCAGACAAGATTTCTCTCTTGAGCGAAATATGGAAAATTACTCTGTGTACCAGATGTCAGGCAGTGAAAATATAAGCTTTAACTTCAGCTCATTAAAAAGATGTATTTTTCTTCCTGGGTTGGTTTACTTTTCCATCTCATATCAAAATATAAAAAACCAGCCTCACATTTAAGCAAGGATAGCTTAGCCTTAATGAATTCCGCTTTGCCTCTGAGCAGCAGCCCTGGGCCCCTGCTTAGGAATTCTTCATTTGGTCGATTGCTGCACTGAGTCATTTTCATCCAGAGCTGAACCTTTTAAACTGATGATTTGCCCCGAGGCTAAAATTATCATTTTTTAACTCGCAAAAATCTTTCTTCATAAATATATGACTTGAGAAAAAGATAGCAATAGTGTTGCATGAGAATTATTTGAATTTGTTTACTAGCTACAAAGTTATAAGTTGCTGCCCACAATGTGAATTACTTTTGTGTTTATTTTCATCACTTTTTCATGAATATGGACAAGACCTCACTCCCTTTTTTTTTAATTTCTCAATATTCCTTCTTGTTCTTTTCTGTAGTACATTATAATCACATAAAATTACTTTGCTTGGACACAGACCCAGTCACTTTTTGACTTTTGTTAGCATACCTTATTCAGATGAGGTGTAAAACATCCATTGTTGTTCTAGAAGCTTTTCCTTTAATTCCAAAATAAATGAAGAGAACAGTGTCGTTGAAGATGATAGTTGGAACCCATGACTCTGAACTTTGTTTTGGTCTTACATGGAAGTTGAATTTTTATTAATCTGGAAAAAAGAGGAAAATTAGACGTTATGATGTATTTGTGCAGCATAAACATTATGTTGGATATGTATAGTTTTTTTTTAGTAAGGTATTTAAAAACTAGCCTCTCTTTTCTTCACTTCTCTTATTTAAAAAAAAAAAAAATCTGGTTGGTATATACCTAGGCCTTTTTTATTTAGGTGAGAACTGTGATTGGAAAGAAGTTCATTATTATACAAGTAGGTCTGATAGGTATGTGAGTTAAAGTATTAATTTTGCTTGAAACAGAGGTGTATTTTCTGCTTTGAATCACCTCACCCAAGTCATCTTGTCAAGAATCACATGTGATAAGAATTTGTCTCTATTGCCTATCAGCCACGTGTTCTTTCTGAATTAGAAAAAACAAGTTCTATTTGTGAGCTGAACTTCCTTATGTACTGTTTTATGGAAGCAGCATAACATTCTTTGGGGCACCAGAGCTGATTGTCCTCACAAGGTTACATGACCGCTCTGTTCTAAGACACACCTATTATATAGAGTTATACCTTTTTTTCCTCTGCCTCAGCTCTGTACCTGAGAATTTATGATTCAGTGGAGCAAGAAGAAAGGTCACCTAAGATTGTGATAAGGATGAATTCCTGCAGGTTATTTGCACAGAATGGGGCGATACCTTGAAATTTAAAGCAGAGAAGTAGTGGAAAAATGAGATGGCTGCTCCAGATGACTCTTGGGTTTAGTATAATTGTAGTATAACAAGATTTTTTATATATGAAGCTTGATTCTACAACCAAAATAATAGAAATGGGGAAATTGTGTCTGCTTATGCTGTTTTTTTTTTAAGCTTACTATAATTTAACTAAAAATAAATTGTAAAAAATGATTACCTTAACATTATACAAGTCTGGCAATGAGCTCTGCATGAGGAAATGGAAGGAAGAATATGAAAATGATTCCAGGAAAGTAGGTGGGAGGAAGGAGAATGGGTTTCCCTTTTCTGATCATGGGCTCTGGAAGTATTCGTTGCCTCTACCAGCATTCAGTATAAACCAGAGATATGTACTCCCGTGTGTCTGTGAGCGTGTGTGTGTGTGCGTGTGTCTGAGTGTTTGTTATTCTGAACAGCTTGTAAATACTGTAGTTGTTTAAAATGGAAACTAAAAGCTGAGATTGTTTTTTCTTTGCAAATATATTGCATCAAAGATACAGTATTGACAGTGGATAAAACACTGAGGAAATAAATTTTTTTTCATTTTGCCTTCTGTCCATTTTTGTCAAATTAAGAAAATAAGAGTTTACCATATTAAGCTCTGCCTAGCATATTTTTAAAACATGTACTTGGTTCTGAAGATAATCATTTTAAACAGATGCTTAGGCTTGCTGACATGGGATTCAGCCTATAATAGAAATTTATCCATTTCATAATAAAAGGATATCTTTCACACTTGGCAGAAAGGTTGTAGTTTACATTTTATGAACTTATCTGAATGTGTCTTGTTAGTGATATTAGATGGAACATGTAGGATGAGGGATGAAAATGTGTGCATATTCACTGTGCTAATCTAGATTACCATACAGAAAATGACCATGCAGATTACGGTCTTCAAAACTTGGCAAATGCTAAATAAGGGTGTGTACTAATTTTATGTATAATACTTAAAGAAAGTGCAAGCTGACTTATAATGATAATAGATAGACTCTTGACAGAGTCACTCATTAAGCCTTTAGTGAGTCTCTTGAAGTAACAGCCCAAACTGGCAGGGTGCAGGTGATGTCCTTTGGTATCAGAGCCCCAAACAGTTTGCTCTCTTTCTGCCCAGGATCACAGTAACTCACCTGGAGATGTAATGGCAGTTAGTCTTAGGACAGTATTTGTATCTAATGACAGGAAGCATGCTAGTTAAATGAAACACATCTTCAAAGAAAGGAATTTTCTGTGTGTGTAGTCTGCATTAATCTTAGACCCAGAGTTTCAAAGGGGGGTTGACCTGAAATCTGGGTCCCCTAAACCTCTTCATTGTTAACCTCTTAAAGTGCAGCTTACTTAAGGTTTTGTTTGTTTTTTCTTCCTCCCCTGAAGAATTCAAATATGTTTTGCTGGCCTGTAGCCAATGAATCTCGCCATGTAGGTGCATTTTCCTCTGGAGAAGGAAAAAAAGCACCTTGTGAAATAGCAACATAACCAAATGATGGCTTTTAGGGTGTTCACTCAGCACTTACTATGCAAAACATTTGTTTGATTCCCCTCTTCTCCCATTCACATGTGTTTATTAAAACTAAATATTCTTGAACTTCATACTTAGAAACATGTAATTTTTTCTACAAGAGAAGCCCTAGGTTGCTCTGTAATTTTCTCAGGACATCTATTAATAGCAAGTGGGTGACTATTTTGGGGGGCTCCAAAATCACTGCAGATGGTGACTGCAGCCATGAAATTAAAAGATGCTTACTCCTTGAAAGGAAAGTTATGACCAACCTAGACAGTATATTAAAAAGCAGAGACATTACTTTGCCAACAAAGGTGTGTCTAGTCAAGGGTATGGTTTTTCCAGGGGTCATGTATGGATGTGAGAGTTGGACTATAAAGAAAGCTGAGCGCCAAAGAATTGATGCTTTTGAACTGTGGTGTTGGAGAAGACTCTTGAGAGTCCCTTGGACTGCAAAGAGATCCAACCAGTCCATTCTGAAGGAGATCAGTCCTGAGTGTTCATTGGAAGGACTAATGTTGAAGCTGAAACTCCAGTACTTGGGCCACCTGACGGGAAAAGCTGACTCATTTGAAAAGACCCTGATGCTGGAAAAGATTGAGGGCAGGAGGAGAAGGGGACGACAGGATGAGATGGTTGGATGGCATCACCGACTCAATGGACATGAGTTTGGGTAAACTCCAGGAGTTGGTGATGGACAGGGAGGCCTGGCGTGCTGCAGTCCATGGGGTTGCAAGGAATCAGACACGACTGAGCGACTGAACTGAATGAGAGATGAATCTGTCTTGCCTGAAAGCCTTTTTAAGAAACCATTCAGTTTCAGTGCCCAGTAACCTGTGCTGAAAGGGAAAGGTCATCTTTTAGTCCAGGGTTCCTTTTGCTGCCAAGGACGCTGTGTGAATACATAATAACTGGACCCCTGTAACGCCAGGTTAGTGCCATCCTGAAGCACAAGCATCCTGACTTGTTTTTATCAGACAGTCGCCATCCCAGGACAGCACTGAATATAATCAGATACCAAGCAGTGCCTCTGTGCTTTTAATACTGTTAATGGGTTTGCTCTCACATATCCCCCACCGGTGCTCAGTTGTGTACCAGTTAGTAACACCGTATGTCCTAGTGGGAACTCAACAGTGAGGTGTACCTTTCTGTAGACGCAGTGCAGGTTGGTCTCAGTTGTAAGTGTAGGGGTGACTCCTTTTGTACAATTACATTATGAAACTAAATAGTTCCAAAATATTTACTTAAGAAGCCTATGTAGCAAGAAAGAAAACAACCCAATTTAAAGTTCCTGAAACAGGAAATTGGCTTACTAGAAAATGAAAGGTGATCTGGGCTTTTAGGATTGGTTAATTCATGTTACTACATCTCTGTGTATCTGTAATTTTCTCAACTCTGCCTTCATATGTATGCTGGCTTTCTTTCCGGACTGGAACTAAGTGTCTGTTTCTGGACCTCATTCCATACATATTATCATTCAGAAAAAAATACTTCCCATTACCTCCCTTAAGTGGGAAGATCTCCCAAGCCTTAGCATGCGTCTCCTTGCTTCTCATTAATGTGAGAATGTAAGATTTTATCTATGCAAGGTTCTTGACCTGCCCTGTGTCCTGGTTTTCTGAACCAGTCACTGACAAGAACAGTCACCATGACTGGCTCAGGCAAATCAGAGTCCAGAACCCAGACTCGACTCCACTAACAGCACAGCTGCTATACAGTGTGTGCAGAGGAGTTGGCCAGAGAGTCTGCAACAGGTCTGTACATAGCTTCTCAGAACTTGAGTATTGTTTTCAAGAATCAGATTCAGGCCACCTATGAAATAAAAGTGTTTCTTTTAGGATGCCTCTGTAGCAGATGTAGAATAAAGTCAGCAGGAACTGAGGTGGATTAGGTCCAAATGTTTGCTCTGGTTTTCCTCGGATTTCCTTACATCTCATCATGCTTCTGCTTTTCTCCATGTAAATTACTTCCTTCCTTATTGGGGAAGAAATGGTAAACACCTAGGCATAGAATGATCTTTAGAGAAAGTTTTTAATGATAGATTCAGTTTCTAAAGGACTATTCAGAGTCCCCCCTTTTTTTTAAGTTTGGGACTGGATCCCATCATCTTAGTTTTTTGAATGTTGAGTTTTAAGCCAGTTTTCACTTTGCTCTTTCACCCTCATCTGAGGCTTTTTAGTTTCTCACTTTCTGCCATTAGAGTGGTATCTAAGGTTGTTGATATTTCTCCTGGCAATCTTGATTCCAGTTTGTGATTCATCTAGCCCAGCATTTTGCATGATATACTCTGCCTATAACTTAAATAAACAAGATGACAATATATAGCCTTGTCATATTCCTTTCCCAATTTTGAACCAGTCATTTGTTCCATGTAAGGTTCTAACTGTTGCTTCTTGACCTGCATACAGGTTTCTCAGGAGACAGGTAAGGTGGTCTCGTATTCCCATCTCTTATAAGAATTTTCTACAGTTTGTTGTGATATACACAGTCAAAGGCTTTAGCATAGTCAATGAAGCAGGACTAGATGTTTTGTTTGGAATTCCCTTGCTTTTTCTATGATCCAGTGGATGTTAGCTCACATATCTAGAAGTTCTCAGTTCACATATTGTTGAAGCCTAGCTTGAAGGATTTTGAGCATAAACTTACGAGCATGTGAAATGAGTACAATTGTATATGGGGTTGGAATGAAAACTCACCTTTTCCAGTCCTGTGGCCACTGCTGTGTTTCCCAAATTTGCTGACATGTTGAGTGCAGCACTGTAACAACACCATCTTTTAGGATTTTAAATATCTCAGCTGGAATTGCATCACCTCTTCTATCCTTGTTTGTAGTAATGCTTCCTAAAACACACTTGACTTCACACTCCAGGATGTCTGGCTCTAGGTGAGTGACCACAGCATCATAGTTATCTGGGTCATTAAGACCTTTTTTGTATAGTTCTTCTGTGTATTCTTGCCACCTCTTTTTAATCTGCTTCTGTTAGATCCTTACTGTTTCTGTCATTTATCCTGCTCATCCTAGCATGAAATTTGTTCTTAAGTTACCAGGTCGTGTCGGACTCTTCCCGATCCCATGGACTGCAGCATGCAGACTTCGTTGTCCATCACCATCTCCCAGAGTTTGCCCATGTCCTTTGAATCAGTGATGCCACCCAATCATCTCAACCTCTGTCACCCTCTTCTCCTGCCTTCAGTATTTTCCAGCATCAGAGTCTTTTCCAATGAGTCAACTCTTCACATGAGGTGGCCAAAGTTTTGGAGCTTCAGCATCAGTTCTTGGAAGAGTTTTCAGGGTTGATTTCCTTAAGACTGGTTTGATCTCCTTGCTGTCCAAGGGACTCTCAAGAGTCTTCTCCAGCATCACAGTTTGAAAGCATCAGTTCTTTGAGTTCTGCCTTCTTTATTGTCCAGCTCTCACATTCATACATAACTCCTGGAAAGACCATAGCATTTAACATATGGACCTCCATCGGCAAAGTGATGTCTTTGCTTTTTAAGACACTGTCCAGGTTTGTCATAGCTTTCCTTCCAAGAAGCAGTCATCTTCAAATTTCATGACTGCAGTCAACCATCCGCAGTGATTTTAGATCCCAAGAAGAGGAAACCTATCATTGCTCCCACCTTTTCCCCTTTGCCATGAAGTGTTGGGACCAGATGCCATGATCTGAGTTTTAAACCAGCTTTTTCACTCTCCTCCTCCTTCACCCTCAACAAGATTCCTCTTTGCTTTCTTCCATATCTAAGGTTGTTGATATTTCTCCCAGCCATCTTGATTCCAGCCCAGCATTTCGTATGATGTCCTCTGCATGTAAGTTAAATAAACAAGGTGACAATAAACAGCCTTGTTGCACTCTTCTCAATCCTGAATGAGTCAGTTTTTCCATACAGGGTTCTAACTGTTGCTTCTTGACCCGCATACCGGTTTCTCAGGAAGCAGGTAAGATGGTCTGGTATTCCCATTTCTTTAAGAGTTTTCCACAGTTTGTTATGATCCACATAGTCAAAGTCTTTAGTGTAGTCAATGAAACAGAGGTATATGTTTTTCTGGAGTTCTCTTGCTTTCTCTATGATCCAGAGAATGTCGGCAATTTGATCTCTACTTCCTCTGCCTTTTCTAAACCCATCCTGAACATCTGCAAGTTTTCAGTTCACATAATGCTGAAGCCTAGCTTGGAGGAGGATTTTGAACATAACTAGCACAGGAGATGAGTGCAGTTGTCCTGTGGTTTGAACATTCTTTAGTACTGCCTTTGTTGGAAATTGGGATGAAGATTGACCTTTTCCAGTCCCGTGGCCACTGCTATGTTTTCCAAATTTGCTGGCATATTGAGTGCAGTGCTTTAATTGCATCATTTTTTAGGATTTTAAATATCTCTGCTGGAATTACATCACTTCCACTAGCTTTATTGCATGAAATGTTCCCTTGATATATCCAGTTTTCTTGGAGAGAACTCTAGTTTTTCCCATTCTATTGTTTCCTCAGCTTCTTTGCACTGTTCGTCTAAGAAGGCCTTATCTCTCCTTGCTCTTCTCTGGAACTCAGCATTCATTTGGATGTATCTTTCCCTTTCATCCTTGCTTTTTTGCTTCTCTTCTTTCCTGCATTATGTGTAAAGCCTCCTCAGACAACCACTTTGCCTTTTTGCATTTCTTTTTCTTCGGGATGGTTTTGGTCACTGACTCTTGTACAGTGTTACAAACCTCCACCCATGGTTTTTCAGGCATTCTGTCTACCAGATCTAATCCCTTGAATCTATTCATCACCACCACTGTATAATCATAAGAGATTTGATATAGGTTATACCTGAATGGCCTAGTGGTTTTCACTACTTTCTTCAATATAAGCCTGAATTTTGCAATAAGGAGCTGATGATCTGAGCCACAGTCAACTCCAGGTCTTATTTTTGCTGACTGTATGGAGTTTCTCCATCCTCAGCTGCAAAGAATATAATCAGTCTGATTTCAGTACTGACTATCTGGTGATGTCCCTGTGTAATCTCTTGTGTTAGCTGGAAGAGGTGTTTGCTATGACCAGTGTGTTCTCTTGACAAAATGCTGTTAGATTTTGCCCTGCTTCATTTTGTACTCCCAAAGCCAAACTTGCCTGTTACTCCAGGTATCTCTTGACTTCCTACTTTTGCATTCCAGCCCCCTATGTTGAAAAAGACATCTGATGTTAGTTCTAGAAGGTCTTGTAGGTTTTCATAGAACCATTCAAGTTCAGTTTCTTTGACATCAGGGGTTGGGGCATACTCTTGGATTACTGTGATGTTGAATGGTTTGACTTGGAAATAAACCAAGATCATTCTGTCATTTTTGAGATTTCACCCAAGTACTATGTTTCAGACTCTCATTGACTATGAGGGCTACTCCATTCCTTCTAAGGGATTCTTGCCCACAGTAGTAGATACAATGGTCATGTAAATTAAATGCACTCATTCCTGTCCATTGTAGCTTACTGATTCCTGAGATGTTGATGTTCACTCTTGCCATCTCCTGCTTGACCACTTGCAATTTACCTTGATTCACGGACCTAACAGTCTAGATCCCTAGGCAATATTGTTCTTTATACCATTGGACTTTACTTTCACCAGCAGACACATTCATAACTGAGTGTTATTTCTTCTTTGGCCCAGCCACTTCATTCTTTCTGATTGTTGTTCAGTTGCTCAGTCACGTCCAACTCTTTTTGACCCCATGGACTGCAGCATGCCAAGCTTCCTTCTCCACCATCTCTTGGAGCCTACTCAAACTCATGTCCATTGAGTCGGTGATGCCATCCAACCATCTCATCCTCTGTCGTCCCCTTCTCCTCCCACCTTCAGTCTTTCTCAGCATCAGGGTCTTTTCTAATGAGTCAGCTCTTTGCATCAGGTGGCCAAAGTATTGGAGCTTCAGCTTCAGCCCCAGTCCTTCCAATGAATATTCAGGACTGATTTCCTTTAGGATTGACTGGTTTGATCTCCTTGCAATCCAAGGACTCTCTCCACTCTTCCCCAGTAGCATATTGGACACCTTCTGACCTGAGGGGCTCATCTTCCTGTGTCATATCTTTTTGCCTTTTCATACTGTTCATGGGTTTTTCATAGCAAGAATACTGAGGTGGTTTGCCATTTCCTCTTCCAGTGAATCACCTATTTTCAGAACTCTCCACTGACCTGTCTGTCTTGGGTAGCCCTACACTGCATGGCTTATAGCTTCATTGAGTTACTCAAGCCCCTTCACCACAACAAGACTGTGATCCACGAAGGGGGTTTTGGAATACTATGACATTTTTAAAAAATTGAATCCCCCTGCCCCCCACCAAAGAACTTTTCTTTCCGTAAAAAATACGTATTTATTACATTAGAACTTAAAGCAGCAAATACTAAGGACATTATTTCTAAATGAATTAATAAACTCATTACATGTTAACACATTTTTATTTAAAATGGTGCTTTCAAATTTTAAAAATTGAATAAAATGTGAACTATCTGCTTCTACATACAATGTGTTGCATTATTTTGATTGGAGTATATGAAGAAAATCTGACTTCTTACATATATGTAGCTGAAAAAGAGTATTTGAATAGCCTTTTCAGATAATTGTTAATATTTTTGTTTCAGTGCTTCACTAAAATGTGTTAAGTGGTAATATCTTAAAGGTTAATCTCTTCTGAGCCAAGTGAGATGAGTATTGATAAATAAAGTGGTTTATCAACCGAAAGCCATCCAGTCCAGAGGCTTATGACTCATTTTCTAAGACCTTAGACTTTTTTCTTTTTTTTCTTTTTTTTTTTGCAAATATGGGGCGGGAGGACAGGAAGCAGAAAATACTTCACTTGGATAATATCTTTCGCTTTCTGGAAACTAAAAAGGTATCCAATGCCACGAGTTCTGACACGTTCTAGTTAACATCTCTTTCTCAACCTGTGTTAGGTCACCCTCTGGGAATTCAGGTCAGAAAGAAAACCTATAGGTTATGTAGGCCATGGGTAAAGGGCCGAAAAAAAATGGTAAATACTGAAGCAGGGAAAGCTCTGGTGTCTCCAGGAATTAGGCAAACGTTGACTCATCTGCCTGTGGCCAACACAGCAAGCATAATTGGGCCTAAAAAATGGAACATCCTCAGCTCTTGTACTTCTGCAGAGCATGAAGAATAAAGTCAAATTTAGGGTGCATTTTTTTCATAATGAAGTTTTCATGAGCATCACTTTATAGCTAAAGCTGCACAGAGTATGTTTTAGATAAAAGTGTAAGATGCTTGTGAGCTAGAATTAATGTGGAGAGAGGCTCTGAAGAGAGGCAGATTGCCTATTCAAATATGCGTGGGTTTGGAGTTTGTTAGGAGTTGATATTGTCAGGACGTAAGTTTTATAGGAACTTGATTTTTTTTCTCAGAATCTGAAATAACCTCAGAAAGCAGCTAATGATAATGAAAGTAGAAGGCCAATATGTTGATGAAAATGCCAATGTATTGATTTACAGTTCTAGAGACTGGGGCATTCTCGGCCTCGCGTCAGAAGGTTCGGTCATCAGAAGTTAGTTTATGGACATAGAGCACAAGGACCTGTGTAATTCTTGACATCGGTTTTTTTCCTGGCTCGGGACAGCACACTTTATATTTTTTACTACTTTTCTAACGATGGACTGTTTATGTCCATCAGTTTTAGTGTCTTCACTCTGCAGTAAACACTGTCAAATTTTGGTCTTTGGCTTCCTTTTTCTGGGCTCCAAGCAGACCGCATCTCTTCTGTTGTCACATTCTTGCTTCATTCAGGTGTGTTAGCACGACTGTGCCAGGTCCCAGCTTTCTCACACTCAGTGGATTACTCAGCACCTTGCCCTTCCTGCTTTGATTGTGGAGAACTAGTCTTACCGACTGGTGTGAGGTCTAGTTCAAACATGGGCAAGTCCCTTTACCTTACAGTTCAGAAGACATGAATTTACTACACCTCCTACTTCATTACATTTCCAACTAAGAATAATTATCTTCTCCAAATACACCGTTAATTTGGGGAAGGGGAAAATGTCTGCTTCAGGACTTTTAGACTAGGAGCAAACACATGTTTTAAGAGATTAAAAGCAAAATCTAATTTTTAAAAAAATTGAAGTTCAGAGTCCATTTAGCTTGAAAGGGACAGCTGTAAGTTGATCTTGGATAGTCAGTGTTCAAGAATGTGGAAGATAAATGACACAAATTGATTAGACACAATCTAATAGTGAAAAATTAAAACGATGCTGACATGTCTGTGGCAAAGAGCTGGAATATTGGCATACTCTTGCCAAACTAAAGATTCTGGAAAGTAAATTATATTTCCATTGCAAATTTCAGCAAAAGGACTCTATATTAAGCTGTAATGACTTTCTTTGAAAAGTGTTTATTGAAGTAAGCATGTGAGCCCCCATTGCGTGCCAGATAAATTCACAAGAAATCCACCGAGTGTTTTTATCATCTTGTAAATGTGGAAACTGAGGGTTAAAAGATAGTTTTCAGGGAAAGATTAAATCATGGTCCTCAGATATAAAAATGTACACATGTTTAAGACTTTATCTGATGCATTAATCTGGAGAACTAACTGCTTGTTCTCTAAAACATCAAATTTAAAATTTTTTTTTTAATTTTTTTTTAAATTTTTTTATTTTAACTTTAGTTTACTTTACATTACTGTATTGCTTTTGCCAAACATTAACATGAATTCACCACGAGTGTACAAGCGTTCCCAAACATGAATCCCTTCCCCCCTCCCACCCCATACCATCTCCCTGGGTCCTCTCCTTGCACCAGTCCCAAGCATCCTGCATCCTGCATCCTGCATCGGATATCGACTGGCGATTCGTTTCTTACTTGATAGTATACATGTTTCAATGCCATTCTTCCATCTCATCCCACCCTCTCCCTCTCCCCCAGAGTCCAAAAGTTCACTCTATAGATCTGAGTCTCTTTTGTTGTCTCGCATACAGGGTCATCATCCCCATCTTTCTAAATTCCATATATATGCGTTAGTATACTATATTGGTGTTTTTCTTTCTGGCTTGCTTCACTCTGTATAATCGGCTCCAGTTCCATCCATCTCCTTAGAACTGATTCAAATGTATTCTTTTTAATGGCTGAGTAATACTCCATTGTGTATATGTACCACAGCTTTCTTATCCATTCATCTGCTGATGGACATCTAGGTGGTTTCCATGTTCTGGCTATTATAAACAGTGCTGCGACGAACATTGGGGTACATGTGTCTCTTTCTATTCTGGTTTCCCCTGTGTGTATGCCCAGCAGTGGGATTGCTGGGTCATAAGGCAGTTCTATTTGCAATTTTTTAAGGAATCTCCACACTGTTCTCCATAGTGGCTGTACTAGTTTGCATTCCCACCAACAGTGTAAAAGGGTTCGCTTTTCTCCACACCCTCTCCAGCATTTATTGCTTGGAGACTTTTGGATCGCAGCCATTCTGACTGGTGTGAAGTGGTACCTCATTGTGGTTTTGATTGCATTTCTCTAATAATGAGTGATGTTGAGCAACATCACTAAAACTAAAAGATAGTTTTCAGGAAAAGATTAAATCATGGTCCTCAGATATAAAAATGTACACGTTTAAGACTTTATCTGATGCATTAATCTGGAGAACAAACTGCTTGTTCTCTAAAACATCAAATTTAAAATGTTTTAAAAAGAGCACAAATAAAGGAGTAAAGGAATGTTGAATTGTAAAACAGAGACCTTTTTTTTGTTGTTTTGAGAAGGAGTTCATTGAACCTCCACTAGACTGGACAGTATCTACATGTCTTATTATCAAATAAGACCTACATTTTATAAAGTTATAAACTAACTCCCACAGAGTCAAAACCTGGTAAGACAGCGAAAGTGCTATAGATGATGCAGTTTTCCATTGATGTTCATGTTTTGTCTACCTTATTTTCAGTAATTGGCCTGAGATAATACACATAATAAGTGGCATGATGGACGTAAGATTGGGGAAGATTCCTGGGGAGCGGGGGGACGTTGTCCAGGACATTCAAATTGCAAGGGAAGCCCTGAGGAAATCCTCAGTGATTCAGTCCTAAAGCAGTGGTGACTGTGGCAGTAGCTTTTGTAGAAGCAGACCCACGCCTGGTGTCTTTGCATAGGGAGTTTATCAAGAGTACTCTTCAGGAACAGTACAGGTGAGGGAACCAGAAGCTGGCTTGATGAACTGTTGATGTAATTACAACCAAGGCCTTAGTTAAAATCCATGGGAAGACCTGGAGCTGGGGTGGCCCTTCTGAGATGTACGTCTTAGGGTGGCAAAACTCCTGACAGTGGGGGGAGTCATTATCTCCATCCTGAAGTGGAATTCGGGCAAGCACCACAGCGCCCGCCTCAGTGCTTGGCCTGCTCCTATCCACGTATCTCCCTCTACCACCCTCCTGACCAGCACCTCTGCTAGTCTAGGCTAAGGATAACCCCGACTCCCTCACTCTTGAGAGCCCTGAGTCTCGGTCACCGTGCTCTTCTCCAGCAGTGACTGCTGTACCTGACTGACCATTTTTCGTGTAAATTGGGTAAGGGATTACCAAGAGACTCCAGTGCACCACCTGGGTGCCAGGTGTGTCTTTTCACCTCCCATTGCATGTGGGAGGAGCCCTGCCTCTCCTGATTTCCTTTCCACCAAGGAAAGAACATGATGGTAATTTCTTGCTCGTTGACTTCTTAGCACAAAGGACCCAACGTGATGGGGTGATAGCCATGGCTTAAAACTGAATGGGATTCTTGCTGAATCCTCTGATGGACGATTTCCACCTTCAGGAACCAGGTACTTTAGATCCACTGAGCCTAAAGTTGGGGGAGCAGGAAGCCCAAATTCTGCAGGAGGGACATCAGGAAAGACGGTTAGCGGGGCCATTCCCGTTTCTGTTTGTTGGTTCCAAGTCTGGTGTATTCCACCAACTGGGGTCACTAGAATGGTCATGAATTTAGGATATACCCTGCATCCTAAAGGGTGGTGCCCCATCCTCAAAAGATGTCATTTCCAAGCTGGTACCTCAGCTGCACCTTTAAAAGGTCACTCAGTTGTTCTATCAGACCAGCATCTTCTCCAGTAGATGACAGGGCCAGTGGACTCTGGCCATGTGCCCACTGTTTCACTCTCTTTGGCATAAAATCTCGTGGTCCTATTCAGTGCCATGTGAATCTGACACTCTGCAAACACTCATACAACCATCATGCTGATGCCCTGCAAGCAGGAGAGGCAAAATCAATGCCCATAACATGTCAGTGCTGGTCAAGGTAAATAGTAATAACTGCCCCGTTTAGAGTAAAGGGGTCCAATGTAGACAACTTGCCGCCAGGTGGATGCTGGTTCTCTTTGAGGGGTGGGTATTGAGTCAATACACAGTGTACAGCAGTGATCTCCATAGCACTCAGATTAAACATTTGGCAATGTCAGTAGCTAGATCATCCTTGGTGAGTAGAATCCCATTGTAAAAAGACCCTGATGCTGGGAAAGATTGAGGGCAGGAGGAGAAGGGGACGACAGAGGATGAGATGGTTGGATGGCAGTGCTGACTCAATGGACATGGGTTTGGGTGGACTCCGGGAGTTGGTGATGGACAGGGAGGCCTGGTGTGCTGCGGTTCATGGGATCGCAAAGAACTGGATGCGACTGAATGACTGAACTGAACTGAGCTGCCATTGCAGCCACCATGGCTACTCGTTTCATGCACACATTTTGCCAGCTCAGCTCAATTCAGTTCAGTTGCTCAGTCATGTCCGACTCTCTGTGACCCCATGGACTGCAGCATGCTAGGCTTCCCTGTCCATCGCCAACTCCCAGAGTTTACTCAAACTCATGTCCGCTGAGTCAGCACTGCCATCCAACCATCTCACCCTCTGTCGTCCCCTTCTCCTCCTGCCCTCAATCTTTCCCAGCATCAGGGTCTTTTCCACTGAGTCAGTTCTCCGCGTCAGGTGGCCTAAGTATTGGAGTTCCAGCTTCAGCGTCAGTTCTTTGCCAGCCCAGGAGTGTCTAATGAAGACGTTGGTAGACACCAGCTGGCCAGACTGCTTGTGCCTCTTGTTGGTTGAGTGCCTCATCCACAGTGGAGGCGCTCTGGTGGCTGTTGACACTGTTAAAGGCCTTTATGCTCCTGCCCTTTCTCATAGAATACCCTCGTGCCCTCGTGCTTGTCCCTAACCACTTTTATCTTTCTCCTAAATTTCTGACCGATCAGTCAAGCCGTTTGCTACTCCCATCAATTCATGATTTTTTTTTTTTCTGGCTTTGGACTTATTCTATTTCCACACAAAGTAGAGGATTGGCTAGCCTAATTTTTGCCTTGCAGTGATTTTTCTTCATCCCTGTTAAAGGGCCACGTGAATGGGGCTCTGTTGTAGCAACAGTCCACTTTTTGCTTGCATCTACCTACCAAATGGACTCATCCGTGAACCAAACTTGGCTTTTTTCCTTTTGTAAGTCTGTTAAAAGGGACACATTCCCACACCACTGGCCATAGGTCTGAACTGAGGGAAAGGCACTCATGCAGCAGTAGTGAACGGCGTGGCAGGGAGTCTGGACCACCTGCTCGTGAAGCCCACCCATGCCCTCTCTCCCTGCTCTGGTCCAAAGCCCTGCGTACCACTTCCATCTTCAAATGGGTTGCTGCCGGACCTACTCAGACTTATGTCTGACAAGTCACATGGCCAAACAGTCTCTACCAAGGCCAGCAGCCAACCAGGAGCTGGTACAAATCCCATGACCTTACTCCAGAACCCTATGTGTCTACATTGTGCCTCTCCAATCAGGTCTACCATAAACCCTATACAGCATCTTGTCCCATCACAGGTACTTTGAACATCGTAAGATCTACCAAGTTGTGTGGACCAAGTGGCAAGACTGCTTACATCACATCTGGCCTGGCTGTGGAGTCACTGTGCTTTGGGCCCACTCAAAGCTTTCCACATGACTTGAAGCCAAGTTTGGTTCACGGAGCAGTATTCCCACAATTGGACTTTAGAATCCACATTGATCTATGAGCATTTTGGGTCTTGTTTAGTGATGGGAAAAATGAGTTCTTTATGTCAAAGGGGGTGTTCCAGCAGGTTCCTGAATTTTTATAGGCTTTATCTCCTATCACACTTGCTCCTTCTTGCTCATCCAGTCTGATGTGTTGTCATCGATGCAGACCAGTGTGATTTTCTGCAGCATGTCTACACAGACAGCTGCCTTCAGACAGTCTTTAAGATGCTGTACAGTGTTCCCCACCTCCTGTGAATGCATACTACTTCTGGCATTCATCTGCAATAGCGATGGATAAGGATACACGTGCCAGGGTGACCATATGCCAAGTGTTTGCATTTGTCTGTGTTTTGTAGGGACCTGACTAGTGACTCAGTTGGGAATGTGAGAGCTGCTACACTCTCTTTTATATCTCTTCTCATCCCCACAGGTCAGCTGTGTCTTGGGTGGAGGGATGGATCAGGGGAGTTTCATGGGTTTCTAGCCGGCCTCTCCCAGTGTGGTTGACTAGTTTGTTTCCCTGACTGCCAACTCTGTCCACTCTGATTATACATTCAGGGACAAGGGGAAAGCGCTGGGCAGGTCTAAGAACCTAGTGGGCCCACTCTTAAGTCAGACCTTCACTAGGACTTTATTTGTATTTTATTTACATAATCCGCATTTGTCTCCCTGACCTGCAATCTTTAATTATTTTTATTTTAAACTGGAGGATAATCGCTTTACAATGTTGTGCTGATTTCTGCCATACAATAATGTGAATCAGCTATAAGTATACATATACCCCTTCCCTCTTGAACCTCCCTCCACCTCCCTCCCCATCCCACCCCACTAAGTCATCACAGAGCACCAGGCTGAGCCAGCTCTTTTGCCTGTGGTAACGTGTGCATATGTGGTAACCTGTGCATATGTGGTATCCTGTGCATATGTGGTAACATGCACATGTTGATGCTGCCCTCTCAATTCGTCCCCCTCTCCTCTCCCCGTTGTATCCACAAATCCATTCTCTCTTTCTTTGTCTCTATTCCTGCCCTGAAGATGGTTCATCAGTACCATTTTTCTAGATTCCACTGCTGCTGCTGCTGCTGCTAAGTTGCATCAGTCGTGTCCGACTCTATGCAACCCCATAGACAGCAGCCCACCAGGGGCTCCCCCATCCCTGGGATTCTCCAGGCAAGAACACTGGAGTGGGTTGCCATTTCCTTCTCCAATGCATAAAAGTGAAAAGTGAAAGTGAAGTCGCTTAGTCATGTCCGACTCTTAGCAACCCCATGGACTGCAGCCCACCAGGCTCCCCTGTCCCTGGGATTCTCCAGGCAAGAGTATTGGAGTGGGGTGCCATTTCCTTCTCCAACACACACATGCATGCTAAGTCGCTTCAGTCATGTCCGACTCTGAGCAACCCTATGGACAGCAGCCCAGCAGGCTCTTCTGTCTACGGGATTCTCTAGGCAAGAATATTGGAGTGGGTTGCCATTTCCTTCTCCCTGGATTCCACATATATGTGTTAATACATGACATTTTTCTGACTTACTTCACTCTGTATGACAGACTGTAGGCCTGACCTGCGTTCTGACAGGGATCTCAAAGACGCTTTGGGTGCCCAACATCAGTGTCAACTCAGATTCTGTTTCTGTGTCCAGCCGGTCCTTAGAAGCTCTGGTTTTTCACCTTGGCCCTCAGGGAAAGACAGGGAATCATCCTGAATATGCTGTTGTGCTGTTGCAGGACGCTTCCACCTGAGGGCCTGGCATTTCCTGCTCTGAAAGCTGACCCAGGTCCAGAAACTGGACAACAGATTTTAAGTTCTTATTGAGGTACTTCTCTCAGCCCCCTTAAGTTCTTTTGACTGTATAGACTGGATGATAACCTTGTTGCCTGCCTGCCTAGACTCTTGCCCTTCTGAATGCCACGTTCTCCAGCTATTTCCATGTTCCCTCTGGGTCAGGCTCTGCAGCTGCCACGCTGGCTCTGCTCCTTGTCACAATCATCGCACCACCTTGCTTCTGATCTGTGCCCTCTGGCCTCTCTTAATCTGAGACTCTGTCATCCCACTGCTGTCAAGGAATCTTGCTTGATAGCAGTGTCCCCTGGCCTCAGCCCTGGCCACAGAGAACCACCCGCACTGAACTTTCTCAGTCGTGCTGGTGCCTCTCACCAGCATGTCTTACTCTTGCTAAACAGTGTCTTCCCGGCCCTCCTTCCCAGGGAACGTAGTTGGTGGGTTCTCTGACCCTTTGTAATAGACCCATTTTAGCCTGCTCGCTTCTCGGCCTTGGATCCCTTCTCTACCACTTGCCATGGAAATCCTGGCATTTCTCTTTCACTTAGTATGGATTATTGCTTTTTCCAGGCTTTGGGGAACCAACCTAGCAGCCTATTTGAATACTCTTTCAGGGGCTTTGCCAGGATATCAATCTTCTGTCAAGGAGCGTGTTCTCATGTTGATAACGTCTCTCTCTGCCAACTTCATATTCCGTTTCCATTGATTCGGCAACCCCCAGACCCAGTCCCATCTATATTCTCCTAGCTTCTGTCAGGCCACACCAGCGGGGCTCACAGCTCCTTCATCCCATAGTCCTTTCTTCCCTTAGCAGCCTCAGCACATCCCTAGCCAGGTGATGTTGTGACCTGACCAGTTATTGACCAGGCAGGGGAGGGTTGTGACTTGACCAGTTATGGGCCCAGGATGGGTGGTGGTGGGAACAGATTGTCTTCAAGCAGCAGAGACAGACTCACACCTGCAGGCCAGTATTTGGGGGCCTGGCAGGGTTTCAAGGTTGTCAAGAACATCAAGTTGAACTGCAGTGCAGGTACAGCAGGGCCATCATCCGGCCCCACAGGGAGCTCCAGACACGTCATGATCCCTCACTAAGTCTCACCTGTTTCCCGGCCAGGCCCTTGTCCTTGGTTTGCACACCTGCCAAATCGAGAATTCGGTCCGCTCTGGAGCTCTGTTCCTCCCACTGCTGCCCTGGGCCAGGCCTCAGCTGCTCTGCCCTCTGGCTGAAGGAGATGGAATCTCTACATGCTACCAAGCATACCCCTCTAACGTGTCTCTTTGCCTTAAATAGGCAAGTAATTGTCCTCAGCCTCTTGCTCATCCTTGGAGGGGTGAGGGTGCGTGCTGGGCAGAGGGAATTGTGATGCAATCCCAGCGAGGCCTCAGCCCATCCCACAGGAAGCTCTGGGGCTTCGATTGTCCGTCCGAATTAGCTCAAATTGAGGGACAGAGGCTGAAGCCACCCCTGCCAGCACTGACTCGTTACTGCTTGTGCGTTACCTCCAGGAGCTGACTTAACCTTGGTTAGTTCCTTCCTGTGGAAGGAGGGTAGTTCCTGGGGAGAGCTTTAGGTTTGGGCAGTTGAGGGGTAAAAAGCACACGGCATCCACTGACCTTGAGCATAAAGAGGAGAGCTGCAGACAAGAGAATGGCTCCTGGAAGATGAATTGATAGGATCTGCTGACCCGAGAGCATAGAGGGCGTTCATTGAAGAAACATTCAACATCGCCTCTGTGCTCAGCCTTGTGCTAGATACAGATTATGGACGTGAAAGGTCCTTGACCTTGAGATTGAAAACGGACACCAATGGAGGAGTCAGGATGTGCCAGGATTTCAGTCTGCTGCCTGAGCGGAGGAATGTGGCTAAGCAGTAAAGGAACCCTTTGGTGTAGCTGGAGCTTTCTCATTAGCTTCAGAGCTTGTATTTTTCCTCCCTCAAGAGATGCTCAGATCCCCGACAGAAACAGAAACAAATTTCCTGGAGCACTGGGAAGGACAGAGCTGCTCCGTTGGAACCTGACCCATCAATGGTCACACACACAGGAGAGTGCCCACTCCCCTGCTGGTGTGTCCTGTCTCCCTGAATTGCACTACATGTGGGGACCGGACATCTCAATGGTGCACTGCAGGGACGGTACGTCCCGGCGGAGGTAAGGCCCTCCCAAGTGACAGGGCTGAGAGGCCTCATCTTCTGGCCATGAAGGAAATGCCAAGGAAGCCCCGATGTGTGCTAAGTCACTTCAGTCATGTCCAACTCTCTGCGACCCCATGGACTGTAGTCCGCCAGGCTCCTCTGTCCATAGGGATTCTCCAGGCAAGAATACTAGAGTGGGTTGCCATGCCCTCCTCCAGGTATCTTCCAGACCCAGGGATGGAACCCATGTCCCTAATGTCTCCTGCATTGGCAGGTGGGTTCTTTACTACTAGCATCACCTGGGAAGCCTAAGGACGCCCCCAGTCTTTGCAGACAGAATGTAGAAAGTGTCCCCACGTAAGCTGCCACCAGATGGCAGCAGGCGCTCAGATGGCAGCAGGCGCTCAGCCCAGGCTGGGGAGAGGTTAAGTACTGGGGTGTGTTGGAGTCCCAGACACACATGCCAGAAGAGGTGGGAGGAACAAAGAACAACTAATGACAACGCTCTTGGAGTCTGTGAAGCCAGGGGGTCGACACGTGGGCAGTTGCCCTGGCTGCGTGCTCCTGGAGTCACACGTTTACTGCTCGACGTCTGTGCCTCTTCGCGCGGTCCCCTCGAGTCCCTGCCTGTGGCTCAGTGTGGACCCTGCAGTCACAAACCTTAATGTCATGACTGCCCTTTAGAGCATCCCAGGTCTTGCTGAGTATTGCTTTCTCTCCGTCCTTTCGCTGAGCCTCACAGGAGCTGTCCCTTCAACTGTGACGTTGGTCCTTCTCCCAGGACCCACGGGGACACTCTGTCTCAGCCCCTCAGTCTCTCGTCTCAGGAGAGAGCAGAGGGCGCCTCACCCTGATTCCACCTTGGCAGGCAGGAACGGGTGACCGTGATAAGTTCAGGTGGCTTCCTGCTGAGCGCTGTGTGCTTCCTACACCTCAGAGTCCTGTGATGACACAGGAGCAGCCTCTAGGCCAGTGGAGGAGCCTTGGTGGTCCACCCCCACCCCCACTGCCATCTAGAAGCCCAGAGGGAAACCTCGCTCAGTGACTGGATGGAGTATAACGTCAGGCATGATGCAATAGTGAGGGAACAGAGTGGACATGGCCCAGGGGCACAGGGCCAAGAGCCAGGGGAAGCCCCCACCCGAGGCAGGGAGCCAAGCAAGAAGTGGGCGCTCAGACCTAGCGGCTGGAGCTCAGGCTGGCCTCCTGGAGCTTTTGTGGCCCTGCCGTGGCATGACCACACGTATGATGCCAAGAAACAGCTGGTGAAGGAACGGATTCAAAGTCAGGAACTGTCCTTCCCCCAACTCCTACCATCCTGTCTCCCCCTTGCCCTTCTTGTCAGAGCCTAGGACAGAGGAGAAAGGTCATATGTGGAGCAGGGAGAGGGGTTAGTTCAGAGATGACCCACCAGCCACCAGCTCTGCCCCGCATTGCTCAAGGCAGGCCCGGGGTGTGTTATGCCAGGAGAGAGGGGCATCTCCCTCAAGGAGAAGAGGGTGGAGGTTTGCCGGCTCCTCACAGTAGTGAGCAGGGGTGAGCAGGAGAAGAGAGTGTCTTCATGGAGGTGTGGGAAGGCTGGAGCCCCAACCCTGCGCTCCTGACCACAGCCAAGATCTGAGGGCTTCTCAGGGGTCACACAGGCTGGATGGGGGCCTCCCCCAGGGAGGCCAGAGGAGCCTGCTGGGACATCTGACCCCAAGTAAGACCCCAGATTCTTGGCTCATCTTTGGGGGATCAGGGTTTGTGGTCCAAATTCATTTGATTGAAGGAAAATAAAGTAATATGAAATAGTTAACAAACCCAGGTTTGCGGGGAAAGATCCTTCTGGCTCAACCGATGGCCATCCACTGCCGTGTGCCCGCGACATGTGGACCTCACCCTCAAGCCCTTTGCTGCGTGAGTGGTCGTCTGGGTGCTTCTGCGTCAGTAACCGGCTGCTTTGGCGAGATGTCGGGAATTCAGGGCATGATAAATCCTTTCCAAACTACATAAAAACCACAGCTGCTATTTATCAAGAGCTGCTCTGTGCCAAGTGCTTACTCCTGGGCTCCTCAGCCTCGGCACTGTGACTTTCTGGGCCCAACATATTGTGATGAAGGCTGAGAGCAGCCTGGTAGAGAACCATTGATTTATACTAACTCGTTTCACCCTCACCACCCTGCACTATTACCCCTCCTCATTAAAAAAAAAAAAAAAATTACTTAAAAACATTGTGGTGGCATACACAGTACGTAAACTTTATCATCTTAGCCATTTTTCAGGGCATGGTTCAGGGGCATTAATGCATTCACTCTGTGATGCAGCAGCCGCCACCATCCATCTCTAGACCTCCTCCATCGTGCAAAACTGAGACTTTACACACTGAACACGGACTCCTCATCCTCTCCCTGCCAGCCCCTGGCCACCACCCCTGGGATTTCTGTCTCTATGAATCTGGCTGCTCTAGGTACCTCATGTAAGTGGAATCATACAGGATTCGTTCTTTCACCTAGGATGATGTCTTCAGGGTTCATCCGTGCTATAGCATGTGTTACAATTTCCTTTTTAAGTCTGCATGATCTCTGTTGGATGGATACGTCACATTTTGTTTATCTGTGCATCCCCCAGCAGACCCTTGGCTTGTTTCCCCCTTTTGGCTATGATGAGTAATGTTGCCATTATTACCCGCTTTTGACAGAAGCAAAAATGAAGGCAGAAGGGGTGAAGAAAGTTGCCAGAAGTTCCACAGCTGGTAAGTAGCAAAGCCGGGACCACAGCCAGGCCGTCAGCTTCAGGGACGGTGCCGTTGACCACGATGAGCCCAGCTCGATGCACGCGGTCAGCCACCGGGAAACACACCTGCTTCCGTTGTCATCTGATCAGCTCAGGCCCATCACTCTTTGCTGGGAACTGACTCGGGCTGAAAATTTGGAGAGATGGAAGGGTGTTGGGAGTTGGAAAATGATAATTTTTCTGGCTTCCGCATCAGACTTTGAGTCTTATTTTATCCCTGTAAAGCCTAGGTCAAATCAAGAAGAAGTAGAGAGAATTCTTCAGTAATGAATCCTGTACAGGAAGTTCCCAACATTTCTAGGCTCCCACTGTCAGTAACCACACCATTCCCACTCAGTTGCCTGATAGGGGATGAGGACTGGGGCTCATACACTTCCAGGTACAAAGAGAACACCTACCCTGCATTCCTGTAAGGTCTTCCATTTGAAAAAAATTCCTAAACAGGCTCATTAATAAATTCTTCCTTGCAGGTTGATTCCATGGCATGAGCATATTATAAAAGATACATGTGTTCTCTGTAGGGAGGGGAAAGAAATAAGTCATCCCATTGTTTCACCCAGTGCTTAACAAAAATGTCTAACAAAGTTTACAGAATTTAGAAGTGAAACATTTGTGGTTTGGGTCTTTACATAGAAGTCCACCACACTTCTGGGTGAGTCAGCTCTTTGTCTGTATGGCCCCTGTGTATCAGAGCTTCATAAGAAGCCCCTGACTTCTTCAGGTCTGCAGGTTTCCAGACACCAGGTTTCTAAAACGTAGACCAGCCCATGGTTTTACCACTTCCCTTGGTGTCCGTACATTTTATTCTGAGTGAAGACAGGAAAAGGCCCCTATGAAATCTCACCACCACCAAAAGCAGGAAACGTATGAGCCGAGTCCACGGTCCCTCCATCTTCATGCCCACAGGTGAGAAGACTGGCCTGGTGGGCTGGCTTCCTGCCTTCTCTGCTGGATTCTGGAAGATATAAATGACACGATGAGAGAAGACAGGCTCCTACCCTCCCTCCCTCCACTCAGTGACCACATGGCAGTTTGCAGAGAGAAAGCAAACAGTTGTTCTTTCTGTCTGCAAATCGTCTGGTTGCAAGGCGAGAAAGTAAAAACTGCAGTTTGCTGTGTCATCTCTGCAACTCTTACAAAAAGCCCGGCATCCGGAAAATCTGGTAGCCTGGTTGCAGCATCATGAGTTAATGGAGGCCCCCATACCACCTACATCCTGTGAAATATGAGGGCCCCCTAACCACACAAGACACCTTGTGCTGGTGGGCTCTTGTCTCCTGACTCAAAAAATGTTCCCCTTCAGCCCAGGACATGTACGGCTTGCAGTTAACCTGTTGTGGGAACATACAGAATAAATATGTGGTTTCTGTCCCCAGTGCCTGACAGATCCTCAGAACCCTTGGAATTTGCTGTCTTATATGCTAATGAGATGATTCATGGTGATGGGGCAGGGGGGTGCAGGGGGGGCAGAGATGATGGCTTCGGAATATGGTCTGGTCACCAGAAAAGTCAACCATGTGATTAGAGGGTTAGAAATTTCAGCCCCACCCCTCACTCCCAATCCGAGGGAAAGGAAATGAACTGGAGATTGTGTTCAATCACCAGGGCCAGTGAGTTCATCAATCATGCCTGTGTAACACCACCTTCATGAAAAACACTAAATGATGGGGTTTGGAGAGATTCCAGGTTGGTGAGCACATCAATGGGCTGGGGAGGGTTGGGGTGGGGCATGCCCAGGGCAGGCGTAGATGCTCTTCACAGCCCCCCATCTTGCCCTGTATGTCTCTTCCATTACATTTGGCGGTTCCTGGGTTGTAGCCTTTATAAGAAACTGGTAAATGTAAGTCAAGTGTGTTCCTGTGTTCTGTGAATTTTTCTAGTGGATTATTGAAGCTGAGGGGAGGGACAGGTGGCCCCTGGGACGTGTGATTAGCATCTGATGTGGGAGCCGTCTGTGGGCCTGAGCCCTTCCCTTGTGGGCTAACTCCAGGTAGTTACTGTCAGAATGAAACCGAGCTGTTGGACACCCAGTTGGTGCCAGAGGTTTGCTTGTTGGTGTGGAAGAAACCCTCACTGTTTCCTATTAAACTGTAATCTGTTTCTACTGCCTCCTGTTTCCCCTCTTGCGTTGCATGTTTCCTGGAGGCCTGGGTGATCAGCCTGTTACCTGCACCCACGGACAGCCAACCACACTGACACTTGAGGCGTGATGGCTCTTTGCCTGGTATTTAGCAAAGCACTTTTAGCAGCATCCCTGATCTCTACCCACTGGGTGCTGGTAGCACTAACCCACCCACAAGTCTCTGACTTTCCGAACAAATGTGATCTTTCCCTCCTGCTGAAGCTGGATCTTAAGAACGGGTCATCGAGTCACAAGGAGAGACCTAGGGTCTGGTCCTGGCTCTGTTCCTAACTCCCTCCGTGACTTTGGGCCGGGCAACCTCGCCTCTGAGGTGGCCTCAACTGTAAGGTGAGGGTCTGGCCAGATCAACCCAAGCTGTGTTCAGCAGTTAAAAACGTGACACTGCTGGGCATGTGTCCTCCGGAACATGGAAATTCAGCTCGTTAAAGGTAGCAAGTCAGGCTTTGACCTGTTTCTTGTTCCATTAAGGCCTGAATTCCCCTCTGTCTGAATGACTTGACCCCCAATGTTCCATTTCACATCCTGAGGTCTGCAGGGGCCTGTGTTGGGGTCAGATGCCACCGACAACCTGAGGAGAAGCCACCCTGTGACTCTGGAGTTAACTGCAGTCAAGAGTCTCATGGGCTGAGTGAGGGCACTTTTCTCTGCCCGGAATGGGGCCTTTGCAGGATGTGCATGCACGTGTGTGTGTGTGCAGGGGGCGGGGGGAATAATATGGGAGCCCAGAGGCACCGCAGGTGAACACCCAGGCAGGGCCTGAAGCCTGGCCTCACTACCTGCTTGGTCCCTGTAGGGTCAGCAGCCTCACGGTCCAGCCTGCTCTGGGCTGACCACATTCTGGAGGCAGCGGTCACCAGCCGCTCACCTTTCTGGGGTTCTGTCCTTCGAAGAGAGGCTTCTATCCTTTTCAAAGATAGAAAATCTGAGCTCAGCAGGCAAGAATAACATTGCAAGGAAATTCCATTCTCTAAATTAGATAGTACAACACAGAAAGTAGAAGGAATTAAAGTCAATTGCAACGGTGTCTTGTGCTACCTGTAATGAGGGTAATGAGGATGGAAACACTTGTTAAGAACTTGGGGGAAAAAAAAAAGCTTGGTGCTTAGAACTAGTCTCAGCCATTTATATGAAGCATTTCATTTAATTCAGAAGATAGTTGTAATATTTACTCCCATTTTACAGATTGGGAAACTAAGGTTTTAGACTTGGAACATCTTTCCCAAACATGCTTTCAGTAAGTTAAGTTCAGTCACTCAGTCATGTCCGACACTTTGTGACCCCATGGACTGCATGCAGCACGCCAGGCCTTACTGTCCATCACCAACTCCCGGAGCTTACTCAAACTCATGTCCATCTAGTCAGTGATGCCATCCAACCATCTCATCCTCTGTCGTCCCCTTCTCCTCCCACCTTCAATCTTTCCCAGCATCAGGGTCTTTTCCAATGAGTCAGTTCTTCACATCAGGTGGCCAAAGTATTGGAGTTTCAGCTTCAGCATCAGTCCTTCCAATGAAACATGCTTTAATGATGTTTTAGTGATGAATAAGCTTTCATGATTTCATCCTCCCAGGCCTGCAAGCCCTCTCCCACCTTCCTTTGGCAGCAGGCTCACTGTGGGAGCATGAAGGTAGCCTTCCCTGTGTTGGGCCCTTTCATCCCCATCCTTAGTTACTCCTTACCTAGAATCTAGGCTAGACCAGGCCCAGATGCACAGATGAATCAGACACATCCCCGCCCTCAAGGAAGTCTCAAGACTGGTGGAGGGCCTGTCTGGGTTTAGGAACACCTGCCATAGAGCTGAGAATTGAGAAGACCACAGGGACGGTGGCCAGGAGAAGGTGATGCTGGAGACCAAGGGCAGGGAAGGGGACTGGAACATTGTCCGTGATGAGGAGCACCTGGGACAGCAGCTCAGGGTAGTGAGAAGCCTGCTGTCCTAGGGGAGGCGTAGGAATTCACCCAGCTGCCAGGATTCAAGGTTCACCTCCACCGCTCACTGCCCTCAGGGTGGGGCTGCTTACTGGTCCCCTGAATTCAGATCCCTCCCACCAGTTGCACAGTGGGGAGTCTCTGGCTTAGGGCTGTGGTGGTGAGATGAAGTGAGAGGGCAGAACAGTGCCTGCCCAGAGTAAGCGTTATGCGCACATTCCTGATGTTGTGACTGTTATTCCCTGGTGTGCCCAGAGAGGCCAACACCAGGCAGCAGATTTTCTGAATGAATGAGTCACTGAGGCTGGAAAACAGGATCAATATGCAGGTGTATACGTCACAGGCTTGTGAGCTGCAAGAGTGTGTGGGATGGAGCAGAGCCCCAATAATAACAATATTGGTATAATTTATGGAATTTCTCCTATATGCCAAGGACTTTGCATTTATTATTTCTCCGCTCTCCCTCTCTCTCATACACACACTCCCCTCAAAGATTCTAAGCTGTAATTAGGGAAGGGGTGGCCCAGGGAAGTGGTTAAGAATTTGCCTGCCAGTGCAGAGGACATGGGTTCGATCCCTGGTCGGAGAACTAGGACTCTGCACACGTTGGAGCAGCTAAGCCTGTACACCACAACTACTGAGCCTAGAGCCCTCGCGCCTGAACAAGGGAGTCCAGGGTTCTCTCCGCAACTAGAGAAAGCCTGTGTGCCGCAACAAAGACCCAGTGCAGCCAAAGAAAAAGGAAGTGTGATTATTCCCTACGTAAAGATGAGGCAACTGAAGCCAAAAGATGCCTCTTCTTTGCATCAGGATGTTGTTCTCTTTGCCTAGAATGTTGGGTATTGATGGTGATGCTGTAACTGTTATTTGGAAAGATAATGTTCTCTGCTGCTGCTGCTGCTGCTATGTCGCTTCAGTCATGTCTGACTCTGTGCAACCCCATAGACGGCAGCCCACCAGGCTCCCCCATCCCTGGGATTCTCCAGGCAAGAATACTGGAGTGGGTTGCCATTTCCTTCTCCAATAATGTTGTCTACGGGGGTTTAATAAAATAAACCAAACCAAAGGGAAAGTAACTTTCTTTTGAAGATGCTCATGAGATGGTCAGGTAGGGGTGCTCCAGAAGGCACAGGCGAACTTGGCTGCCTGGGCCCCCAAGTACTTGTTCAGGTGGTGAGGGGTGGGGAGGAAGAAGCCCTGTCAAGCGCTAAGGTGTGAGGCAGGAAAGAGAATCTGGTTTCTTGTCTAGAGTGAGTCCAGCCTGAATTCAAGGCTGGCTCCATTACTTACCAACTGTGCCATCCTGAACAAATTACTTGACATTTCAGAGGTAACCTAAATGGAGACAATGATACCAATCCCTAGAATTTCAATAAAGATTGAAGATAATGTATAAAAAGGCTAATCAACATAAGCAAAGGCTAACTTTATCATTAATGCAAAATTTTAAATTATGAAAATTTTAAATTCTTGGGCAAATATTTTAAGCTTAGTAATGGACAATATTGGCAAGGGTGTGATCAAGCAGGCACTTTCATATAGTTTTGGTAGGAGTATAATTAGTACAATAGCTGCAAAAGACAGCTAGGCATTAAAAAACAGTTTTTTAATGCATATACATTTTGATATAGCAATTCCACTGCTCTGAATTAAGCTTATGAATATATCAATTTTAATTAGGATACTGGATTGATTGCTATAGTACCCAAAATAACAGTGGCTTAAACACAGTAGGGACATATTTCTTTCTGGAACATAACACCTCAGCTTATCTAAGGCTGGGATGATGTGTGTAGGAGAACAGGAGGTTGTGATTCTGTGGTGTTGAGAGGTCTAGGTTCCATATTTTTTGCTCTATCATCTTAGAATGCTGCCCTCAACTGCATAGCAGAAGGCAGCGCCCCACTACATGGGAAAGGAATGAGGGACACACCCCTTCTCTTTAAGCCACAACCCTAGAGTCCCATTCATCACTTCTATTATATCCTACCAGCTAGAACTTAATCATATGTTCATACTTAAATGCAGAGGTGTTGGAAAATGTAGTCTTTATTCTGGCCAGCCATGTGCTACTAAAATCCAGGGGCTATATGACTAAAGAAAGCAGAGGAGTTTGGTTAACAGGGACCACCGAACAATCTCCAATACAACACTCATATACATAGGCCTAGATGTAGGCATAACAGTATTCATTGCAGCAGTTTTTATAATTGGAAAAACCCTAGAAACAATCTAAATGACATCTACAAGTCCGAGATTAATTAGAGAATGAGGCATTTATTCAGTGGAATATTATACAGCTATTAAAAATGAAAACGGCAGATATTTATCTACTAATGAGGAAAGATATCCAAGATATAGGAAGTGAAAACAGGGAGTTGCAAAACTATTAAATAAAATATGAAAATACATATATGTGAATGAGGTGCTCACAATTAATGGAAGTATATATTTCAGAGCAAAATGAAAAAAGCAGTTGGGCAAATTTCATGTTCCATTTCTCATCCTTCTGACTAAAGTTCTTACCATGTGTATATCAAGTGGTTTACCAGTTGGGGTACAAATACTTAGATTTTTTTCATTTCCAGTATGTCATGCAGGTACCCACCTGCTGGAAGCCTAACACCTTCTTCTTCTTGAGGCCTCAGGTTGTCCTGTGGACTTAAGGGGATTCAGTCCGAAGGGCCAGCCTCCTTCCCAGTGTCAGGCAGAGACTGGGGTGTGGTGCTGCTTCTGTCGCTAACATGGCATCGTCGTGACCCAAGCAGGTCCTGTGCCGCCCAGTGTGACCTGCCCCGGGCCCTGCTGGGGTGATATCCAGCCTGTGCAGGTCTGCACATGGGGTCCCCAAGGTTCCGGCCTTTGTACGTTACAGTCGTGTAGTTTGCTGTTGTTTCCTAAGCATGAGTGTTACGCCAACTTTCACAAGTCTGTGGGATTTTCTAGCCCAAGACACACACGAGAGAAATGGTTTCAGGCCTCCTATAGAAAGATACTGAATTAGAGTATATCAGCTCTTTTTTTTCTGATAGACTTCTCCTTGGGTCTGTGATTCCTTTGGCCAACAGGGAACCTTGGTAATGACCACCCTAGTCCATTAAAAAGTTCTAATACCATAGTGAAGTGAAACGAAGTGAAAGTTGCTCAGTCGTGTCCGACTCTTTGTGACCCCCATGGGCTATACAGTCCATGGAATTCTCCAGGAGAGTTCTGGAGTGGGTAGCCTTTCCCTTCTCCAGGGCATCTTCCCAACCCAGGGGTCGAACCCAGGTCTCCCGCATTGCAGATGGATTCTTTACCAGCTGAGCCACAAGGGAAGCCGATCTCTTCTTCTCCAGTGGATCTTCCCGACCCAGGAATCGAACCAGGATCTCCTGCATTGTAGGTGGATTCTTTATCAACAGAGCTATCAGGGAAGCCCAGTGCTACGAAGCATTATCAAGTCACATGTTTTTGTCTTTCATAATACTTAGAGCCCCAATTTTTTAGCTGCATGATAATGTTCAAAAATTAAAAGCATGACTTTCTTACAAATACAGGATAAACCCGTGTCCAAAACTTTATTCAATTCACTCATTAAGAAGGGAAACAACAAAACTGTGAGGCTGGTTCTCAGAGCTCTGGAGTCATTGGGGTTTACATAATTGCACTAAAGAAGGAATATTGGCTACATAGGTTGGATACAAATCTCATTAACATCCTCCAGGCAATTAGTCTTCACCTTTGCGGTTATGTTTTCTTCTAGACAGGAATCATTTGCTACACAACTCTACAAGACAACTTTTAGCTTCAGGTTCTGAACCCTTAATTAATAGGAAATAGAGTAGTCAAACAAATAGGACGTTCTCCTAGAATGTTCAATAATTCTTGGGTGAGCCGGTTAAACAGTATTTCAGTGTGACATTGAAAGGACACACAGATAACCCTTGAGCCTTGTTTTCAGGTTTTGGGTTGTTTCTCTTAATGCTGGTCAGGTAACCCTTACAGCCACAGTATCTAGTCAAGGGCACAGCCTCGTTGCCCTGGGGCAATGACTAAGCACATCCACCATTGTCAGGAAGCCCTGGAGAAGGCGCCAAAAGTGGGGGTAGGGTACCAGTGGAGAAGGGTCAAACTTTCCAGTCTTGTCCACAAGGTCCAGTGCTTTGAACACAAGGCCGTGCGTGCGTGCTAAGTCGCTTCGGCCATGTCCGATTCTCTGGGACCCTACGGACTGTAGGCTGCCAGGCTCCTCCGTCCATGGGATTCTCCAGGCAAGAATACTGGAGTGGGTTGCCATTTCCTCCTCCAGGCGATCTTCCCGACCCAGGGACTGAACCCACTTCCCTTGCAGTTCCTGCATTGCGGGCAGTTTCTTCACCGCCAAGCCACCAGGGAAGCCCCGACCATGACGCCCTTCCCGGCTAATCAGACAGCCCTCCTGCCGGTCTGCTCTCCAGGCTCCCCAGGTTCTCCCAGCTCAGGGCCCAGAAGAGCGGGTCCCTTCTCTGAACCCCTACATGGCTCTGGATGTTCCTCGTGGCCCTTTCTGCCAGTGACTTCTCTATTATTAGGATGCACAAATGTGCTGTCATTTAAGAGTATTGGCTTTTTTTGTTATTTCCTGCAGCCTCTACAGCATCCACAAAGTGCCCACCATGTAACAACTGATTAGCAGACGTGATTAATACACACCTCCGTGTATCATCAGAGGCCCCGGGTGCCTTCTGCAGACGTGTTCTTCCCTCCCTCTCTGCTTTCCTCCCCTCCTTGACTGCCCTTCCTTGTCTCAGCTCTTCTCCAACCAGCCTTTGAGACTCCATCCTATGCTGTATCCTCCAGCAAAGTTTCTTCTTCGTACTCACAAGGCATCTTCCTTTCCCAGACTTTTCTCTGTGCCTGGGCCTCCCCCTCCCTCTGACTGTCACAGGTCACTCATACTTCATGCTGCCAGCCTAAGGGCCTTGGGCTCCCAGAAATGCGGGCCAGGTCTTAATCACCTCCGTGCTCATCGCAGTGGGCTCAAAGAAGAGCCGCGTGAGTTCAGGGGTGGCTGCTCCTGACTTTGGCAGCAAATTCTTCCTGGTTTGTTGCTGGCAGTGCTCCAGGGTCCATCTGTCACCTGCAGGAGTTGGGCCTCGGAGGAGTTTGGGGGGGCACCTGTTGTTTGTCTTCTCTTGCTCTCATGGGGGGCCTGTGGTCAATGGTCAACCTCAGCTGGAGCAGGTCCCTTCCTGCTCAGTCAGCAGCTCATCTCTTTCTCGGTTGGGGGAGGGGGTTGGGTAAGGCAGCTGCTGCCTTTGCTGTGGGGCCAGCCTGCAGCCGCACAGGACACGGAGCCTGGACCTGATGCAGAGGAAAGCGTCCCTCAGTGTACTTTTGGAAAGCACATTGACGCCGCTGAGCTTCTGCTCAACAAAGGCCCGCCTGCCCTTCCCCGGCAGCTGGCTTCTCTAGGGGAAGCAGCAAGGCTTTGCGGCAGAGGAGCCCTAGATACAAGTTACTCAGCATGTGGTCCATGGACCGGCAGCATCAGCACAGCCCAGAGCTGCTGAGAGATGCAGAATCTAGGGCAATACCAGACATCCTGAATCAGAAGCTGCAGTGAGGGAGACCCCTGAGTCATGCAAAAGCCAAGAAAGTGTGAGAAGCAGGCTCTAGCCAGCCCTCGGGCCCATCAGTAAGTGATGAGCCCCACTGGCCCAGGCCCAGGAGCTGAACTTGTGACACCTGCCGTGGAAGGTCCTGACGATTCGATCGGGAGTGCTCTAAGGTCCTAACACTGGGGCTTGGACGGTATTTTGATTGCTTTATGGCAGGAGACCGGAAATGCTCAAATGCTGTTCTCTTCTTTATATGCAGGGAAGAGTAATCAATACCCTACTTTATTAATAGTTGGGCTGTAACCCAGTATCCTCTTTGCAGAGCTGCAGATGTTAGGAGCCTGCAGCCACCGTCCCTCATCCCACTCCTGAGTCCCCATCTCAGGATGCACGGGAAGACAAAGCGGAGGGCAGAGCTGAACGCCAAGGACTGTCATAAACTGATGAGGATGTGGGTTTGGTGAGCCACAGCCCTCAGGTCCTCCCCTGGAGCATGGGTGGGGGTGGGCTGGGCGCGGCAGTGCACCCACATCTCCAGGCAGTCCCTTGGTGCCTGCTGGCAGAGCACTGAGTCCTCAGTGAATGTCTTGTTCTTGTCTGTTCAACTGTCCATAGAAACTTTCTTTTGAGATACTTTCATTTTCCTGAACTACTTTACTGAGGTATAATTGACATACCATGAAATTCACCCATTTTAATTGTACAATTCAGTGACTGTCAGAATCTTTACAGGCTTGTGCACCGCCCCACAATCTAATGTCAGAACATCCCCACTACCCCAGAGAGGAACCTGATGCCCCTTGCAGTCACTCCCCTTTCCCACCCCTGGCACCTGGCACCACTAATCTCTTTCTCTCTCCCCTTCTCTCTCATCCCCTTCCCTCAGTGTCCACAACAGTCTGGGTTCAGTCGCTTTTCTCACCCAGATTTCCCAATTTCCCCCACAGGGCTCAGCACTGCATGCTTTCTCCTATCAGGGGAAGGAATGATTTAGAAATGCCTGGAATTTAGATTTCGAAGATAATTTAGAAGTTCTTGGCACGTAGTAGACGTGTCATACATATTTTAGAAGGAAAACAAAATATCTGCCTTTTAAGTGTTTTCTGTGCATTTTGTGAGCATTTTTGTGCATTAAGTGTTTCAAGTGTATTTTGTAAGAAGGGGGAGTGGTGAGCTCAAAGGAATGAGCCCTTGAGTGGGGATGTTTCAGACCCAGTTCACTTCAGTTCAGTTCACGTGATGCCATCCAGCCATCTCATCTTGGGTCATCCCATTCTCCTCCTGCCCCCAGTCCCTCCCAGCATCAGAGTCTTTTCCAATGAATCAACTCTTCGCATGAGGTGGCCAAAGTACTGGAGTTTCAGCTACAGCATCATTCCTTCCAAAGAAATCCCAGGATTGATCTCCTTNTGTTGCTTCCTGACCTGCATATAGATTTCTCAAGAGGCAGATCAGGTGGTCTGGTATTCCCATCTTTTTCAGAATTTTCCACAGTTTATTGTGATCCACACAGTCAAAGGCTTTGGCATAGTCAGTAAAGCAGAAATAGATGTTTTTCTGGAAATCTCTTGCTTTTTCCATGATCCAGTGGCCTCCACTAACCACCATCAAGCATGGGAGAGCTGATGAGCTCGTTGCTCACCAGGACACGGAGCCTCCTCAAACCCCTCAGCAAGTCATCAGAGTTAGAAACATGCCACTCAGCTTCCAAACCCTGACTCTGGGCCAGGGCGGTGATGGGGGGTGGGGGAGGTCATAGAAGGAGCTCCTGCCTTGCCTGGGCCTCCTGCTGTCACCAGCTCTCTCTGGCTCCACAGTTTCCCTGTTTCTGCAGCCTTCCGGGCCCTCTGCCGTGGACGTTTATTGCTCTGATTGTCAGGCGTCTGCTTCAGCCCGTTATTCAGAAGTCAGGAACCTCCTCCTCCCTTTGGGGAGCACTCACCTCCCTGTGATGTGTATTAAGTGATTGCCTTTCTACTTCAGACTCACCCTTTCCTATGATGCCTTGGGACTTCATACTTTCCCTGCTCACCTATGCAGAGAGGAGGCATTAAAGGGACTCTAAGAAGGTAAAAACCTGCCTAGGGCTTTCTGTCTCGTTGCTTCCCCTCCCCTCAGCTTTATTGAGATATAATTGATATTCAACATCGTGTAAGTTTAATGTGTATGATGTGTTGATTTAATACACTCATATCTTGCAAAAGAATTACTACCGTAGTATTGGCAAGCACCAGTATCATCCTTATTATTTTTTAAAACTTTATAGAGGTATAATTTACATGCCATAAAATTCACATATGTAAAGTGTACCTTTCAATAATTGCTAGTATTATTGACAATTGTGCAACCATGCCACAATCTTATCTTACCGCATTTCCATCTGCCCATAAAGAAACCAGAGCCGGTGAGCAATTGCTCCCCATCTGAGACAACCACCAGTCTCCTTTCTGTCTCTGGATTTATCTTTTCTGGACATTCATAAAAATAGAAGCACACAATCTGTGTCCTCGTGCATCTGGCTTCTTTCACTTAGTGTAATATTTTTGACGTTGTTTCATGTATAAACAGGCATCAGGACTTTGTTCCTTTTTTACTGTTGAATAGTATGTACTCCAGGTGGAAATACCACATTTGTTTATCTCTCAGCAGCAACACGGTCCCTATTCAGCCGCAGCTGAATCCATTAGCAGTTTTTCCAACCCTAGTTGAACCAGCTGTATTGTATCCCCCTCAGAGATACCAGGGCTTCCCAGGTGGCTCAGTGGTAAAGAATTCACCTGCAATGCAGGGGACATGAGTTTGATCCCTGGGTTGGGAAGATCCTCTGGAGAAGGAAATGGCAACTCGCTCCAATATTCTTGCCTGGGAAATCCCATGGACAGAGGAGCCTGGAGGGCTGTACTGCATGGGGTCACAAAGAGTCGTAGGGGTCACAAAGATACCAACAACTGAGGGACTACAAACCAGCTGGTGCCCCCTCCTCAGAAGTCTGGTTTCCAGAGCCCAGGATCCCTTCTTTCACTTTCTAAGCTTAAATAATTTCAATATCTTCCTTTTCTTCCCCAGTCCTAGGGTTTAGTGGCTGTTTCAGGCAGTTGCTAACTCCGCAACCCATTAGAATTCTCTTTTTATCTTCCCAGGTCCTCAAATTACAAATTTATAAGAGTTGAATTCTAAAGAAAGCTGAGCACCAAATAACTGATGCTTTTGAACTATGGTGTTGGACAAGACTCTTGAGAGTCCCTTGGACAGCAAGGAGATCCACCAGTCTATCCTAAAGGACATCAACCCTGAATATTCACTGGAAGGACTGACGCTAAAGCTGAAGCTCCAATACTTTGGCCACCTTATGTGGAGAGCCCATTCGTTAGAAAAGACCCTGATGCTGGGAAAGATTGAAGGTGGGAGGAGAAGGGCACGACAGAGGATGAGATGGTTGGATAGCATCACCAACGAGATGGACATGAGTTTGAACAAGCTCCAGGAGTTGGTGATGGACAGGGAAGCCTGGCATGCTGCAGTCCATGGGGCTGCAAAGAGTCAGACACGACTGAGCAACTGAACTGACTGACGCATAGAAACTCTTTCTCTAAATTCCTCACCATTCATGGAATTGCAGCTGCTGTGATTTCAACCTGTGGTCCGAGTGGGAACAAACAGCTCTGCTGCCTCCTGCCTCCCCGTTGCCTGTCCATCCAGAGGTGAGCGTGGCTGTCAGGTGGACCAGTCAGAGTCCTTCCCTGTGGTTTTGTTTAATTGAAGCTTCGCTAAAGGAGTGAGTGCTGTCTTCTCTATTGGTGATGTGGGTGATGGTCGGCCTGGGAGCTGTCTGAGCCTGGACAGAGCAGGCCTGAAAGGACACAACTGGCAACAGGGGCGGAGGGGTGCAGATCTGAGAACCTGCAGAAAATGCCTCCTCTGAATCCTGGAACCCAGTTCCAAAGGGTGATCCATGGAGTGGCCCTGATTCTGCTTCTCAAGCCTGACTGTGAGCCAACCTCAGTGTCTTTCTACTGAGCTCCACACCCTCCCCTCATGCCCCTAACCTAGCCAAGCTGGAAGGAAGTTACCAGGCACAGTCTATGCCTCCTTGAAGGCAGAGCATTCCTATAAATTATTTTGAAATTCTTCTGCATGGAAGGTTTGTCCCACCTCACCCATTTATTTATGTTTCTAATCATTTCTTTTGCTTTTTTTGGTGTTACTTTGCAGTCTATTTTTTTGAATTTATTGAAGTATAGTTGATTTATAATGTTGTGTTAGTTTCTGGTATACAGCAAAGTGATTCAGATCCATATATATATATTCCTTTTCTTATTCTTTTGCATTATGTTTTATCACAGGATATTGAATATAGTTCCCTGTGCCATACTGTAGGCCTTTGTTGTTTATCCACCATTCTCTGTATAATAGCTTGCATATGCTAATACTAAGCTCCCAATTAATCCCTCCACTACCCCTTCCCCGGCAACCACAAATCTGTTCTCTAATCACTTCTTTATATCAACATGGACTCATGGAAATTTATTTCTTACCTTGGGTTATAATCTAGCCCTATATTTTTTTGTTGTCAAGTTGTACCAACTTTGCTCATTGGGAGTTCTTTCACTTCCCCCCATCCCCACCCTACCCCCATCATTGTGAGTTGGGTGATTTTTGCTTTATTTTGCTTTTTCAGTACTTCCTTACTTTCTGGCACTACAAAGCGCTTCAGGCTTATCTTGGAAATTTCCTGCTGCAGTCCTGGGATCAGCCCTTTTTTTTCTAGGAGCCTTGTTCCTTTTATTAGAGACTAGTTCTAGCCACCAAGATCAAGGGGCCAGGTGTGCTCAGGTAGTTAGCATTTATCCCTACTTTATAGAGAAAAAAACTGCAGCTTGGCGAAACAAAATAATTAGCTCAGAGTCACGTGGCTACTTTACTCCTGCCTCTCATTGGAAAGCATCTGTCTGCCTCCCCTTCCTAATTATTAATCTCGAACTAAGCACTGTGTGTCCAGGGGGATTGCAGGAGAAGAGAGGTTGTACCCATGCTGCTGCTGCTTCTTGTACACGGTAAAGCGCTGCATTCACATGGGTGTGGTTACTGTTATTACTGCCTCATATTGTTCTCTTACGAAAGAAAGTCTCTGTGTGTGTTTGCTCCGGAGCCCCAGGCACATGCCCTGGGCTGCTAGGACTTTTTTCCAGCCTCCTCTGTGTTTATCCCCAGCTGGACCCAAGGTGCTCAGAGAGTCTCCGGCAGACGCAAGTAGCCCTGGGGTCACAGTGGGTCAGCACCACCGCCTGCCATCTGGCCTTCCTCTTCCACCTGGGCTGCAACCCCCTGCCAGGGTGGGAGGTGGGGCTAACACCTGGAAAGTGCTAGAAGGCTGTGCCCCATGATGAAGTGAAGACAGGAGACTTGAGAAATGAGAAGCCAACCAGCCAGAGCAAGTGGGAGAGCTGCGGGCCCCCAGGCAGGGCTGGGGTCTCTGCTCCCTGCTCGCTGACACCTGCCCAGGGTGGGCTGCCTACTCAGGGCAGCCTGGACACCCCGAAGTACAGCCTTGCAGACCGTGAGCATATCACTCCTCCGTGGGCCCCTCGGGGCTGGGCAACCCCTCTCCCAGTAATTCATTCCCTTCCAGGCAGGGCTTTCCTTGGCTTCTCGTGTTTTACATAGAAGACAGGCTGTGTCTAAGCCCTACAGCCTTTGAGAGGCTCCCAGGCTCAGACCAGCTCTCTGCATCCATCACAGCCATGGCTCTGCCCTCAGCCCAGAAGGTGGCCAGAGGACTGAGTACCACAGCACAGAGCCGGGGGTGGGCAGCGATGGCTCACATGCTGGGTGTCTGGAGCCCAGAGCTCTGGGTTGGCTGCTGTGAGCAACATGGAGACCAAACCCCTGCAGGATGGGCATGCACTAGGCAGGGGGCACCGCAGAAGTGTCCTCTCTCTGCTCAAGCCTTCTGTAGTATGGGACCACCTTTCTCTTCCTTCCTTACTGTCCAGCTGGTAAAGAATCCACCTGCAATGTGGGAGACCTGGGTTTGATCCCTGGGTTGGGAAGATCCCCTGGAGAAGGGTGCAGTTTCTGGGTTGGGAAGATCCCCTGGAGAAGGGAAAGGCTACCCACTCCAGTATTCTGGCCTGGAGAATTCCATGGGCTGTATAGTCCATGGGGTCGCAAAGAGTCAGACACGACTGAGTGACTTTCACTTTCTCTTCATACCAAGGGGATACTCCACCAGAAAGAGAGCCAGGGACTCATCAGGCATGGGGGAGACAGACCCAAAACTTTCAAGCAAAGTTTTGCCAAGAAGATGGGGAGCTGGAGGCCAGTGGAAGCAGCAGCTGCAGAAGCCTCTCGGCAGAAAGCAGTGCGGAATAGTTCACCCCCTCCCAGCAAGAGGCCCTGACCTGGGCTCAGCGGGTCTGAGAGGGGGTCCCAGGGCTCTGGCTGAAGGTGCAGCTCTCCTCCCCTCCCCCTTTGGGGATAGAGCTGCCTCCTTGGCTCAGAGTGGCCTGAGGAGCATCTCCTGCAAGCCCGAGGCTGGGTGCAGAGACTGCACCGGCACCCAGCCAGGGCGCATGCCGAGCCAGCCCCCTGTGTTCTCTCTCCTTCTCCAGGACATGTATTCTTTCATCCACACGTTCTTCCTTCTCCAGCCATTTGCCAAGAGTCTGCTGTGTGCTGGGCACAAAATCAGGTGCAAAAGCATTGTCCTTTCCCAATCATGTAGGAGTGCCCCGTGCCACTAAAACAGGTGGTTCTCAAGGGTGCTTGCTGTGGACTTTCTCATCTTTGAGCTTTGGCTTCTCTAGTGGTTCCTGTCCCCCAGCCCTCATCTCACAGCTCTATGCTGGGCACTGACTTTTCACATCGCAGGGTATAAGCAGGGGCAGAGGAGAGTCTGCTGTGACCAGCCGCCAGCATCTGTGGGGCTAGGAATTACAGAGCCGGGCAGTCCCATTCTCGCTCGCCGTATGGCACCAGCTGCTACCTTCCAAGTACCCTATACCTCATACCACTGAGATGCAGCTGGGACAATAAGGAGGGGTCCTGGGGATGGAGACCAGGACAAAATTCAAGTCAGAGGAGGAGTGAGTTAGGATGGAAGGAGGAGTATTGTCTGTCCCTCGGGTGTCAGGGTGGGAGCTGTCTCCTTGGACACACTGAGGACAGCATCCTTATGTCTAGGCCCACTCCCTGTCCGAGCTGGGCAACCATGCATATGGAACAGGGGCCCTGCAGGGAAAGCTCACACACTCAACACACAGCATTGAGGAATGAGCAAGCATCTGGGGACAGAAGATTCCCATGTCTGGAGCCCTCTTCTATCCACCCTGTTAAGTTCCCAAGTATCACCTCCTCAGAGAAGGTGTCCTCAAGCCTGTGGTCTGTCTTTCCTTTCGTCACACAACTTCAGAGATGATTCTGTGTTCCTCTCCTCCATGGAACTGATCCGTTTTTTAATTATAAACGTTTCGTGTGATTATTTGATGGCAAGTGCTAAGAGAGCAGACCTCTCTGTGTTTGCTTATCCCTGCATGTAGCAAGTGGAATTTCTCGGCAGTTAATAAAAGTCACACTTCAGGACCCTCTGCTGCATGGTCCCCCATAAGGGCTGGGAGTTACAGGATGCAAGAAGGCAAGCATTTCTATTCAAACACGGCATGCCATTGCCCATGGAAGCCTCAGAATAAAGGAGCTCAGTGTCTAAGACACCAAGAATATGTTGTAATTTCTCATTATAAATATTCATTTCATACTTGATTTTTATTTGTAATTTTTCTTACAGAAGTTCCTAAGTAAGTGACCCCACAAAAAGCTAGAGTTGCCCTTGAGAGAATTCAGTAACATTTTATTGAGTGAATAAATGAATGAATCAAAAATAATTAGAATAAAATACTGGTGTAGGATAAAGCAGTTCGCATGCATCTGCTCCCCTCCTGGCCTCCAGGGCTGCCTGGACATTCCAAATTTAGCCTGACAGCTCAGCTGGAGGGGTCATCCACCCTGCCGGAAGATCTGAGCTTTGAAATCTTAGGAACCTGAGTCCATGAGGAGCCCAGGGACTGGGACTTGGCTTCCCAACTTGCCCTGCCAGCTCTCCTGTCACACTGCTAATTGTATGATGTGGCTTGAAAGAGAGTGGTGAGGATCTGAATTGGCTGCTCCTCCCAGGGACCTTCAGACCCTGGGGGAACAGTAACTGGCAGTATCCTGGACCAGTCTCAGTTTTCCTCTCTCTGAAATGGGTAAAGAATCCTACTTTTTATGGGGCTATTGTAAGGACCAGAGTCTCTCTTGAAATCCCATGTGGTTAATATGTAGCAAATGCCAAGTAACATCCACGCCTCTCCCAATATTCCTTGGAACCTCTCAATTGCCACCTGATGGAGGCGAAGTTTGATCCCATGGAACCAAAGAGTTGGCTCAGTGTGGGGTGGTTGCCCACCTGGCTCACCACTCAAAAACTACCTTGCCTACAGATCGAAACTCACTTGCCCACGTGCCTGAGATGGGTCAGTCCATCTGCCCTTCTTTTGTTCCTTCTAGAATCTAAACAATGGAGAAGGAACCGTGTATCTCACCCAGAGAATTTGTAATAATTAGGGAACGCTGCAGAGTTGCAAAAGCCCCTGTTTCTCCAGGTGGAACGTTGCTCTGCAAGTTACAACACAGAGGAATCCTGCCAGTAGGGTTGACAGGAACCAGGCTTTTGTTTGAGGCTCATGGTGCCATTTCTGCAGTGCCAAGAACTTGGCTAGCCAGTGTCCTGAAATGAGAGAAAAGAGAAGACTACAGGTCCAAGAGTTTTCTGGGCAGCAGAAGGGAACAAATGTGTTTTATGGTACTTCATTGAATAAATGATGGATTTTACTCTTGCAAAAGCATTTTAACATAGCTGGCTATTTAGGCTATTTCCAAATTTTCTTTTTTTGTAGATATTGCTGTCACCAATATTCTTATATATATTATTTGACTCTATCTCTGACTATCATTGGATTATATTTCTAGAAATGTCTTTCTGGTTCAAAAGATATGGACATTTTGCTAAGCATTGCTACTTCCACCTTTTGGAGGCCCATTATTAAGAGAATACCTGCAACAAAATAGCAGGCTTGCCAACACTGTAAACCATTGTTTTGTGATCACTGTTGGTCTGCTGGGTCCCAAATTCTTTTTTCCAAAACTTCATTTGGTGAAAGCTTTTAGAATCAGCTTATACTTTCTGCTTTATTATTTCTAATGACATTTTTCTCAGAAGCCTCACTCTTTTGATTTTCCTGACCCCTTACTCATTTGTCTTGGAAACATACCCCAATTTGAGCTGGAATCCTGTGCTCAAAGTTCACCCCAACATGTTCGTCCAGAGCTAGTTTTTCTAAGGGCAAATTTCAGCCAGGCAGTATTTACTAGGTGCCCTCAGCCTGAGCAAGACATCACTATCCATTGTTGACCTGGGCCATGTCCAGGGGAAGCTGGGCATCCTGAATCCCATGGGAGGCAAGTAGTTGCCCATGATGGGGGCTGGGCAGGCCAAGACAGGCAGGGTCTGGGAGACGATTGGTTGAATAGATGATGCCAGGAACTGGGAAACTGAATGTCAAAGGCAGGACTACAGGCATGAATGAAGTCAGGAAGCTATTTCCCATAATAAGCAGGCTGTTGCAGTGAGTGATAAATGCAATAGCTATGATTTATTGTTTACTGTTTGCCAGACATTTTTACATGTATTTTAGGTATATTATTTTCCTCAATTCTTACAGCAGCTGCAGGGGATGTATACTACAGATGGCCCTGACTTAAGATCGTTTGACTTAACAATGTTTCGACTTTACTGTGATGCAAAAGTGATACGCATTCAGTAGGAACCATACTTTGAATTTTAAGTTTTGATCTTTTTCTGGGCTACTGACACAAGGTTCGATCCCCTCTCCTGATTCTGGGTGATTGTGGCAAGCTGCATCTCCCAGACAGCCATGTGGTCACGAGGGTAAACTACTCAAAACCTACCACCATTCTGGACCCAGATAACCATTCTGCTTTTCACTTTCAGTACGGTAGTCAGTAAATCACATGAGGTATTCAACACTTTACTACCAAATAGGCTTTATTGTTAGATGATTTTGCCCCAAATGTAGGGTGATGAGTTTGGAGTATGCTTAAGGTAGGCTGAGCTAAGCGATGATGTTTGGTAGGTTAAGGGTATTATATGCTTTTTCAACTTGAGGATATTTTCAACGTACAGTGGGTTTGTTGACCATAACCCCATTTCTAAGTATAGAAAGATCTGTATTTATAACCCCATTGTACAAAACATGAGGCCGAGAGGGGTGAGATAACTTTCCTGATGTCACCCAGTGAGTAAAGAGCCGACGTGGGGTTTGAGCTTGTAGAGACACTCCACCCCCTCTCCTGAGGCAGGAGCAATGGCTGAATGAAGCTGCAGTTAGTGGCAAGCACAGAGGCCACTGTGTCAAGTGTGTAGGGCAGAGCCAACCCCCAGAGCTCTTCAGGGTGGACTCTCCAGGGTTCAGAGAGAATTAGGTCCTGCAACTGTGCAAGCAAAGTTATTCCAAAATCCTCATGATCTTTACTCATTCTTCTAGCCCAGTGACGAGGACTACAGGTCTCTCTTCAAAGCCCTTGGGAAAACTACCTTCCTAGTTCTGTTCTTTCCCCTTCTATCAGACTTTTATGATGTACACTGACACAACCCTCTCAATAAAGTCTTCTTACTTCTCCCATCTAATTTGCTCCCCTTTGCCCATTACAGAATGGGTTTCTTTGCCCAAGACAACAATCATTTTGTCTGGGCAGGTTCATTGTTTGGAGAACTGGGGGCAGGAGCAGGGGAGGGAGTAAAAACCCACAGGTGGAACTCAGATCCACTGGAATGCTCGGGGTGGGGGGGGGGGGGGTTTGGGTACAGCCCAGGAACATTCACATCCCATTGCATTACAAAACAGGGAAATGTGCCCAAAGTCAGTGGCTCCACGATGCAGCAGGCAATTAGCAGCCAAGCCAATATCTATTTCCTCACCTCTTTTCCTTGCAAATACAACCCTGATTTGATTTAACCAAGGGACCAGATTCAGATGGTGAAAGCCAGATCCAGTGACTGTGCTGTGCCTAGTCACTCGGTCGTGTGCCGGGAGCCAGCATGGGGAATCCCACCCATGGCAAAGGTCATGAGGAAGGGGGCCTGACAAAACGCAAAGGCAAGATCAGGCCTCAGGGGTCCCCCCTCGATTTTCTCGAGCATCTACCCCCCCAAAACCAGAGTCTGCCTGCTTTACTGTGTTATGCTTTCCACCTACTCTTCTGACATTACAGGGGGGCTGTCCCCCCACCACCTTTTTCTGGAAAAAGTTAATTTAGAGCTTCTAGATAATAAGTCTCCTGGGCATAATAAGAGTGTTTCAATCCAAAAACCCCTTTGATGGCTTTCTAGCCTGCCTGACAGGTCTGTCCGGACTCTTACAGCTGTGCATGTGATTGTTTGCAGCCTCCCAACTGCGAGAGGCACAGGAAGCTTAAAACATCCTAGGAATGTAGGGGCTTCCGAGGAGTCAAAATCATTAGAATAGGACTGATTTAGCTTCCCTGGTGGCTCAGAGGTCAAAGCATCTGCCTCCAATGCAGGAGACCCAGGTTTGATCCCTGGGTTGGGAAGATCCCCTGGAGAAGGAAATGGTAACCCACTCCAGTATTCTTGCCTGGAGAATCCCATGGACAGAGAAGGCTGGTAGGCTACAGTCCATGGGGTCGCAAAGAGTTGGACACGACTGAGTGATGTCACCCTTCACCCTTGTTGAGCCAATACTTGCTGCCAAGTTTTCATATCTTTTATTTTTTGATATAGTTGGTATGTAGAAAAAACAGGTGGTAGCCCTGGTATTAGCAACATTAGATCTTTGAGTTAAGTACTTTCTTTGTTATAACCCATTGCACCTTTGTTCTACAGGAATGTAACTTTATTTAGTATTTTGAGGGTGATGAAGAATAAGGAAAAACACTTCAGGGGAAAATGAGTTTTCTCAAATAAATGACCCAATCAAAAAATGGGCCAAAGACCTAAATAGACATTTCTCCAAAGAAGACATATGGATGGCTAACAAACACGTGAAAAGATGCTCAACATCACTCATTATTAGAGAAATGCAATCAAAACCACAATGAGGTACCACTTCACACCAGTCAGAATGGCTGCGATCCAAAAGTCTGCAAGCAATAAATGCTGGAGAGGGTGTGGAGAAAAGGGAACCCTTTTACATTGTTGGTGGGAATGCAAACTAGTACAGCCACTATGGAGAACAGTGTGGAGATTCCTTAAAAAATTGCAAATAGAATTGCCTTATGACCCAGCAATCCCACTGCTGGGCATACACACCGAGGAAACCAGAATAGAAAGAGACACATGTACCCCAATGTTCATCGCAGCACTGTTTATAATAGCCAGAACATGGAAACAACCTAGATGTCCATCAGCAGATGAATGGATAAGAAAGCTGTGGTACATATACACAATGGAGTATTACTCAGCCATTAAAAAGAATACATTTGAATCAGTTCTAAGGAGATGGATGGAACTGGAGCCGATTATACAGAGTGAAGTAAGCCAGAAAGAAAAACACCAATACAGTATACTAACGCATATATATGGAATTTAGAAAGATGGTGATGATGACCCTGTATGCGAGACAACAAAAGAGACTCAGATCTATAGAGTGAACTTTTGGACTCTGGGGGAGAGGGAGAGGGTGGGATGAGATGGGAGAATGGCATTGAAACATGTATACTATCATGTAAGAAATGAATCGCCAGTCTATATCTGATGCAGGATGCAGGATGCTTGGGGCTGGTGCATGGGGAGGACCCAGAGAGATGTTATGGGGTGGGAGGTGGGAGGCGATTCATGTTTGGGAACGCTTGTACACTCGTGGTGAATTCATGTCAATGTTTGGCAAAACCAATACAGTATTATAAAGTAAAGTTAAAATAAAAATTTAAAAAAAAAATGAGTTTTCTGGTTGATAGACATTTATCAAGGAAAAGAGCCATAAAAAATGTTAACAGGACCCCTGGCCAAAAGATGATGTAAAACCACCTAAGACCTTTTGTATACGGGAAGGTATGCAAAAAGAAAGCCTGGTCTCAATAAGGGTCAGGACTGCTGCCCCTGCATTAACTCTGTATATTCCATTATTTCTTTATGTACAACTTGGGGTATATAAGCTGCTTTTGAAAATAAAGTTGTGGGTCTGGCACCGATGCTTGGCTTCCCCATGTCATTCTTTTCTCCCCTTTTCAGGCTGAATTCCCATCTGGAGCACAGAGGCTCTCTGTGTCTATTTACTTGCCCTGGCTTCTAAGACCCATGTGAGAGGGAGCCCAAGGCAGGGCACCCTCCGCTATTCAAGTGGGTGCCGGTGGCCTACATAGACGCTGAAAACTCCTTATCTTGGAGTTTTATTGGTTCTCCACGTAAACCAAGTTATTTAGCCTCTTTTCTCCGCTAATTTTCCTACTACACTATTCTTTCCTAATCTCTCTTTATATCTCTAATAAATAAGTCTCTTCTCACCGACTCCGTCCCTGCTTCGAATTCCCTGGATCCACCGGGGCTGGACCCCGGCAGTCGTGTCCGACCCTTTGTGAACCCAAAGACTGTAGCCTGCCAGGCACCTCTGTCCATGAGGATTCTCCAGGCAAGAATACTGGAGTAGGTTGCCATGCCCTCCTCCAGGGGATCTTCCCAACCCAGGGATCAAACTCATGTCTCCCCCACTGCAGGCAGATTCTTTACCGTTTGAACCAAACGAGGTTAGTCTTAGCCAATAATGATCTTCTGCTCTCTTTCACAGGCTAATTGATTTATCAATTTCCTTTGCAACTGGTGGTAGCCCTGGGATCTGGTTTGGCCAAGGATGCTGTGGTAGGCAAAATAACAACCTCAGAAAGATGTCTGCATCCTAATTCTCAGAACTTGAGAATATGATACTTGATAAAGGGGACTTAAGGTTGTAGAGGAAGTTAAGATTGATAATCAGCTGACCTTTACATCGAGAAAGTATCCTGGGTTATCCAAGTGGGCCCAGTGTAACCATAAATGTCCTTTAACATGGAAGGAAGAAGCTGAAGAGTCAGTATCAGTATCAGTGCGATGTGGTGGGAGAATGGTTCAGCCAGGCATTGCTGAATTTGGAGATGGAAACAGGCCACGGTTGCCCCTAAAAGCTAGAAAAGGTAAGGAAGTGGATCCTGCCCTAGAGCCTGCTGAAGGAATGCTGTTCTGCTGACACCTTCGTTTTAGCCCAGTGAAAGGCATTTCAGACTTCTAGTCTCTAGAACTAGAGGGTAAATATGTTGTTTTAAGTCACTAAATTTGTTACAGAAGTCTTGTGAAACTACTACAGACACATAGGAGAAACTCTGTTGAGGGGTTTCTGCAAAACCTTTTGCTTTTCTGATTTAAAAAAAAAATGACTGGTTCCATTCTTTCTGCTTGAAAATAGACATGATAGCAGGGCCTGTGGCAGCCCTTTTGTGACCGTTAGGTCACAGCACGAAGATGAAAAGACATGTTTAGTTGAGAGTCAAAACAAACAAACTTGGGATCTTGATTACATTGTTGAGTTACCAAAATAATCTGAGAACTGTGATCTTCCACACTCTTTGTTGTGTGAGAATGATACTGTTTAAGCCCTGTCAGTTGGATCTTGTTACTTACACAGTCCATCAAAATTTTTATTGTAGCAGAAAATGGGAATGAATCAAAAGAAAAAGGAAATACCATATTCTGAGCATTTACTGTTATGCATTATAGAAAGTACTTATCTGATCTCACTTATATGACCTAAGTGGGAGGGGAGACAAGGAGGTGGAGGATACAGAGCCCATTCCCAGCCCCAAGGCTTTAGGGAAGGCTAGGAAGGCCCCAGATCTCAGCCCCTCCTTGGAAAGCCTGATCCCTACCTCTGAAGTCTGGAGAGGAAGTGGGGACTTCTGGCAACCCTCACACCTGAGGAAACAGCCAGACCATCCCGGGCAGGGGCTGAAATATGGACTCCTGCCACCTGACCTCAGCTTGAAGCCATAGACTGATTTCTGAAGGGCTCCCTGAAGCCACTGAAAATTTAGAGAAGCAGAACTAGCACCTCTCTGTGACCTTCTCCAGAGCCTGGGGAGCAGGGAGGGAGGGTGGGTCTCGTTCTCTCCAGGCTGAGCAGAAGGCTGCAGTCCAGGGCAGGGTTATGGTGATGGAGACACAGGGCTGCAGCTCCCAAGGCCGCTTCCACAGATGCTAGGGGAGCCCTTTCACACTGTGTACCTGCCGGGGGGGGCAGGCGGTACTGAGACTGCCCCTGCCTCAATGCTGGCCAGCAGTGCGGTTGGTAATAACAAAGCAGTCACTCTCCCTTGAGCGCCTGGCAGCTGTGGGTCATAGCTAAGTGCAAAGTAATTAAATAGGAGCCCCAGCGTCCCTTCCTGCCGGGCAGGATGGGAGCAGGACAGAGATCAGAGAACAAACCTAACACCTATTTAACACTGTGATACATGATTTATAAGAAAGGTACATAGTCTTTGCTGTTTATCCCCGTTTCTGGCCCAAAGCTCCTAAAACCCTTGAAATTTTCTGTGAAGAGAGACAGAAAGGCATCTCTTGTTATGTTAGTGAGGTGATGTTTGGACCTCAGGATGGTGCTGCTGGTTGCTGGGAGAACCGATCACTTTCAGCCCCATGCCCCTGATCGTGGGGGAAGGGAGAGAGGCTGGAGGCTGAATCAGTCCGTCTTGGCAAATGATTTCATCCAGCGTGCCTATGTAATGAAGCCTCCAAAGAACCCTGAAAGGATGAGGTTCGGGGAGCTTCCTGGGTTAGTGAACACGTTAGAGATACAGGGAGACTGTCTAGCTTTGAAGACATGGAAGTCCTTCCCCCATCCCCTCCCCTACTCACTGCTTCCATCTGACTGCTGCTGAGTTGTATCCCTTTACAACGAACAGGTGATATGGTGAGTAAAATATTCTCTTGAGTTCTGTGAACTGCTCTAGCAAATTCTTTGAACCCAAAGAGAGGGTCATTGGAACCTCCACTCTATAGCTGGTCAGTCAGGAACATAGGTGGCAACCTGGAATTGTGAGTGGCGTCTGAAGTGCGTGTGTGTGATGGGGAGGGCAGTCTTGTAGGACTGCCCTTAACCTGTGGAATCTGATGCCACCGGTGGGTTGAATGTCAGAATTGAATTCAACTGTAGGACACCCAGCTGGTATGGGGCAATTGCTAGGATGTGTGGGACTCCGCCCCACTCCCCCAACAACACACCTGTTTAAAATTGGTGGCTAGAATCTTTAGTTGGTGATCAGAAGTGGGATCACAGTCAGAACACTTTGAATACTCTTGTTAAGGGTCTGCTGTGTGCCAAGTATTTGAAATTACAAAGAAGAATGAGAAAAGTCCTGGCCTTAAGGACCAACAGTAGATAGTTTCTACTACTAAACAGCAGTACTGTTTCTACTGTGGAGAAACAGTAGATCAGAATGACTCCAGCCAGGCAGAAGGTGCACGGCACCATGAGGAAGACAAAATAAATTCCTGAGGGGATAGAAAGGGTTATAAGCTCACTTCAGCCGAGAGGCCCTGGAGAGCTTCCTGGAGGAGGTGCTGTGAGGAGGAGGCCACAGGGAAGCCACTCTAAGTGCAAAGGATTGGCATGAGAAGAGGAAACGTGGGAGTCCAAGTGCAGCCTGACTGCAGTGCAAGGCCCAGGTGGGTGGCAGCTGATTGTTGAGCTGGGGAGACAGCATAGAGCCAGGTGCGAGTCTGGAACACTGTGTGACAAACCATGGAGGCCATTCATAGGGAAATAACCTGAACAGAACTATGTCTGGGGGATTTGGTCTGAGAGCCTTCCTGAAAGACAGGAATGCCTTGCGATCTTCCAGCCAGAAACAGAGAACGCAAACAACGGTAAGGGCAAGGGGCAGAGGGGATGATGAGGGCTGACGCGAGCCCTAAGGTGCCCACCATGCCCACCAGACTCTCTGGTCCCAAGAAGTAGGACCAAAAGAGCCTATTTTGCTACACAGAAAGTCATACCTTCGTTCATCACCAAGCAGCGCTTTCTTTGACAAGACGAACCAAAATTTAAAGTTCTGGAAAGTTAAAGCAACATAAAATATAAAGAAGAATTCTATCATTAAAAAAGACGTTTCTGCTTTAGACACACCCAGAGTGATCTGTACTAGGATGGAGTGTTGAATGCAGGGGATGGACATAGAGCCATGTCCCCCCAACCCCTCTCTGCTTCAAGTCTCAGAATGCCTGAGTGCTCTCTCTTCAGGCGTGCACACCCAGCTGGGAGGTGCCCTTGACTCTGTTCACGCATGTGTAGACTCAGCTCTGACACCCCCCCCAGGGGGCCATTGGTGGAAACACATCCTCTGATGGAGGGGTAGTGATGGGGACACCTGACCAGCACTGCCACCTCTGAGACTAGCAACCAGTGGATGCTACAGTGTGTGAAGCTGAGCTTTTGCAGGCATTTTCCTCTCTTTGGGCTATGTCAGGTCTTTGTTGTGGCACATGGAGTCTTGTTGCATTATGCAAGGTCTTTGTATATGCAGCGCACAGAATTGTGGCATCTGGGCTTTGTTGCTCTGCAGCAGGTGGGTGCTTAGTTCTCAGACCAGGGATCAAACCTGCATCGCCTGCATTGCAAGATGGATTCTTACCACCAAACTACCACAGAAGTCCCCTGCAGGCATCTTTTGTTGAGCTAAATGACCCAGGGTTACCAGAGTCCGAGATCATACCACTAGTCACATGACAGGCCAATAAACTGAGAGATGGGTTAGTGAGGCAAGGAATAGCAGCTTATTTGGAAAGCCAGAAAACTGAGAGGTGCTGGACTAGCGTCCCAAGGAACCATCTTCCCTAAGTTAGAGTTCAGGCTTCTTATGTACTAAAAAGGGGTGGGATAAGGTCCTGGTTTTGGCCAGACTCAGAGGAGATGTTTTTCGTACAACCATTCACAGGTGGGCTTGGTCAGGGTGTTTCCTGTGAGCTAAACAAAAGTATTTCAGCTTAACGCTCATTACCTGGGAGGCAGAGTTTCTAGAGATGGGCCGTTATGTATAATTTAAGCTTGTACGCAACATCCCTTTAGTGATTAACCTGTAATAGAGGTCACTCCCACTTAAAATGGACAACTAAATGGTTTTTAGTGTGTTCATAATTTGCACAACCTCTACTTCAATCAACTTTAGAACCTTTTATCACCCAAACTGAAACTTTGTACCCACACAGTTCAGTCACTCAGTCGTGTCTGATTCTTTGTGACCCCATGGACTACAGCACACCAGGCCTCCCTTCCATCACCAACTCCCAGAGTTTACTCAAACTCATGTCCATTGAGTCGGTGAGTCCATGAGTCCAACCATCTCATCCTCTGTTGTCCCCTTCTCCTCCTGCCCTCAATCTTTCCCAGCATCAGGGTCTTTTCCAATGAGTCCGCTCTTCGCATCAGGTGGCCGAAGTATTGGAGTTTCAGCTTCAATATCAGTCCTTCCAATGAATATTCAGGACTATTCTCCTTTAGGATGGACTGGTTTAGACTCCTTACTGTCCAAGGGACTCTCAAGAGTCTTCTCCAACACCGCAGTTCAAAAACATCACTTCTTCAGAGCTCAGCTTCGTTTAGGGTCCAACTCACACATTCATACATGACCACTGGAAAAACCATAACTTTGACTAGACAGACCTTTGTCAGCAAAGTAATGTCTCTGCTTTTTAATATGATGTCCAGGTTGGTCATAGCTTTTCTTCCAAGGAGCAAGCATCTTTTAACTTCATGGCTACAGTCATCATCTGCAATGATTTTGGAGCCCCCCAAAATAAAATCTGTCACTGTTTCCATTGTTTGCCTATCTATTCGCCATGAAGTGATGGCAAATCTCTTCATGTACCCACCAGCTGGTCCCCATTTCTCCTTCCCTCCAGCCCTAGGCAGCCAGTCTGCTTTCTGTCCTCAGATCTGTTGATTCTTAGCACTTCGTATAAGTGAAACGGTGCAATCTGCAGCCTTTAGTGACTGGCTTCTTTCGGGCATCCGCGTTCTCCGGATACATCCACATGTAGCATGAGTTGGTAGCCTCTAATGTTTTACTGGGTGAAATCAGCACATTTTTATCCACTCACCTGGTGATGGACGTGGGTTGCTTCCATTTTTCAGCAGTAGTGGACAGTGCTGCTGTGAACATTTGTGAACATGTATTTTAAGCAATAATGTGAAGGGGACAAAGGCATTAACCACACACAGCTGTGTAAAGGCCCTAAGTTGAGCCTGCTTGGTGTGTTTGAGGAAAAGCGAGGAGGCTGCGAGGAGGCAGAGATGGAGAGAGCTGAGGCTAAGAGAAGCAGGTGGTGAGTCAAGGGAGGCATGGGGGCCGCTGTAAGGATGTGAGTAATGTGAGGATCGCTGGGTGGCCTTGAGCAGGGAGACACGTGACCTCACATCTGTCTAGTCCTCTGTGCTGTATCAGCGTGTTTTCTGAGTTCAGGGGAGGATGAGGCTGGACAAAAGAGGGGAAGAAAGTGAGGAGAGCCCCGAACATGCCAGGAAGGCCCAGGGGGCAGAGGGGAGAGGCCACAGTCCCCGACACCCAGGAGGTGAAGCCTGGTCGACACTGGGATGCGCCCGAGGCAAGACTGGGCGCCTCTGAGTTGGACAGGCTTCCCCATTGCCATCCTCCCTGGATGAAGATGATGTTTTTCTATCCAGAGCGTGCCTCTGAGAAGCGCATCCTTCTGTCATCCGAGGTGGGCTGCTACTGTCGCTCGCTCAGGAGGCCCACACCTTCTGACATCTGCCCGCCCTCCCTCTGACAACTGCCACCCGCTCCCTCCCTCACAATAACTTGGCTTTCAGCCCAGGAACTCTTCGAAACAGTTGTTTTGAAGGCACTCTGCTAAGATGGTTTGAGAAGCCCCATTTTCTCTGCCCATCTTGAGGGGGGACGGCTCCTTCGGCCACTTGGTCAAATTAAGAAGTGGGGCTGCTGTCCTTTGACATGACTCTGTCCCTCCAGCCTCAGTGACTGTTGACCAATGCGTACAATTAAAGTCAAAACCCTGGATTTCCCCTCTCCAGCATCCACAGGCTGCAGAGAGTGGAGCCTGGGTCTCTCTGCGCCTAAATGATTCGGTGGATTAAGTGTCACTGTCCAAGCAAGAGAACGTGAAGCCTAGAGTACCAAGCATCAGTGCTGTTGGCTGGATACTCAACCAGACACTGAGTCAGGGCACTGTGCCTTTAAGACAGATGAAAACACATCCTGGGGGGTGGGGGGGTGGAGCCAGGCCCAATTATCCAGGTGCTGGGAAGTTGCTGGGGCCTGCCTTTTTTGGGATCAGGTCATAGTGGTTCTGGTTTGCAGTTCTGGCAGCACCAGCCCTGCTTCCCTCCTTCCCTGCCGCCACACGACGAAGCTTTGGCAGCGGTGAGCACCCTCCCACCCACACACCCACAAGCTCTCTGTCTTTCCAAGCCGTGTTGACAGGTATCATTTTCCAACTCCTCTTCAGGCCTTTTTTCATCTTCAAGTTCAGGCTCTTTTGTGGTTAAAATTATCTCTTCTACATTCTCCCTTTCCTACCTGTCAGCCTGTGCTGGGGGAGCAGCCGAAAGTAAGGAAGAAGGCTGACCTTTGGGGGTGAAGGTGAGGTCACCCAGTCTGTTGGCTGAGCAAGTGTTTTGAATCCTGTGTATGTGTGTGTGTCTGTCTGTCCTGAGCTAGAATTGGTGACTCTCTGAAAAGAGGGGCCAGGCTTCCCATGCATCCAACCCCTACCTGGTATTCCAGCTGCACACAGTAGGTCCTTGATAATAACGGGCAAAGATTAAGAAAGGCAGACTATTAGCAGGAGAACTGGCCAGGGAAGTTAAGACACTTGGGTTCTAGCTCCGACTTCACCTGAAGCTTTTTCAAAGCTCCTTAACTTCCCCAGCTTATCCACTTTCTATAAAAGAAGTCAATAATTCCACCCTCACCTCCTCTGGCTACTGTGAGACCGATGAGATAATTGAGCAGACATTTTCTTCCAGGGACCAAAGAATAGAACCAGCTGGGCAGAAGTCATAAGGGGACAGATTTTAGGTCAAAATCAGGAAGAAATATCTATTAACCAAAGTGCCCTCTAGAGGTCCCCTAATTGAACAAAGAAACTTCTGTTCTGGGAACTGCTCAAGCCAGACAGATGGATCCGCTGACGGACGTCCTGCAGGAGGGGGGCTGACCCCTGGGTTGTAAGGTCCCTTTGAAGTATGAGTGGCTCCATTTTGGTGGATATAGAAGGGCTTTGGAAAGAATCTGCATGAGGCTGGAAGTCTGTTGACCTTTCTGCACGTTTCCCAGGAGCCTGGCCAAGTTCAGGTATGGAGGGTGGGCACCAAAAGCCAGGGGAGAAGAAACTGCCAGCCTGGGCTCTGGTGTCGCAAAACAGCCTTGCCATTCCAGCAGGCACCCGGAGTCCAGAGCTTCTGCGTCTGCCGAGTGCCCTGAGCAGACGCAGGCCCTTTCTGCTTGGGTCCCGGCCGTGGGCCCACTCTGGTAGGAACCGCCTCTCTGGACCCGCAGAGCCCAGGCTCCTCTGGCTGGGCCACGTGCTCCCAAGGGAGGCAGCCGACGGGAGGACTGGCCCCTCAAGAGATGCCAGTGTCCAGAAAGGGAGGCCTGATACCCTCCACTGTGAAATCAGACCCTGTAAAGCGAGTACAGGAGGGGCCTCCCCAGGAGACAAACCCACCCTTCCTTCCTCATGTTTCTTGGCTATAAACTATGATCAAAGAAAACACTATCTTTCACATCTTTCCAAGCCTACCCTTCAGCTCCAAGGCTAAGAATTAGACCCTCTCCTTTTACCTCCTAAGGGTCCTGCGGGGAGGATTCTCCTCCATTCCACAAGAATTGACTCAGTGTGACTGGGTGGACAGCTCCTGCCGTCAGCACCCCTGAAGGAGCCAGGTCGTCTTTTCCTTACCATACACACCCTCTGGTCTCTGCTCGCCCACCCGCCATGCAATGGAAATTTTCTTCTGTAACTTGGGGAGGATAAAATATTTTTGGTAGGGAAAGGTTCAGAGAAGATAAAGGTGTATCTGACATCCCTTCTCTTGGTCGGTCCTGTGGACTGGCATACAGCCCAATTTGGGAGTTGGGGGTGGGTAGGGATGCTATGCGGAGAAGGCAATGGCAACCCACTCCAGTACTCTTGCCTGGAAAATCCCATGGATGGAGGAGCCTGGTAGGGTGTAGTCCATGGGGTCGCTAAGAGTCGGACATGACTGAGCGACTTCACTTTCAGTCTTCACTTTCATGCATTGGAGAAGGAAATGGCAACTCACTCCAGTGTTCCTTGCCTGGAGAATCCCAGGGATGGGGGAGCCTGGTGGGCTGCCGTCTATGGGGTCACACAGAGTCGGACATGACTGAAGCGACTTAGCAGCAGCAGGGGTGTTACAAACCAGGGCTCTTGGCCTTTCCCAGTCAATAGAAATTGACGAGAGAGGCCAGACCAGGAGTTCAAGCAAGGCTCTATTGGGGCCCCTGCTGCAGCAGGAGGGGGAGCACACACGACAGAGTCCCTTGCTTGCTCACTCCAAGAGGGGAAGGTGAACTTGTTCCTTATGTGGGGTGAGGGTAGGGATGTGTCCAGGGGTCGGGCAGAGGCTTTGGTCCACCTTTTAGGTGTTGGTGTGTGCAAGAGGTATGCTTAGTACCCTGCTTTTGCTCCAGACTCCTCAAAAGTAGCAGTTGAGTTGCCGGATCTTTTTCTATCTTTGGGGGCCAGAATTTGCCCTGACTGTGCACGCACACAGTCATTTTCAGTCCCATACAATTTCTTTGTGTTTTGTTGCTCGAGGAGTGGTGTCTCAGGTGCAAGCGCTGCAGCAAAGGGTCCTGGGACTCAGCTTGTCTCGCGGAGGGCAAAGGTTGAAGTTGAGGAAACCTTGAACACAAGTACAACGGCTCTGGGGCTCAAGAGGTGTGCAGCTGGGACTCCCCTACTTGAAGCCCAGCTCCCTCTGGCGCCCCAAGGACTAGACGTGTTAGAACATGAGACAGTCACAGGTGTTGATGTGCCCATGGTGGATACCAGCAAGGGGGAACTGAGTGGAGCCGAAGGAGTAGAGATGCTGGGCTGCATAGGGAGGGATCTGGACCCCTTGGGAAGTAAGAAAGGAGAGAGAGAAAGTGCAGGCTGCTCTGAGAAGAAGCTTTGCCGTGAGGGAAGGAGAGTAACTAGAGTGGAACACATGTTTGGTTTAGTTGTTTGTTTGTTTCTTGTTTTTTTAAAATATGGGAGAGACAGAAGCACGGTTATAGTCTGAGGAGAAGCTCACAGGAAAGCAGAAGATGAACCATTAGGAGAATAGAGATAATTAGTGGATCAAAGACAGGTGAGGGGAGGGAAGGGGTCTTGAACACAGAAGGGATTTTCCTGAAACAGGACAAGGGAGGAAGAAGACAGGAGGGAGGCAGAGACCCACCCAGGAGCCTTCATCTCAGGCATGAAATGGGAAAGTCCCTCACTGTGCCCTCTGCAGGCAAGGGGTGCGAAGAAGGGCCAGGTCTGAAGTGGCTGCAGTGGGGCTTGAGGGGGGTTGAGGGACCTTGGGGCTTGAGGATGTGCCAAAGCCACCACAGCCAGGTGTGAGCCTCAGCTGGGACTCCAGAGACGGGACAATTGGAAATGGCCCGAGAATCACCAGGTGGCACCAGTGAGTGCAGACGTCCACCTCCCCAGGGAGGGCTGGCCTAAAGACTCCAGGGCCCGCTTCTAGCTCTGGTCCCAGGACGCCATCATGGATGGATGTTGGGGAAACTGGAAACTCTTGGGGTTTCCACTGTCTGATTGGTGGATCACCTGGCTTAGGAGTGGATGAAGGTGGGGAAAGCTGGCTAAAGGCTTACTGTGGCTCTTGGGAAGAGCAGAGGATGTCTTATTGTTTTATTTATTTTTGGCTGCCCTGGGTCTTCATTGCTGCATGCAGGCTTTCCTGAGCTGTGAGCAAGGGCTGTACTCTAGTTGAGGTGCTCAGGCTTCTCGCTGCGGGGGCTTTTCTCGTTGCAGAGCATCGGCTCTCGGGTGCCGGCTTCAGTAGTTGTGGTCCACAGGCTTAATTGCCCTGTGGCATGGGGATTTTCCCAGGCCAGGGATCAAACCCATGCCCCCTGCATTGGCAAGTGGATTCTTAACCACTGGACCACCAAGGAAGCCCCAGAGTATGTTATTAATTGCACCACCCACTGCCCCAGAGAGCAGATATTGAAGGCAAAGCCAATTGCTCAAGACTCACCAAATTGTTTCCTTGAGATGCAGCTGCTGCTGCTAAGTCGCAGTCTAGTAGAAAAACGATGAGGGATTAGTGCTCAGGATATTAGGAGGCAAGCCTGACTCTTGCCTCTGAAAACTGTGGGACTTTGCTTAGGTCATTGGCCTCAGTTTCCTCTTCTTCTTGGGGTGTATTTGTGGTCATGTCATGTGGTGAGGGAGCAGCTTCATAGAATTAGAGCAAGAAGAGTGAAGAGTCAGGTTCTTGTCTCTTCTCTCCACCCCACCAGTAAGCACAGATTTCCCTGCTCCCAGATTTAGGAGGAGGACCTGCATGGACCGGTCCACCTAGAGCCCAAAGGCCCTGTGTGCCCCCCGACAACCCCCCAACCCTGCTGCTACCATCAGACACAGGCAGCAGGGTGGGGAGTCTGTCACCCCTTGTCGCCTGCTCAGGTGGCTGCACCTGCTTCTTTGCTGCTGGTCTCCAGCCGGCTCCATGACCAGCACAGCTCAGGCTGTGCTCACCGACCGGGTGTCTGAACCCAGAAGCGTGCCCAGCTCCCTGGTAGTGGGCAGCTTGTTCTCTGCCCCTCCAGGGATCTGGGATCGATTTAGCCTGTTTCTGTGGCAGCGTGGGTTGCAGTGGCAGCCTCTGCCTCCCCGCGAGGCTGATTGAGTCACGGCTGCCCACGCTCACCCTCCGCAAGCCTGCCGGGAGCCTGGAGAAATCGGCAGGGGGTTGCCAGAGCGCCCTGCAGGGCTGGTGGCTTCCTGCCCTGGGTCTCAGGCCCAGTACAAATAGAGTGCTGGGCACAAGGCCCTGGACCGGACTCACCCCCCCCAGAAACCTGGTGGGCTCTGCCCTCGAGAGCTGTTAGGTCTGCTCTGACTGACTTCAGAGTGGATACTTTCTTGGCTGCTGCCAGCAGCTGCAAGGCCTCATGGGAGAGACCTGCAGGTGTTTGGACTCCAAGTCCAGTGTTCTTTTCGCTTCCCAGCGATCGGCTCTCAAACTTGTCTTCCTCTGCCCACCTCAGCACCCACGTTCCTTCCGGCTCTCCTCCCACGACCTCCCTTTGTGACACCCACCAGCCTTCTCCTCTGAACAACAGGCCTCATATTGCATTCTTTCCCAGGTCTTCTCCTCCCTGAAACTTACCTTTTCTTCCTCCTTTCCCCTTTTCTGATCTGGGTAAGCTGAAACAAACAAAACACAAAAAACAAACCCGAGATCATTTTGTATCATCAATGCTAACAGCAGTTACAGGGCTCATCTCAAAGGTATTGCTGTTTATCCTTGGCTTTGAGAAGCCGAACATCTGTCTAAGGCAATAGTTTCTCAGAATATAATCCTTGGACCGGCAGCATCACTGGGGAGCTTGTTAGAAAGGCAGAGGCCCCACCCCAGTGCCCTGTGTCACAAACTCTGGGAATGAGGGCTGACAGTCTGTGTTTGACAAGCCCTCTAGCTGACTCAGATATCTGCTGGAATTTGAAAATCGTGGTGTAAGGAAGTGGATCTATAGCAATGGGGTTGGAGTGTTTTGGTCCACACCTCTGTCTGTGGTCACAGCACAGCTGCCAGTGTCTCTGTTTTGTTTTAAATTTATTTAATTATAGCTTTTTGGCTGCATTCTGGGTCTTCATTGCTGCACACTGGGTTTTCTCTAGTTTCAACGAGTTGGGGCTTCTCCCTAATTGTGGGGTGCAGGCTTCTCATTGTGGTGGCTTCTCTGATTGTGGAACACAGGCTCAATAGCTGTGGCACATGGGTTTAGTTGCTCTGTGGCATGTGGGATCTTCCCAGACCAGGGATTGAACCTGTGTCCCCTGCACTGGCGGGCAGATTCTTAACCTCCAGACCACCAGGGAAGTCCAAGTGTCTCTGTTTTGTGTGAGCCATACTGAGGGCATTGGGTTAGGCAAAGACCCCAGCTGCCCCAACTCTGGGGGCCCAGAGTTTTCTTTAATGACATCCTTCCTCCAGATTGTTTGCATCAATGGAGAGAAGCTGGCATGTCTTTTCCTATATGGAAAGGGCACCATTACCCTACCGACCACAGAGAGGGCGTGGAGGGAGTGAACGGAAGCCCGCTCATTGGAAATGAACAATCCAGCCATTGTGGCCAGGGTCGAGAGGCCCCTAAGCACATTTCTTAAGACCTAAAGAATTCCAGCAGAGGAAAAAGGCACTGGTGATACTTGTTAATCAATGCACATTCCTCTTCCGTCTCTCAGTTCTTGGCTACATCCGGTCTCAGCTGCAGTATGTGGCATCTTTCGATGTGCGCATGGACCCTCCACTTTTGGTGCAGGGGCTCTGGAGAGTGCAGGCGCAGTGGTTGTGGCACTCCTAGTTCCCCGACCAGGGATCAATCAGACCCAAGTCCCCTGCATTACAAGGCAGATTCTTAAGCACTGGACCACCAGTGAAGTCCCAAGCACGAGGTCACTTTGACCCAAGTTGGGTCAGGGCAGCTATCCTGGTTATGCCCGGGGAAATACTCAGATCCAAAGTTGATGTACCTCTCTGAAACACAGGGTGATCTGCAAAACAGCTGAAGGACCTTGTTAAAGTTCCTGGTCTGGTGTGTTTTTCTTCTCCCCACACTGCTGCTGCTGCTGCTAAGTTGCTTCAGTCGTGTCCAACTCTGTGCAACCCCATATTCGGCAGCCCACCAGGCTCCGCCGTCCCTGGGATTCTCCAGGCAAGAACACTGGAGTGGATTGCCATTTCCTTCTCCAATGTGTGCATGCATGCTAAGTTGCTTCAGTTGTGTCTGATTCTGTGGGACCCCATGGACAGCAGCCCACCAGGCTCCTCTGTCCACAGGATTCTCCAGGCAAGAATACTGGAGTGGGTTGCCATTTCCTTCTCCACTTTCCACACTATTAACTGACAAATCTTTGTGCAACAGTGCAGTTTTCCAGCAGCTTTCCTGTGTGGCTAAGGCCTAAAAGCCCCCCGAGGCACCCAGCCTGAGGACTTGGTTAGCTTCTGGTGCTGTGTTCACTTCCGGTAGGGGGTGTGGGATGAATCTTTTGTTATAAGGCTGGAAAGTCTAGTTCTCCGTGCCTACTCTACCTGGCAGCACATTCCACCACCCAGCTGCCCCAGGACTGCCTTGCAGGGCAGGTAGCACTTCCAAAAGGCATCTGCAGAGAGGATGGGAAGGCTCCGCTACAGCAGTGATGGACGCAGAGTGGTGGAGGATGACTACCTGCCCCCGAAGGCAGGAACGGGACCCATTATTTTGAGCTTGCAAGGGAACACAATGACATAAGCTTCCCATCTGGCTCCCCAAACACTTTGGAAACAATTCCATCCAAGTCCATTAGTTTTATGGGGACTCTAGAGACAGGCCACAGTTACCATTTTTCCTCTGGAGTCTCCATCACTCTCACTCAGGCTCTGTCACTCTGTGTGCCCTTCATCCCTACCAGCTGCCTCACTCCTGACTCTCTGTCCTTTTCTCTCTCACCTGCCTCCCTTCCCCTTTTGCAAACCTCTCCCTAATGTGGGTCCAGCTAGAGCACCATTCAGTCTAACCAGCATCTTCAGAGTGTCCGCTCTGTGCAAGATCCACACCGGGGGGTTGGAGATTCAAGGACAAGCAGGACAAAGCCAGAACTTAAGGAGCTTGCTCTCAGTGGTTTTAGACCAGTTGTGACACCTTCCTCAGATGCCTGCTTTCATCCTGTTCCACCTTGCACCCTCTTCCTTTCACAGAACACTTGTCCTCAGATTCTCCTGTGTGCCAAGAATGCAAGAATTTCTATGCATTCTTTCACTTATACTTTCACATCAGGCAGATTCTAGTATGTCTATTTTCCTGATAAGGACATGAAAGCTTAAGAGGTTATATGAATTGTCCAAGCTCACACAAGAAAGGGCCAGCTGGGATCCCTCCAAGATGGACTGACTTCAAGACCTAGCTTCCTCCTACGCTGCTGTGCTGTAGCCACCAAAACTCACGCAGTTGGTTATCCAATCAAAACAGAAAGAACAAAGAAATGTCCAGGGCTGTAGCTCTCTACCTCTCTTCCTTTTGACAGTTGCAGGGGAGGGTTTGTTGTTTTGTTTTAAGTCTAGGGATTTGGAGATCATTGTCTCATATTCTTGGAGTTTTAAAAACTGTTTTGATCATTTCTTCACTCTCTAGGGGGCTTCCCTGATAGCTCAGTTGGTAAAGAATCCACTTGCAATGCAGGAGACCCTGGTTCAATTCCTGGGTCAGAAAGATCCACTGGAGAAGGGATAGGCTACCCATTCCAGTATTCTTGGGCTTCCCTTGTGGCTCAGCTGGTAAAGAATCTTCCCACAATGCAGGAGACCTGGGTTCAATCCCAGGGTTGGGAAGATTCCCTGGAGAAGGGAAAAGCTACCCAATCCAGTATTCTGGCCTGGAGAATTCCATGGGCCATATATAGTCCATGGGGTTTCAAAGAGTAGGACATGACTGAGTGACTATGACTTGGACTCTCCAGAGGGTAGTAGAAACCTCTTCTGACACACCACTTGAGCGCCATGGTCTGGCCTCTGTCTCCAAAGTCATCTCTAGGAGTCCTGGAAACAGCATGGATGCTGAGCTGTCTTTTCACATCATTGGAAAGGGGTGTTCAGGGGTCGAAGAAATGGTTCACTTTATCAGGCTGCTTTCAGCCTTCACTCACGGCCCTCTCTCACTCTGACCCCCTTGTAAGGGCAGGAGACGTCGCAGACCCCCATGGAGATTTCCGAAGGGTCCCAGCCAGGAAAATGGACAGCCCTGGAGGGCTGTCTGTTGGGTGTCATGTGATTTGCATGTTGTGTGTGGTTTTCAAGCATTCTCATAAACTGGCCAAATATCTATGGCAGGATCCGCAGTAAGATTTTCTTATCCTGCTGTTTGAAGCTGTCAAGTCTTAACTACTTTTGTAGCTTCACGTTGTGTTAGTCACTCAGTTGTGTCTACTGTCTGTGACCCCGTGGACTGTAGTCTGCCAGGTTCCTCTGTCGATGGGATTCTCCAGGCAAGAATACTAGGGTGGGTTGTCATTCCCTTCTCTAGCGGATCTTCCCTACCCAGGGATCAAACCCAGGTTTCCTGCATTGCAGGCAGATTCTTTACTGTCTGAGCCACCAGGGAAGTGAAGGCCAGGGAAGGCACCATGGGAGCCACTCGCCTCCCCACTCAAATCCCCTGGGCCTCTGTATGGGCCAGACAAGGAAGTCAGGAAACATGTAAGCACTCCCTAAATAATCATTTGGGGTCACTCTGCTTTCCCAGGCAACTTTGGTGCCAACTGTCTCCAGGAACAGTGACTCAGACTCTTATCACATCACTCCTCACCAAGGCTCTGCAAAGCCCTCACACTGAATTTGGTTTCAAAGGCAGCCTTGGTGAGGTAGTGATCATGACTCCGTTAACTACAGCAGGAAGAGGGCAGATGCGGAGCTTAAGGCGTGGCAGCGGGGGATCCAGGAAAAGGCTGGAAGTCACGTGTTGACATCAGGAAAGCCTCCCAGAAGATAGTGAAGCTTGGGACATAAGCCCAGGTTCGGAATAAGGACCTCTGCCCCAAGAAGTCCAGTTCTAGAAAGGCTGAGTTACCAGGGAGATTACAAGAGTGGGAATTCATAAAGTGCAGGGTGAAGAACCATGCTCAGTATCAACAATCCAGGTGTTTTCTCATCCACAGCTTACTTTTTAGAACTGGGGCTTAATACCCAAGTCATAGGAACTGCAAGAGTGCTATGTGTCTGAGTGTCCGGACCTGAAGTTGTGCTACTGAAATCTCTCCAGCTAAAGGCAGAAATACTGAACACATGTTTTTGTCTGTCCCGTTCTTCCCTCCCACCCCCGAGAGTACATAATTCACAAAATTACCTTCTCCACACAGCTACTAAAAATCAGCAGCTATTCTGTGTGACTTAACTCGCCCCTCTTGGCCTTGATTGACTGGCCTAAGGGTGACTTCTGACCAAGGCTCTTTCCAGGGATGTTTAAACTTGGGACCCAGCACCTTGAGACACCTCGGTGGTGACTCTAGCAGACCCTATCAGTGCCCAGCACATGTCCCCTCACCCATCTCTCTGTTCAGACTTCATATGACTCATCTCCTATAATGGATTCTCTACTGACCAGCTCGTTCTCCAAATGGCTGATGTCCCTTTGAAACTCTGACATTCCTGCTGCTTTTCCGCGTATGCCTTTCTCTAAAGCCAAAAGATCGAGAATTGACTTAGTAATTTTCTTCATTGGGTTTCACACAGCTTCTTTCAGAGCAGTCAAAGATTCTGATTTCATTCTGAAGCTAAAGGATTCCTTTCAACACCACGGCTCTCTTGCTAACCTCTGGAATCTTTCCTGGTACTCAGAGATTCTGAGTGGCCTTTTTTATACCAGATACCTGAGCCAGTTCAGTTCAGTCACTCAGTCGTGTCTTACTCTTTGCGACCCCATGAATTGCAGCACGCCAGGCCTCCCTGTCCATCACCATCTCCCGGAGTTCATTCAGATTCATGTCCATCGAGTCCGTGATGCCATCCAGCCATCTCATCCTGGGTCGTCCCCTTCTCCCCCTGCCCCCAATCCCTCCCAGCATCAGAGTCTTTGCCAATGAGTCAACTCTTCGCATGAGGTGGCCAAAGTACTGGGGCTTCAGCTTTAGCATCATTCCTTCCAAAGAAATCCCAGGGCTGATCTCCTTCAGAATGGACTGGTTGGATCTCCTTGCAGTCCAAGGGACCCTCAAGAGTCTTCTCCAACACCACAGTTCAAACACATCAATTCTTCAGCGCTCAGCCTTCTTCACAGTCCAACTCTCACATCTCAACTTCTTCAGCCTTCTTCACAGTCCATCTCTCACACCCATACATGACCACCATAGCCTTGACTAGACAGACCTTAGTCGGCAAAGTAATGTCTCTGCTTTTGAATATACTGTCTAGGTTGGTCATAACTTTTCTTTCAAGGGTTAAGCGTCTTTTAATTTCCTGGCTGCAGTCACCATCTGCAGAGATTTTGGAGCCCAAAAAGATAAAGTCTGACACTGTTTCTACTGTTTCCCCATCTGTTTCCCATGAAGTGATGGGACCAGATGTCATGATCTTTGTTTTCTGAATGTTGAGCTTTAAGCCAACTTTTTCACTCTCCTCTTTCACTTTCATCAAGAGGCTTTTTAGCTCCTCTTCACTTTCTGCCATAAGGGTGGTGTCATCTGTATATCTGAGGTTATTGATATTTCTCCCAGCAGTCTTGATTCCAGCTTGTGTTTCTTCCAGTCCAGCGTTTCTCATGATGTACTCTGCATAGAAGTTAAATAAGCAGGGTGACAATATACAGCCTTGATGTGCTCCTTTTCCTATTTGGAACCAGTCTGTTGTTCCATGTCCAGTTCTAACTGTTGCTTCCTGACCTGCATACAGATTTCTCAAGAGGCAGGTCAGGTGGTCTGGTATTCCCATTTCTTTCAGAATTTTCCACAGTTTGTTGTGATCCACACAGTCAAAGGCTTTGGCATAGTCAATAAAGCAGAAATAGATGTTTTTCTGGAACTCTCTTGCTTTTTCCATGATCCAGCGGATGTTGGCAATTTGAACTCTGGTTCCTCTGCCTTTTCTAAATCCAGCTTGAACATCAGGGAGTTCATGGTTCACGTATTGCTGAAGCCTGGCTTGGAGAATTTTGAGCATTACTTTGCTAGTGTGTGAAATGAGTGCAGTTGTGTGGTAGTTTGAGCATTCTTTTGCATTGCCTTTCTTTGGAATTGGAATGAAAACTGACCTTTTCAAACCTTAGCTAATTTCAGTTAAACTCTTCAAGTTGTGAGCTAGGTGAACTTAAACTGTCTTTTTAAAGAAACAGACTGGTTCTGTAATAGAATCATATTTAGTTATTTTTGTGCTATGCACTTATTTCATCTAGTAGATTATAAACATTTGGAGGAGATGTAAGTGTTAAACATCTTTACATCCCTTGGTTCATAACCAAGCACTTATTATATATTCAGTAAATACAAGTTTAATACATAAATGAATCATTCAGTTTGATTTATGTTAAATATAAAATTAATGATTTGAATATCATTAATCACATAGATAATCCCACTAGGATACATTTTAAGGTATACTGTTATATATTAGAATGGCTTTATTTTTTATTGAAGAATAGCTGATTTGTAATGTTATTAGTTTCTGGTGTACAGCAAAGCCATTCAGTTATATATACATATATGCATATTCTTTTTCATATGCTTTTCCATTAAGGTTTATTACAGGATACTGAATACACCCTGTGCTGTATAACAGTACCCTGTGGGCTGTAGCCTGCATGTATCTCTTATGTCTCCCACACTGGCAGGAAGCTTCTTTACCATGAGCACCACCTGGGAATCCCCATCTGTGTCATATTTTAGAATCAGCATGTAAGATGTCATAAGGAATTTGTCTTTCTCTATCTGACTTACTTAGTATGATAATCTCTAGGTCTATCCATGTTGCTGAAAATGGCATTATTTCATTCTTTTTTATGACTAAGTAATACTCTTTTGTATATATTTACCACATTTTTTAATCCATTTATCGGTAGATGGACATTTAGATTTTTGCCCATGTCTTGGCTATTGTAAACAGTGCTGCTATGAACATTGGGCTGCATGTATCTTTCTGAATTATAGTTTTTCCTGGATATATGCCCAGGAGTGGGATTGCTGGATCATATGGTGACTCTATTTTTAGTTTTTTGAGGAAACTCCTTACTGTTTTCCATAGTAGCTGTACCAATTTACATTCACACCGATGGTATAAGAGTGTTCCCTTTTCTCCACACCCTCTCCAGCCCTTGTTACTTGTAAACTTTTCAGTGATGGGTGTTCTGACTGGTGTGAGATAGTACCTCATTATAATATTAATGTGCATTTTAAAGTGATTTTATAATAGACCCAATATTAATAAAATTGGGTAAAACTAATTGGCACTTTCCTTTTACATATAGCATACCCCTCTGCTAAGAGACCAGTTTCCAACATGTGTCCTATATCAGGAAGATCTCCTATCTTCCCAGTCAAAAGTTGTTTAACCCTTTGATGGAACAGGGAAATCTCACTGGCAAAGCAGAAATGGATGTTGTTGAAGGGAGTGGGGTTGAGGTGGGGGGCACTCCTTGAACTGTCGTTGAGTATTTGCTCTGTCTGCCGTGGGCTGGGGCTCAGTTAGAAGCAACTTATGAGTGCTGTCCCCCTGCCCCAGTCCAGAAAGCAGGAGTCACGGCAACCCTGACAGATGCTCAAGGAAGACCCCATTGGAAGTGGGCACAGAAAGGTCCTACAGAAAGGTGGTGGGTCTGGTAGGTCAGGAGTGGGGACAGAGCAACCCCATGGAGAGATGTTGTAGCCCCAGTGTCAGTGTGAGCCCCAAAGCCGGGGACACAGGGTTCCCCCAGCCTCCGCTTTGCTGCACCCAGAGTCCTGCACGTGGCAGGACAGATCTCCAGTGTGAAGTCTTCGTGTGGTCCCCAGGTCTTCTGTGTATCAGGAAGGGAAGGCAGTCTACTCTCAGAGGACCAGAGGTATTAGGGCATAGAAATTTCCACTGCCTTATAGCCAAGAGAGGAAATTAGAAGGCCCAGGGTGGAGCAGAATGTGTTATAAACTTATGCCTTGACTCTGCTTCTTGCTGGTGACCTGGGTGAAAGGCACACACACACACACACACACACACACACACACACACACACAGATGACCCTATAGGATTTCAGGTGGCTCAGGGGAAGCAGAGAGACGCAGAGAGACACTGTGCTCCCCATTGCCTTTCCAGGTCCCAAATACCCTGCATTAGAGTAGGTCAGATGGCAAGGTGGCAAGGACATTGGTTGTCCTGGCCTGCCCACTGTCTATTCCACCCTCTTCTGGTGACACTTGATTGTTCTCTGGGAATCCATTCTTCCTCCCACCCCCTCAAGTCCTTGTGGCCTCATACTCCTGTTCTGGAAGTGGATACCTGCCCCTCCTGGCCAAACAATGGGTTTTGTCTCCTGGCCGTGGTAATGATTTAGGAGAGTGGTGTGTGACCCAGCCCCAACCAGTCAGCCCAGGGTAGATGGCTGAAGTTGGAGAAAGAGGCACCCTTTTCCCATGAGGGCAAGCCCAGAGATTTGAGGGTGAGTGGAGAAGAGACGGGTGCTGTGTGGGGAGCTGGTGCCCGAGAATAGAACCAACATGGTGGGGATGGGGGTCAAACAAGCAGCCAACCCTTATTCAACAGATTTCCAAGCCAAGAAATTCCCTATTCTTAAACCCCTGGAGAAGGTGATGGCTACCCACTCCAGTATTCTGGCCTGGAGAATTCCATAGACTGTATAGCCCATGGGGTTGCAAAGAGTCGGACATGACCGAGCGACTTCGTTTTCAAGCCAGATAGAGTTGGCTCTTGATGCAGTCAAGAGTCCCCTTGGTGACTACAACAGCCAGTGGTCCCATCAGTCAGAAAAGGAAACAAAAGGAGAGACCATTACTGAGGTGCCGGCCTGGAAGGGCTTCACTTCCAGGCCTTTTCCATGTTCTCCCCTGAGATCGGTTCACACAAGGCAATTCTCCTTGAGAGGCTGCCTGCAAATCCCCCAAACCAGAGGGCCCTTGGTTCTTTCTCTACCTCCCACCCCCTGCGTCCTTGTTGAGGGAAGCCCACCCCTCCCTCCACAACGTCACAGGAGATGGGTGGGTTTCCATGTGTGCCCTTCACCTGCAGAGCCATTTTTAGACCTTGTTTTCTGTCGACCAGAAAACTGCTGAAATTAGAAGACATTTGAAGTGGCTCTTCATCAAGCCCCGAGGAGACTTCTGCAGTTGCTATATTTGAAAGCCCGGCAGCAGGTTGTTTGGGCTTACGTCCTGCTGTTATGTAATAAACATAATGTTGAGCTTTAGGAGCCTGGAACATGGGTTGGGAGGGAGGAGACCAGTAGCCTCACAATGATGTGTGCCCTGCAGATGCTTTGTAGAGGTTGAGGAGAAGATAATATAGTTTCTGCGTTAAATGGTGTTAAAATAGCAATGTGTGCACAGCAGACTTGAATTACTATGTAAATTCCCAAAGGAAACATTAGGGGGGAAAAGACAGAAGAAAGAAAAGAGGTTGTGTATTAATATATGGGAAAATGTAATCAACAGCCAAATAGAAGCTGTTTTTAGCAAGATAAAGAGACTCAGAGATGTGGGCTGATCTGCAGAAAGGAGATGGTATTGGTTTTCCAGGCCTTGTAACAGATTACCATACATGTAGTGGGTGAAAACACTATGAATTTATTATCACAGCATTCTAAATCAGAAGTCTGATCATGGTATGGCTGGGTTCTCTGATTAGGGTCTCACGAGGTGAAATCAAAGTGTCCTCCAGGCTGGGACCTCACTTGAAGTGTGAGGTTCTCTTCCAAGCTCACATAGCTTTAGGCAGAACTTAGTTACTTTTTGGTGTAGGGTTAAGGGTCCCTTCTCTTTTCAGCTGTTGCTGGGAGCTGTTCTTAGCTCTTAGAAGCCTCCTACATTTCCTCACCATGTGATCCCTTCCATGAAAGTTGCTCAGTCATGTCTGACTTTTTGCGAACCCATGGACTGTACAGGAATTCTCCAGGCCAGAATACTGGAGTGGGTAGCCTTTCCCTCCTCCAGGGGATCTTCCCAACCTAGGGATCAAACCCAGGTCTCCCACATTGCAGGTGGATTCTTTACCAGCTGAACCACAAGGGAAGCCCCTCCATAGGCCCTCTTAAAACATAACTGTTAGCTCCTGCAAGGCCCCAGCAAAATCTCTCTCGCATTTCCAATCTCTCTGACTTCTTCCATCTGTGGGAGCTAGACCCTCTTTAAAGGCTCACCTGATTAGGTCAGCCCCACTCACCTCAAGGAAGGGGTTTACACAGAGTATGCACACTAAGGGGTGGGAATCTTGAGAACCATCTGAGAATTCTGTCTATCTTAGTGATCAAATTTCCATACAGAAGCAGAGACCTCCGAACATGTAATCTCTTTTTTACATTTATTATTTATTTGGCTGGGTTGGGTCTTAGTTGTGGCAAGTGTGATCTTCATTGCGCCCTAAGGGGTCTTTCCTGGCAGTGCAGGGACTCTAATTAGGCGCCTGGGCTCAGGAGTTGTGGCACGCTCCAAGAGGGTGGGCTTGGTAGTTGCAGCACATGGCCTCAGTTTCTCCACAGCATGTGGGATCTTAGTTCCCCAACCAGGAATTGAACCCATGTCCCCTGGATTGTCTTAACCACTGGACCACCAGGCAAGTCCCCAAAACATGTAATCTTAATACGCTACTGACATGGACTAAATGTTGACATCTCACTAGAATTCATATGTTGAAGGCTTAACTCCCCAACATGATGATGTTCAGAGGGGAAGCCTTTGGGAGGCGATTAGGATTGTTTGAGGTCACAAAGTTAAAGCCCTCCATAATAGGACTGGTGTCCTTGTAAGAAGAGGTGGATAGACCAGAGCTCGCTCTCTGCCAAGTGAGGATATAATAAGAAGGCAGACATCTACAGGCCGGGAAGAGGCCCTCTCCAGCACCTGAACTTGCTGGCACCTCAATCGTGAACGTCCAGCCTCCAGGACTGTGAGAAATAGAAGTCCGTCTGTAGTATTTTGATATAGCAGTCCGAGCTGGCTAGGATGACCACAACACTAAAGGTTGCACTCCTTTACCTCCACATGAGTCTTCTGGAAAACAAAGTATTCACAGGCTGTGAAAACATTCAAGATCCAGAGCCTTCCCAGGACATTCCTTCTTCTACACCTCATCTGTTGTGCCTTTATTCATTCCGTGACTGAGGGCCTCCTCTCCCCCTTGGCACTGTGCTTGGTCCCAGGGCCGTGTCTAGGGGGAGACCAGTGAAGCACCTGAGGACAGATGCACGGGGTGCCCATTGGCACAACCCTGAGGGTAACTGCCCCCTGAGATTCTGCAGACTAGCTTCACAAGGACACAAAATTTCCCCTAAAGAACACAGTTAAGTACAACTGGAAATTTGACCCCTGCTGCCCTTTAATGAGTCCATAAAGGGTACAGAGTCATTTCTAACACTATCAAGATAAAATCTGACACTAGGGTAAATTCAGTGCTCCATTTCATTGAATCATAACTTTGATGAAAAACCACCACCACCTGATGCTCTGTCAAAATGTTTGTGCGGTTTTCTCACATCCTGGGGAGAAGCCATGGGTCCTGGGAGCATCCTTGTATCTTCTTCACCTCTTGTTCAAGTTTTCTTTCTCTTATTTGCTGTTTCAGCACCAGCTGGAGCGCCTGTTGGAAGACTTGCATGAACCTCCATTTTTCCCCTTACTTCCATCCACAATGGCTCATCTGCTGAGCCAGTCATGAGAATCTGACTTGCTGTCCTCTAGGTTGTCCAGAATTTCATCTGACTGAGAAGCCTCTGGCTCTGTTCTGAGTGCCCTGGGAGCCTGGCCAGTCTATGGCACAAAGGCCAGCTGAACCCCATGACCTCAGCCCTGAAGCAGAGCACAGGAAAGGAGAACACCCCCAAAGCATCTTGCTTAGGACCCTTCAGACTCTTTGGTGAACCATCCTCAACTCACTATTCTCTGCTCCCCAGCCGGGTGGGAAAACAAGCCACCTGATTACAATTTTGGGGCTGGGAGCCCTGCATGTCCTTGTTTAGATAAACTTCCTTAAAGAGCCAAGAACAGCCCTGAGCTTAATTTCTAGGGTGTTTCTCTGTGCTGAGTGCTTAACTAGAGAGAAGGTTAAACAGAGTACTGAGCTGATGGGATGGCAAATACGCATGACTGATTCCCCAACCTCAGCCATGGAAGGGGTTTGAGGGGCTGGATCTTGTGTGCTGCCACAACCCAGATCTACATCTTCTAGAATTCCTTGCGCAACAGCAGACCTATTGTGAGGACTTTCTTTCCTCCTACCCTCATGCCCCAAGCAAGGCAGATGTTTACTTCCAGCACTAAAAGAAGGAGGGCGTGTGGGCAGACATGGGAAGAATGCTAACCAGAGCTAACCTAAGTCAGATCAGCAGACTGGCCACTAGCCAGCCTCTGCCTTGCCTTCTAGGGACAAGCTGGGTCTCTGTGCCCTGGTCTGTAGGTTAAGGTTCTGATTCAAGGCTCAGTCACTTCCCCTCTGATGCTTTTAATATTATTAATCATCCTTTTGCCAAGAAGCTAATTCATACAACGAAAGAAACTTGAAACAGACCCTTACCTAGAGGCTGCCAGAACCAAAGGAGTTTCATGCATTTCTCTTCACCTCAGTTTCTTCATTCAAAAAAGGAGGGGTAATTGTATTTGGTTTGCAGGATTTTGTTTTTAATTAAAAGTAATGTATAGCAGGCACAGTGCTTGGAAACTACTACCCCCTTAAGAAAGGGTTGCTACTGCTATTACTGTTATCCCCACCTCACAGTATGTGTTGTTGATCTGGGCTGTGAGTTTGAGAACTAAGATTGTGTATAGGGTTGATACCAGTGATGGTGCCTGGCATGGCAGAGGTGTGCGATCAATGAATAAGTCTGGAATTTGAGCAAGGGGCAGTAGCCACCAAGAAGTACAGAGCAATTTTCTGCTCTATTTCCTGGGTCAATGGTTCTTCAATTATTTGTGTTCCAGACACATCTGATGGGCCTGACATATTCAGACAACTATGAGTCAGTGATAATTGCTACTCAATCCCTGTTATGAAAGAACCATGTCTCCCAGTATCTGTAAAAGTAACCACTGTGGTCCCACCATTTATTTGGATACCCTTTGGCACTGTGGTTGGGGGTAGAATGCTTACTGCCCTGACCTCCCTGACTAACGTACACAAGAATTCTCACCTGTTCATTTAACCACCATATTTCTTGGCGACTAGTCTGATAACATCAGAGAAGTCAATGGCACCCCACTCCAGTACTGTTGCCTGGAAAATCCCATGGGCGGAGGAGCCTGATAGGCTGCAGTCCACGTGGTAGTGAAGAATTGGACACGACTGAGAGACTTCCCTTTCACTTTTCACTTTCATGCATTGGAGAAGGAAATGGCAACCCACTCCAGTGTTCTTGCCTGGAGAATCCCAGGGACAGGGTAGCCTGGTGGGCTGCTGTCTATGGGGTCGCACAGAGTCGGACACGACTGAAGCCACTTAGCAGCAGCAGCAGCAGCAGTCTGATAACACACCTTGTACCTTTTCCCAGCACTACAGGCTATCGCCAGGGCTTTCCCCGTGGCTCAGCAGTAAAGAATCCACCCGCAATGTGGGGGATGCCAGTTTGATCCCTGGATTGGGAAGATCCCCTGGAGTAGGAAATGGCAACCCACCTTTAGTATGGACACAGGAGCCTGGAGGGCTATAGTCCATGGGGTCACAAAGAGTCGGACACGATTGGGCGCCTGAGCGTGCTTGCACAGGCTGTAGCCGTGGTGTGTTGGTCTGCAGATCTCAGGCAAGCATGGAACATTGCCCTTGGAATTCTAAGAAACAGCTTTGTAGTCTCTATTCATCAATAATCAACAATCCTGAAGGTCCTTGACATGTAGTCATTTGTAATTTTACTAAGAAGTCAACTTTCAAAAATTAGCTATTGTATGAGTAATATGTGAGTATATATATTGCAAACTGCTTATACAGTAGAGAAATACACAACGGAAACCTGTAGAGGTAGTCTTTACTTGTATCAGTCAAAGTAGGACATGTTACCCTGCAGTAACACACACACACACACACACCCCGCCACCCAAACTCTCAGTGGCTTATAGCAATAAATGTTTCTTTCTTATTCACAGCACGTGTTTTTCACAAGTTGGCTACAAGCTCTGCTTCTTGCTTTTTTCACTCCAGAACCAAAGCTGATGGGAAAACCTAGCCTCTATCTGGAACACTGTCAATCTGGTGGCAGAAGATGACAAGACAAATGAGGCCCTGACTTCTCAAACTTTGCACAAAAGTGACCAACATCACTTCTTTGGCCAAAGCAAGTCGCATGCCATTCCTGAGGTCAACAGCGTGGGAATATATCTTCCTGCAGAGAGGAGCACAGCTGGGAAAGAAAGTGGAAAGTTTGGTGAATGAGATGACATCTCCTTCTATCTCCTCTTAGGATGACTTTCCGCCCAGAGGTAACTGCTCTCAACGCTTCAGTTCCCTTTCTTATATATTTGCCTGCGTGTGTGTGTATGAAAATATATACGCACATAAGTATAGAATGTTCACATGTTGTTCTGAAACTTGCTCTGCTCCCTTAATCTGCCTCAGAAACCTTTACATGCAGTATATATAAGCCTATCCCACTCCTTCTAACAACTATATGGCATTTCATGCCATAATATGTTTAAATTCCTGGTGTATTTTTGAATGTCTTCAAAATGTTTTTCTATTACAATTAATGTTGTGATATTTATCCTTATGCACATGTCTTTGCACACATGTATATTTCTGAATAATAGGTTTCTAGAAATTAACTGTTAAAGCAGAGCACATGCACCTTACAATTTCTGTTAGACACTGCCAATTTACCTTGAAAAATGCCTTCATCAGGGTACATAGATGTCAGCAGTGTGCCTGATCTTCCAAATCCTCAACTCTTAGTATTATTATTAAGCTTTTTTTTCTTTGTTGATCTGGTGAATTTTTAAAATGTAGTTCATCGTTTTAATGCATTTCCTTGTTTATTGGTGAGGTCGAGTGTTTGTATTTATTGGCTAATTTCACAGTATTTTCTTTTGTGAGTTGTCTATTTCCACTCTTTGCTCATTTTCTAGTGGTTGTTTTTTCCTTCACAATATGTTGAATTATACTTTTCCTGAATATTAATCCATTCATCTTGTAGCTGGAATATGTATCCTCATTTCCCCTTTGTTTGCCGCTGGCAGTCTCTGTTCTACTCTCTGCTTCTCTGAGTTTGGCTTTTGAAGATCCTACATGTAAGTGAGATCATATAGTATTTGTCTTTCTCTGTCTGACTTATTTCACTTAATATAATGCCCTCAGGGTCCACCCATGTTTTTGCAAATGACAGGGTTTCCTTCTTTTTTGTGACCAAAGAATATATATACCGTATTTCATTTCTCTATCCATCCCTCAAAGAAACTTAGGTTATTTCCATACCTTGGCTATTGTGAATAATGCAATAACTGGGAGTGCAGACATCTCCTGGAGATGATAATTTCGTTTCACTAAAATATATACCCAGAGATGGAATTGCTGGATTATAGGAAGTTCTATTTTTAATTTGGGGGGGCGGGGAGTGGAAGCTCTACACTGTTTTCCACATTGGCTGTGCCATTTAATTTTGTTCATGGCATCTTTTTGTTGCAAAGTTTGCCATTTTTATGTAATCAAATCTCTGCTTATTTAAAGTGTCCAGGTTTGAAGTCTTGTTAAGACTTTTCTTAACTCAGGAATTCTCCTCTATATACAGATATTTTAAAGTTGATGTTTTGTTTTATGTTTAGCTCTTTACTCATAAGGAATTTATTACTGGATAAAGTGTGAAGTGGGGTAGTAGAGGCTAAATTTTCTCTGCCTTAAACAGGTAGCCTATCACCCCAATACCATTTATTGGATATTTCCTCCTTTCTCCAACTGGTTTGAAATGTACCATGAATTAAATTCTTAGCATTTAAAAAATGTATTCTGTATCTTAAGGCATCAGATTTTATGGGGGAGCTGGTGTACAGGTGTGCACACCTCAGGGAGTGTGAGGTTAATTATCGCACCCATGGATTGACACAAGCATTTCCTGCTCGTTGTAATTATGCTCACAAACATAAAGACTTCCTGATGTGTAATGAACGATTCTGATAGCCTGACAACTGCTGATGATGCTTGTCAAGGTACTACCGACCTAGGTCCCTGGACTGTTTAATCAATAGAAATCGATAAGAGGCCAGACTAGGAACTCAAGCAAGACTTTATTAGAAGTGAAAACAAAGACCAGCTTCCCTTGCTCATTCTCTGTGGAGGGCAGGCTGGTTCTTTAAAGGGGATGAGGCTAGGGGTAGATCTGTGGGTGAGCCCAGGGAGGTTTAGGCGGTCTGCCCACCGGGCTGGTGCCATGTGCAGAGCCCCGCTTTTGCTCTCTGCACCTCAGAAATGGCGGTTGGTTGGGGGGGGGGGCTTTTGTACCTTATGGTTCATAATTTGTCCCAACTGCGCATGTGTGCAGTTATTTTTAGTCGTTTATAGTTTCTCTGTGTTGTGTTGCTGGAGGAGATGTTACCCAGGGGCAAGCCCTCCAGTAAAGGGCCTCAGGTGCCAGGTCCCAGGCTATCTCAATCTCAAAGGGATCTAAAGAAGTGAGCGACCATTACAGTTAACTGGAGTCTTACAGTAATAGACGGGGTTCCCAGATGGCGCTAGCGGTAAAGAAACTGCCTGCCAGTGCAAGATACCAGGAGACACAGGTTCAGTCCCTGGGGTGGGAAGATCCCCTGGAGGAGGGCATCGCAACCTGCTCCAGTGTTCTTGCCTGGAGAAACCCATGGACAGAGGAGTCTGGCGGGCTACAGTCCATGGGATCGCAGAGAGTCAGACACAACTGAAGAGACCTTAGCACGCATGCCAAGTAATAGAATTATTAAAGTTTTTAAGAGGTCATTTTCATTTTTCAGTTATTCTTTAATACGTTTTACTTAGGGTCTGTTTGGGTTTGGTGATCCTCAGGAATTCAGGGATTCAGTAGTTCTGGGGTGAGTCCCTAGAAGCATTCGGGTTCTACTGTGCTGGGAGCTTTCCTGGTGCCCAAGATTCTCCTGCAACTGATTCTACCTTGAGGGCAGGAGCGGGTGAGACTTTTCTGAGTGTTTTCATACCGCACAGTTAGTGAAAGAAAAAGCTGCCCTCTGTGCGTCCATTTTTCTCACTGTCGGTCGCTCTTCATCCAAGGGCAACCTGAGTGGCTCTTCTCCACATTTCAGAAATGCCTCACGCAGGTCTGGTCAGAGGCATCTGAAGATGCCAGGGTGGGGGCAGAGGAGTGTGAGTAGTGTTCAGACAATGGCTGACCTCAGAAGGCAGCCGCTTTGAGCCTCCCGTGCCCTGGAGCGTGGACTCAGATGAGTAGCTGATAAGTTGACAATTGCCAGTAGGAAAGGGGAATGGGTCAGAGGTCTGCCCCGCCCCACATCCCCCCCTCCTCCCACTACACCTGTGCTGGCTCCTTGGTGTCCCAAGATGAGCGCTTCATCTACACCCTGAAGGAAGATTAGATGATAACTTAGAGCAAGGCGGGGCTGAGGAGACAAAACTGAAAACTGCGTGGAGAATGTGGAGAATGCCACAACAGGTCAAGGAATTGCTGGCTGCCAAGCAGGGTCAGGGATCTCCTGGCCCTGGGCTGCCTTCCAGCCAGCCAGTAGCTGTCTTCTCCTTTCTCTAGAGAGCTTTCAGCTCTGGAGGGCTTCACCCCTGGAGCCCAGGCCTGCTGTGCCCCAGCCAGTGTTTCTCAAACTCTTCCTACTAAACCAGCCCTAGATGAGGCATAGCCAGCCCCAGCCCAGGCCAGTGTGATTTCTTTGGCGTCTCCACCTTGATCTTTAACACTGAAGCCAGGGTGTCTTCTACATCATGTGTCTATGCTTGTTTTGATATCAAAATCGATTTTCAGTTTCATGCCTGACCTCCCCTCCCCCTTCCCATCAGGTACCAGTATAAAATTCAGTGCTGCTCTGTACTTCGCAGGGCTCATCATGGTTGTAATTAGTTTATGATGCGTGTTCAGTCATGTATTTGCTGTCTTTCCCACTAGAGTGTAAGCTCCAGGAGGGTAGTGGCTGTGTCTGTCTTGGCGGGAGCATTCTCAGGGGCTGGCCAGTGTCTGTCTGTGGCCTTTAGCCTTGGTGGTTAGAGCCTTCTTACGATTAAGCTCCTGCTTCCTTTCACCAGAAGAAAGGCCTGATACCTCACAAAGGGGTTATTGTTCTCAATGGGTCCAGGTGAGAGGAGCCATCCATCATTGCTGGGGCCCAGCCCGATCACAATTCCTGGCCCCCTCCCAATGAGACAATGACATCATCTCAGAATATATACAAAGGACAGCCTATTCTGTCAGTCTGTCTGTGGAGAATTACTTTAAGCTCATTCCTGCTGTATTAGGTACATAATACCATAACTCAGAGTTTCCCAGATTTAGTTCAAGGACATAGATGATTTGGTTAGGCATTTGATTTTTAGAAATGTCATTTCCAAGAAGAATTTGAAATGTGTCTTCCTGAGGGTACAAAATTACCTTGATTTGGGAGAGGAGCTGATTTCTCAAATAAGTAATTGTAAATTGTGTCAACCTCCCTCATCTATGGGTCTCGTTCTCCCATCTCTCACACAGAGATTTTCTGCGACAACCCTTATCTTTATTGCTCTTGATATCCACAGAGCACTGTTAAAAATATTTATTGGTTAAGAAATGCAAATTCCTTAAAACAGCCAAGTGCTCGCTCTAAGTTTCATGTGAAGGTGTGGCATTTGAAGACAGTGCTAACGAAAAGTCGTCCGAAATCTGAATTGTGGGGTAGTTATTTTTATCATAATTGCTTACATTTATTTGCACATATATTATGTCACTAAACTGAGTTATTTTTGTGAATCAGCTCATTTAATTCTCACAGAAACCATCTGATAGAGGGAGAATTTGATTCCCATTTCATAGATGAGTAAACTGATATTAATAATCGGGAGGGAATACGTAACTCTCCCAAGATCATGCCTAGCGGGGAACTGGGCCAGAGCTCTGGTTCTAATTTATACTGTTCTGTGGTCCAGGCTGTTACCATTGGACAGGAATAAGTGTTACCCAGTCATGTCTGGCTGCTCACAGCTTGAAAATCAACATGCAAGAGACAGATTTTGGTTGAAAGGAAAGTTGCTTTGAATCAGAATGCCAGCAACCTGGAGAAATAATGGATTCAGTGGCTCCCAAAACCCAACTCTGAAGACTCTGCTTGGCTATGAAAGCTTTTAAAGGGAAAAGGGGACTCAATCTGAGTTAATCATTAAGATGGGAGGTCACAGTTGTTGCCATCCCCCACTGTGTGCAGGCTTCTGTGCAGGTCTGTCGACTTCTTGCAATTTTCTTTATATGCTATTGTGTTCACACAGTTTGTTTGTGGGCTTACTGAAGGGAAAGCTAGGGAGGAGATCTGGTCACCTGATAATTATTTATTCTTAATTTCTATTTCTTTGATCTATGGAAAGAACCAACAAATTAGGTGAGGTGCTTCCCTGGTGGCTCAGACAGTAAAGAATCTGCCTGCAATGCAGGAGACCTGGGTTTGATCCCTGGGTTGGAAAGATCCTCTGGAGAAGAGAATGGCAACCCACTCCAGTGTTTTTGCCTGGAGAATCCCTGTGGACAGAGGAGCCTGGTGGGCTACAGTCCATGGGGTCAACTGAGCGACTAACATTGATTGTGTAATGAAAAGATTTGAAAGGTGTGTGAGGGCCAGAGATGAGGAGAGCATGCGGGTGCCTGGTTTAAGGTTGGTGGCAAGACAGAAGAGTGCCTCTTGTAGAGAGTTCTTTTTGGGCAAAAGCTGCTGACACAAGCAGTGAACATTTGTGTCTAAGAAAGAAAAAATTTTCACCACTCCAAGTACAAGTGCTGGTTAAGCCTGTGTTGCTCAATCCAGGGCCTCACAGATTTGTTTCAATTATCCAGTTCATAATGATCCTTTCTAAGTGCTCATTGGTTCATTCACTTTTTTTAGGTGATGGAAAACCTGTTTTTCCTCTTTAAAATCTTAAGTTTATTACAACTTAACCACCTCCAACTTTATTACAATCTCACAAATACAATTTTCAGAAGTGAGTTTGGCCCATTTTTTAAATGCTTCAAGATCCAAATTTCCATTTGACCAGTCATCAAATAGGAAGTTCTGACTAGTGGTACTCTTTTTAAAAAATTTTTTTTAATTGGAGGATGATTGCTTTATAGTGTTGTGTTGGATTCTGTACAACAGACGTGAATCAGCTGTAAGTATACATATGTCCCCTCCCTCCTCAGCCTCCCTCCCACCCCCTCTGGCCCCTCTAGGTCATCACAGAGCAGCAGGCTGAGCTCCCTGCGTTCCACAGCAGCCCCCACTAGCTGGCTATTTTATGCATGGTAATGTACATATGCCAATGCTACTCTCTCAATTTGTCCACACTCTTCCTCTCCCACTGTGTCCGCAAGTGCATTCTCTTCATCTGCATCTCTGTTCCTGCCCTGCAAATAGTTTCATAGGTACCATTTTCCATGTGTTGATATTCAAAGTACCTGTTCAAATTCCTGGTCCAGTTGTTATCTTGCTGCAAACATTTATCTCATTTTATTCTTCCAGTCACCCTCTTGGTCCCATTTTTTTCAGAGAAGGAAACTGAGGCTCAGACTGGATGAGCCCGAGGTCACAGAGCTAGTGGATTAAGGATAAGGGTTGACTGCAGATCTGACATCACAGCCTGAGCTTTTAATCCCCATTCTTTAGTATCTTTCCAGTGAGGGCCAAGGAGTCTGGAGATAGGGGCTGTAGTAATTCAGGAAGACTCCGTGGAGGAAGTGGAGGATGAGTTGGATTTTGAAGATTACATCAGAAAGATGAGAATGACCCTGGGGGAGGGAGTGAGGCAGAAAAGCAAACAGAGCAGGCTCCCTTGCTTTTGTAGAGGAGGTGAATTAGACCATTTTGCGGTTGACATTGCCAATTAATTTTCAATTCAACACCTGCCTTGCCATTAGAGCTTAATCTTATTATAGCAGATCTCTTTGCATTCCTTTTGTTTGTGCAGATTTTACATGCAGGGATTTTAAGTCAATCAATGAGCATCTGTGCTGAAAGGAATTATATTGTGTGCATGAAAATAATTGCTCAATTCCTCTCTGAACCAAGAAAAACCTAATTCCTGTCTTAGAGGTAGAGTGATGTAATAGAGGAATAAAAGCAATTACCTAACTACCTCTCCTCTATTTTTTGGTCCATTCCACAATGTCCAGGAAAACGAATTTATACTGTTTGGAGGAAAAGCTGAGATCAGCATAACTAGTCTGAATTCAGCATAGAGACAGTGTCCTTGACAGTCATGCTCAATGTGCATAACTGTGCAAGGTATTCCAATAGCAGAGAGGAACCAGCTGAGAAACAGGTTTGAACTTTAATTTTCCACATGTGACATCAAGATATACTACTGTCCTTTTTTTTTTCCTTCTGCTTTTTATCATCCCACCATGGAAATGCCTCATACACAATATTTTTTCTGAAATATCTGGACATTTTTTCCAAGTCACTTAATTTTCCCCAGGTTGTTGACTCTGTGTTCTTGTGTTTAAATCATTCACCATTTGCATCTACTTCATTCACCATTTGCATCTTTCTTGTCATTTTTGCAGAAAGTAATTTTTTCAAAGACATTTCAATGCACAGGAGGGGGAAATTACTTCATTTTTATTTAGCATCTTCAAAAACTTTCCCTATTTCAGAGAAAGCTGGAGTCAAGTGATTTTCTCCTCTGTATATCTGGGCAACTCAGTTTCTCTATTTCTATACAAAGATAAACTTCACTGGTAGCAGCCACCTGGCCATCATTGCTGCTGCTGCTGCTGCTGCTAAGTCACTTCAGTTGTGTCTGGCTCTGTGCGACCCCATAGATGGCAGCCCACCAGGCTCCCCCGTCCCTGGGATTCTCCAGGCAAGAACACTGGAGTGGGTTGCCATTTCCTTCTCCAATGCATGAAAGTGAAAAGCGAAAGTGAAGACACTCAGCTGTGTCCAACCCTCAGCTACCCCATGGACTGCAGCCTACCAGGCTCCTCCATCCATGGGATTTTCCAGGCAAGAGTACTGGAGTAGGGTGCCATTGGGTGGGGCTAGAACTACTCTCAGCTCCAACTGATAGCCCTGCCTGGTCTAGGCTCCTGGATGCCCAATTGTCATGGTCACAAGATTTGGCTCAGAGATGAGCCAGTCAGTGCAAAGCTTTTAGCTGCCGTTGATTGGTTGTGAGAGACAAGCTTTCCTGTTACATGAGAATAAGTGTGAATTCCTCCTACAGTCATCAGGAAGTTAGCCCTAAGAGGCAATAAACATTGAGTATAAAAAAGAGAGGTAGAAAGAACTTGAGTCCTCACATCATTGTAGTCATCAAAATAGTCCCTTTACCTCTGGGCTCTCACTTAGTCATTAAATCTCTTCTTGTTTGTGTGTTCCAGTTAGGTTTTGTTACTTACAACCAAAAACCTTTTATCTAATATACCTGACTATTGGATTGAACAGAAACATTGTATTATACCTCAAAATGCTGGACTTCTGTGCTTCCACTGCAGGAAGTACATGGTTTGATCCCTGAGCAGGGAAGTTCAACACGCCACGTGATTCAGCAAAAAATAAAGTAGTTTATCCAGTCTACCCATCTAATAATAGAATATTGGGTAATTAAATTGCATCTGATGATAATGTTTTAGCTAGGACAGATGAGGCTGTTGTAACAATGACATAACAATTGGAAACAATTGTGTGCCTGGTCAGCAGCTGGCTTTGTTCTGCATGGTTTCATTGGCTTTTCAGGAACCTAGGTTCCTTCCATCTTTTGGGTCCCCCATCCCTTAGGGCCTCTCATCACCCTCATGGGTATGGCAGAAAGAAAAGGAAGATGAAGAGGACAACCCTGCTTCTTTAAAGCCTTGCCCCCAAAATGGGACAAACTCTTTCCACTATCCCCTGATGAAAACTGGTCACCAGGCACATCTAACTGCAAAGAAGCCCAGGAAGAGGAAGTGGATTTTTGGTAACTAGTTCCTAGTCTTGGCCCAGACAGGATATTTTAGGGGATTTCCCTGGTGGCTCAGTGATAAAGAACTGCCTACCAATGCAGGAGACATAGGAGATGCTAGTTTGATCCCTGGGTCAGGAAGATCCCTTGGAGAAGGGAATGGCAACCCACTCCAGTATTTTTGCCTTGGAAGTCCTATGGACAGAGGAGCCTGGTGGGTTACAGTCCACGGGGTCGCAGAAGAGTCAGACACAACTGAACGGCTAAACAAGGAGATTAATAAATACGTAGTAAAAAGCCAACAGAGCATTGTGCATAGTCAGCCCACGTTTTCTAAGGTCCCATGTCTCTAAATGCTTAAGCCCTGTCTGTCTCTTTCTGTTCCAGCCCTGTGGCAAGACTCTGTTCTTGCTCTTTTCCAGCCATGTTGGTTCATTCATGATGTTCTCAAATGCAAAGACACCCCACCATCCCCTGACGAGTGAGGTGGTTGTCATCTGAAGTTCTTGGAGGGAGACAGAAATGTAATCAAATTCCTCCATGAACATCAGTTCTTTCCTCCAAAACTGTCTTCCCTGATAGTAGCTCCCCTTACTCGCTACTCTTCTCTGTCACAGGCTTCTTTTTCACCATCTCCAGTCCCTGAAAGTGTCTTCATTGCCTGAGCAATTCTACTCTTGCCCTTTGTTATATGTTACATGTTTGTTATATGTCCACTTAGCAAAGCACAAACCTGATATTAACCCTAAAACCAAACAATGTATTTTTTCTTTCAGCATACCCCTTAGGGAAGTTGACAAATCATTCACTGAACAAAAAAGTTCTCTTCTTGGGGCTGGGCTGGGTGGAGAGTTGCCAAATGAGGAAAGGAATTTTATGTAAAAATTCATTTTCATAGACTAGAAGGATATTTCCAAAATGTTGACAGTGTTTATTTCTAGGTAACTGGATTGCGACTGGTCTTTTCCCTCTTGTGTGTTCTTCTACTTTAATTTTTTTCCCCTACCTTTCAAATTTTCTATTGTATATGATGTATTTCTTTAAGCTAAAAAGAACTAATAAAATTGTCTTTTGTTCAGTTTTGTTTATCAGGAGGGAAATGCAAATTAAAAGTACAGTGAGGTACCACTTCACCCCAATTAGGATGGGCATCATGGGAAAAAAATAGAACAGAAAATAACAAGTGTTGGCAAGAATACGGTGAAATTAGAACCCTTGTGCATGTTGATAGGAATGTAAAATGGTGCAGCCACTGTAGAAAATAGTATGATGGCTTCTCAAAAAAAAAATTAAATATAGTATTACCATATGATCCAGCAACCCTGCATCTCCCCACACAGAAGAATTGAAAACAAGGTCTTGAAGAGACAGTTGTATGCCCATGTTCATAGCAGCACTGCTCACAATAGCCAAGAGATGAAAGCAACCTAGTCCATAAATAAATGAATAAATAAAATGTGGCATAGATGTATGATAAAACATAATTCAGCTTTAAAAGGAAGGAATTTTGACATATGCACACAGATGATCCTTGAGGATATTATGCCAAGTGAAATAAGAAGTCACAAAAAGACATTGTAAAATTCCACTTATATGAGATAACTCTGTGTGGGTGCTAAGTCACTTCTGTCACGTCTGACTCTTTGTGACCCTGTGGACTGTAGCCTGTCAGGCTCCTCTGTCCAAGGGATTCTCCAGGCAAAAATACTGGAGTGGGTTGCCCTGCCTGCCTCCAGGGTATTTTCCTGACCCAGGGATTGAACCCACATCTCTTGTGTCTCCTGCATGGGCAGGCGGGTTCTTTACCACTAGCGCCACCTGGGAAACCCATATGAGGTACCTAGAGTGGACAAATTCACAGAAACATAAAGGAATATGGTTGTTTCCAGGCACTGGGGGAATCAGGGATGGGTTGTTAGTGTTTAATGGGTACAGAGTTTTAGATGGGAAAGGTGAAAATGTTCTGGAGACAGATGGTGGGGATGGTTGCACAACAGTGTAAATGTACTTAATGCCACTGAATTGTACACTTAAAAATGATTAACATGGTAAATTTTATGTTATATATATTTTTCACAATTTTTTAAAAGATGAATTTATGTTTCCATAGGCAATTTTACAAGAATTCTTGACTTGGATGGCTTGTGATCTCTTTTGAAAACCAAATAGTTCCCTTGTTTGGGTTTTCCACCTACACAGTATGCCTTTTTAAATGCATTTGTAAAAGAAGAAGAGATACTTATTATACCCGTATTACATAAGGCTCATTAATAAGATATGACTTCTCCAAAGTTTTGCTATCTAATAAGTGGGCAAGACTGGTGAGCAACTAACTTCAATCCACAGGGAAATGCGATAGTGGCCAAGTGTAGAGAGGTGCTGGGCTAAGTCGCTTCAGTCGTGTCCAACTCTTTTGACCCTACGGACCGAAGCCCACCAGGCTCCTCTGTCCATGGGCTTCTTCAGGCAAGAATACTAGAGTGGGTTGCCATGCCCTCCTCCAGGGCACCTTCCTGACCCAGGGATCGAACCTTTGGCTCCTGCATTGCAGGCGGATTCTTTACCACTGAGCCATCAGGGAAGCCCAGGTATAGAGATACAGGCAGTGAATTCTGCCTGGGTAGTTCAAGAGGCTTTTCAGAGAAAGATGGGTTTAAACTGGACCTTGAAGAACTCCTAGGAATTTACTAAAGGAGAAGAAGGGATGGACATAGGAGGCACTTTGAAAAGTGACCTAGAGGTGGGGGACAGCATGGAACAGAAGGAAATCAGTCACCCCAGTCTTAGGGCATCAGGGGACCCTGAACATGCCTGGCTGAACACTGGCAGTGGGGCAAGCTCGGGCCTGGACATGGCAGTGTTGTTTTTTCCTGGAGAGATGACCCAGGATGTGGACTGAACTCAGAAAGCAAAGTCCAAGCCAGCCATGTGTCAGGGCCAGAGCTGAGACTCTAGCTGTGTGGTATGATTCTAGAGGGACATGGAGCATGCCACGGCTTCCAGAGCAGAGAAATGGCTCCCCAACTGTTGGTGCCTGATTGCATGCCACTGTTGGCTTTGTAGTCGGACAAGGAAAGGAGTAGAAGTGCTTTTCATTAAATGTAAAAGCTTATGTAACGTTTCCTGTTGGCATCTTGAACTTGGCCAATCTACAGCATGTTGCCGCCCCCCCCCCCCCCCACACAAGTACCCGTGCAGGGCAGTGGTGTGCAAATGATGCACAGCTGGCCCAGGCAGGGGGAGAACAGACCGTGTTTGTGAACTGGAAATCTGTGGGTGCCATGTCAGTCATTCTGAGTTGTGGGATGTGGCTGGGTTTGGGGGAGGAGATCGGTTTGTGAAAAGGAGACGGAGGGCTTGTAGAACTATGTCTTGGACCTGAGAGATGGTCAAGGTCCATTCATTCACTGGTTCATTGTCGGCCGATGTGGGTCATTCTTGTCACTGCAGCTGCTTCTGCTCTTTGAAGCCTCTGCTATGCATTGGTCCTGCCTTCTGCTGGGTACTTCTATTTCAGGCAGCCATAATGATGGTGGTCACATCTCTTCTCCATATACTCAGGCTTCCCTGGGGGGAATTTTAACCCTCCTCCCAAAGCCACAAGAGTGTCCATGATCTATGAACATTCACAGCCAACTCTCATCTGGCCATGGCAGGGGCACAACGTGTAGGGGACAGGTCATGTAGGAGAATCCTACAAATGTACCCGATCTCATTTTTCAAGTTCCCAGAATCCTATCACTTCCCTGGGTCAGACCTTGACTCTCTTACCCAAGTAGTGCATAAACCTCCACCCCCCTTCCCTTCTTGGAAGCCTCCTTAATTCCCCAGGTGGGCCTGACTCACAAACAGTTGGAAATTCCCTGCCTGGGGACACCCAGGTCTGGGAACACAAAGCCCTGGCTGCCTTTCCTGGAAGGGAAAGGGAGAAGTTATCTTTCCATTGTTTTTGCTGATGTAGGTCAGAGTAGCACAAAAGATAAGTTATTAACTAATTTCTCAATATCTCACTTTGTTCACATGGATGGTCTCACTTGCCTGAACACCTGGATACAGGTAAGCTGTGTTGCTCAGTCAGGTGGAACCATGGCCCTACCACTTGTTAGCCTGTTCATAAGTCTTTTTTGACTCCCCAGGATGTAACTCGTGGATACTTTTTGGTGGGCCATGAATGGCTACTTCATTTCCTTTTATTTACATTCACTGCTGCTCCTGTATAGCACCTCCTATCTCACCCCAGCTCTCTCTTGTCCACTCCTAGTCATTCTGCATCCTCAGGCACAGAGCCCCAAGGCATCTGATCTGATTTTAGGGCAGAGTCCCACTGATGGAGCAGGACCTAACACCAGCAAAGCGATGACTGATGGTTGGGAATCTAAAGTATGGACCCCTTTTGATTTAGTCGCTCAGTCGTGTCCAGCTCTTTGAGACCCCATGGACTGTAGCCCACCAGGCTCCTCTGTCCATTGGGTTTCCCAGGCAAGAAACTGGAGTGGGTTGCCATTTCCTTCTCCAGGGGGATCTTCCTGACCCAGGGATCAAACCTGAGTCTCCCACACTGCAGGCAGATTCTTTAAAGCCAAGCTGCCAGGGACCCTCCTTACTCTCAAACAATTCTAAAACTAGTTTTGAACTAGGAATCCTGGCACGCCTGACCCAGAGGAGTACTGTCATTTGTGACAAGCCAGCTGTCCCCAAGCCCCGGTCAAGAACCCCTAGGATCAAATGTCCTGAACTCTGCTAAAGGGACAAGGTCCTTCTTTTCTGGGCTCTGAAATGATTAAGTGGCTCAACAGAAGCACTTATCTTTGTTCACTGAAGGAAGGGCCTTGTTGGTTGGCTTTTTCTAGAGTGTCCTTTAAGGAAGTTCGCAACCTGCCAGATGCTCTATGTCTGATTTTCCAGCTTGTCTGGGTTATTAGTGAAGCTGAAGCCAGTATTCCCTCTGATGTCCAAATGTGGGGAATTGACGAGCTTTTTACAGTGGAAGATTTGTTAACATCAGGGCCATTCCTTAGGCGTCATTTTCCAGCCACTCCCAGCAATCTTTGAGCTAGAACTCCATGTCTCGTGTCTGGGATGTACGTCAACAGTTTTAAGGCCTCTTCTGCTTGTCAGATCCTGCCCTCCTTGCCCACCTTTCCCAGGTTTGGAGGCTCTGCCCTTTAACCTGCTCCTGGCTATAGCCCCCAGAGAGTTTGCGGGCATGTCACTGTGCCTGCTGCAGCAGCCTGTGTGCACGAACAGATATAGCATCCAACAATCTGATTTATGTTTTCCAGATTTATCACATCACTCGCATACCCAGGCAGGCTGATATTTTAGGAGCATGAATCAGAGTGTCTGGCAGGGTTCCCTCTGCAGCCGAGCTCCGGCTGCAGGCATAATGAAGTTGGTGGGAAGGGGGAAGAACTCAACTTATCGGGGAGGAAATGTGTGTCAGTAACAAGTCTGCCTGGCAACAGCACCAGGAGAGATCCCAGGACCAGAGTTAGCATTTCCACACTGGCGGAGCAACATCACACAGCGCAATTTTCCTCCTTAGTGGGCTCACAATTCTCTTAAAAAAAAAAAAAAGAAGGAAAGTAGGTATTTTGGAGAATGCATTCTCCAAAAGATATTCCCTAACCTGCCACCAAACGGGAAGACTGTGATAAACTGAAATGTCACCCAGCTGGGGCTGTCCACGCAGATGTTATACACAAATAGTAAGAGATGAGCTTCTGTGATGGAATGAGAGGCAAGAAGATGAAGCTGAAAGAGGCAGAACTGACTGACTTTGTGAGACTCAGTGTAGGACTCTGCTTGGGGACAGGGCTCAAGACTAGGGACACAGGGAAATATTCCTTTATTTTTTCCCAGTCTCTTAGCTATGTGCTGCTACATATAGTTTCCTATTTCTCAAGGAGTCTATTCAGAATGAGGGAAAAAATGGAACAAGGACTGATCCAGACATCTGAACATGTGAGACTATGTCAAGAGCAGTGGTTCCTTTTTTTTTTTTTTTTTTACCTCTACATCCCAAAGCCTAGAGCAGCCATAGACACCAGATAGCAGCTTCCTACAGGTGTGTTGAACCAAAAACATAGACTCTGTACTCTGAGTGCCCTTGAGTGTATCTCTTCCCTACTCCAAGCATCCTTTTTACCATCAGGAAGATGAACTGATGATCTCTTAGGGATCCCCAGATCCAACACTCTAGGCCCCCAAGGTCAAAATGAGTTTTACAGTTTTTTTTAAAAGCAGGGACTTAAAAATATTCCCATAAATGTTTATATCTCAAATGCCTGATCTTCAGGTTCAGCTTTATTATCAGTGTGTGCATACAAGACTTCAGTCTTGAATGTTCCCATGAATACATCCATCATTCAGTGGTATCTGGGATACATTTACATTTTTAGCATCAGTGTAATTCTATTTGGTTTTATGCCATAGGAAGTTCAAGCCTGATTCAATTAAGGGGTTTCATAAAACGAGTTTTTAAAAAGGAAGGACAATGCATGGCACGTGTTATACCATTGTACTTTGCGCTGTTATCCAATCAGGCATGTTGGGGGGTGGCTCGTGCTTCAGTCCAAGAATCTGTTAGCAATACGTAAAGTTGAATATTTTACCATCTTATTTGGAAGTATGGAATTTAAGAGCTGGCATGAATCTTTGAGGTAGGCAGGCATCACCTACTAAAATAAGGGAAGAGAACTTTGGTTGCATCTTTGCATACCTCTCACCTTGTAATGTAGCTTTCATATTGTTGACCTGAAAAGCAACAGAAAAGCCCTGGTTGCTAACCTGGGGATGAGGCAAGGGCCAGGAGCATCAGCGAGAATTGCATCCAGTCTGAGCATGCTTCCCTTTCATAGCAAGATTGCAATTCCTGTCAGAGAAGGGGCAGAGGTAACCGTGTGGATCTGCACAGAGGGAGGAGTCTTCCCAGGGAACAGCTGCAGCCGCCTGGTTCCACAAAGCACACGCTGAAGAGAATCAACCTTCCATGGAAACAGAGTTGAAGTCAATCCAGACTTAACGGTGGGGAACACTGAGTCAGTTCAGACAGACTGAGGAGCTGTAGCAATGAGCTAAAACATCGGGTCTGAGTAAGCAGATGTGGTAACAATAGAACCCAGAAGGGAAACTCAGACCAAAAAGGATGAGAAGCCAAAGTCCTGAGATCACCCAAGAGAGGCATGAGGTGAGAGCAGAAATCACAGGGACACTTTCCTAGGTCCTCCCAAGGTTGTGTAGTTGCAGGGAAGACCCCTAGTCTCAAGCAGTCAGAAGTATAAGCTGTAATGGAGAAGGCAGGACTCACCATCAAACATGAGGACCAGGGGAAGTTGAATCCTGGGGACTGAAAATAGAGGCAACCTGGGAGAATGGAGGAAAGGGAAGGGTCAAGGCAGCAGATTCAGAACAAAGACAGTGAGCCTTAAATTTCTGGAGTTCTTTTGTGTGATGCTTGATCCATGGCTAGGGTGACCATTTAAAGGAACTACATTGAAGTTCGGACAAATAAAAGGACTCACACAGGATTATGACAGAATTATTTCCTTTAGACCATGTCCTTAAATATTGAACCACAACTGTATGTATCTTACCTTCATTTTATTTTGGCTACAGCAATGTTACCCAAAAACTGGGTCCATCTCTTGGTGGGTGTCATGCCAAGAGACAAAACAGAGCCAAGATTTGGAGAAGGAAGAATTTATTATTCACAGCAAGTAAGAAGAACACCAGCGAAGTTTTAAGCTAAGGGTGCATGCATCTTTGGGGCTTCCTGGGCACCCAGCGGTAAGGAATTTGCCTGCAATGCAGGAACCACAGGACATGTGGGTTCAGTCCCTGAATCAGGGAGATCCCCTGGAGGAGGGCATGGCAACCCACTCTTGTATTCTTGCCTGGAGAATCCCATGGACAGAGGAGCCTGATGGGCTACAGTCCACAGCGTCATGAAGAGTCAGACACAACTAAAGCGACTGAGAACACACGTGCACACACTTGCATATTGATGAAGGGGCTTGAGCAGAGAGAATTCAACATTGAACTCGGACAGAGGTTGACAGAGTCCAAGGTTTACTTGACTGAAATCACAACTGTCAGAAAAGGTCATTGTCACCATTCCTTAGGTTCTGCCCTAAGGGGTCTTAGGTCAGTAGTTACTTTGCTCCGCCTAAGCAGGGTCCTGAGTTTGTGCAGAACTCAAAGACGTGTATCAGATTGTGATACATATCCCTTGAGAAGAAGCTTGGACTCTGTTTTATTGCTGAACTATTGCTTCTTGACTGCTTTTCATTTCTTTGTTCCCCAGAGATCATTAAGTACTGAGACCTGCTCAAGGGCAAGCATTGTGGCAAGGCTCAGATCACAGAATGGCTTCTCTTATGTCAAGAAAGCCACACCTGATTCCCTTTCTCTGGGGACCACCCCACCCTATCTACTAACAGTAACAGAAAATCCAGCAGAAAGGAAGTTTAACCATAAGAAACATTTGTTATCTGATAAAACAGGAAGCTAGGTAAGATATGGCAATTCCAGGGTTCTTCCAATCAGGGCCCCCTAGCCTCTGCGAGAACCTAATTCATTCCATCTATCCTCTCATCCTCAAAGTGGTGTCCTCTTAGGATGGCTCTTCTCATGGCTTCTGCAGTTTTAGGCATCCATGTAGATAATAATGTTCAACACAGGAAAAAAAAAGAAAGTCTCTCATTTGTGTAATTTCTTTAGAGCAAGGAATCCCTTCCCAGAAGTATCTCTCTCAATTTTTCCTCACATCTTTTCAACCATAATTGCATTACAGTCCTATGCAATTGCCAAAGCAATCTTTTGGCAAGAGAAGCTAGATAAACAGGCTAGCTGAGACTGATGAAGATTCATTCTTTGGGGCCTTCCCCTTACTACTTTGAATGGGATTTTTTTTTTTTTTTTTACTTTCTCTTTCAGATATTTCATTATTAATGTATAGAAACACAACTGATTTTTATATGCTGATTTTGTATCCTGTTCAGTTCAGTTCAGTTGCTCAGTCATGTCTGACTCTTTGCAGTCCCATGAATGGCAGCATGCCAGGCCTCCCTGTCCATCACCAACTCCCAGAGCTTACTCAAACTCATGTCCATCGAGTCGGTGATACCATCCAACCATCTCATCCTCTGTCATCCCCTTCTCTCCTGCCTTCAATCTTTCCCAGCATCAGGGTCTTTTCCAATGAGTCAGTTATTTGCATCAGGTGGCCGAAGTATTGGAGTTTCAGCTTCAGCATCAGTCTTTCCAATGAATATTCAGGACTGATTTCCTTTAGGTTAGACTGATTTGATCTCCTTGCAGTCCAAGGGACTTTAAAGAATCTTCTCCAACACCACAGTTCAAAAGCATCAGTTCTTTGGTCCTCAGCTTTCTTTATGGTCCAACTCTCACATCTATACATAACTACTGGAAAAACCATAGCTTTGAGTAGATATACCTTTCTTGGCAAAGTAATATCTCTACTGTTTAATATGCTGTCTAGGTTGGTCATAACTTTTCTTCCAAGGAGCAAGCGTCTTTTATTTTCACGGCTACAGTCACCATCCACAGTGATTTTGGAGCCCAAGAAAATAAAGTCTGTCACTGTTTCCATTGTTTCCCCATTTATTTGCCATAAATTATGGGATTGGATGCTGTGATCTTCATTTTTTGAATGTTGAGCTTTAAGCCAGCTTTTTCACTCTCCTCTTTCACTTTCATCAAGAGGCTCTTTAGTTCCTCTTCCCTTTATGACATAAGGGTGGTGACATCTGCAAATCTGAGGTTATTGTCATTTCTCCTGACAATCTTGATTCCAGCTTGTGCTTCATCCAGCCCAGCATTTTGGGTGATGCACTCTGCACATAAGTTAAATAAGCAGGGTGACAATACACAGCCTTGATGTACTTCTTTCCCAATTTGGAACCAGTCCATTGTTCCATGTCCAGTTCTAACTGTTGCTCCTTGACCTTCATACAGATTTCTCTGAAGGCAGTTCAGCTGGTCTGCTATTCCCATCTCTTTCAGAATTTTCCACAGTTAGTTGTGATCCACATAATCTAAGGCTTTGGCATAGTCAATAAAGCAGAAATAGATGTTTTTCTGGAACTCTATTGCCTTTTCTATGATGCATCTGATGTTGGAAATTTGATCTCTGGTTGCTCTGCCTTTTCTAAATCCAGCTTGAACATCTGGAAGTTCTTGGTTCATGTACTGTTGAAGTCTGGCTTGGAGAATTTTGAGCATTACTTTGCTAGTGTGTGAAATGAGTGCAATTGTGTGGTAGTTTGAACATTCTTTGGCATTGCCTTTCTTTGGGATTGGAATGAAAACTGACCTTTTCCAGTCCTGGAGCCACTGCTGAGTTTTCCAAATTTGCTGGCCTATTGAGTGCAGCACTTTCACAGCATCATCTTTCAGGACTTGAAATGGCTCAACTGGGATTCCATCACCTCCACTAGCTTTGTTCATAGTGATGCTTTCTAAGGGCCACTTGACTTCACATTCCAGGATGTCTGGCTCTAGGTGAGTGATCACACCATCATGATTATCTTGGTCATGAAGATCTTTTTTGTACAGTTCTTCTGTGTATTCTTGCCACCTCTTCTTAATATCTTCTGCTTCTGTTAGGTCCATACCATTTCTGTCCTTTATCGAGCCCATCTTTGCATGAAATGTTCCCTTGGTATCTCTAATTTTCTTGAAAAGATTTCTAGTCTTTCCCATTCTGTTGTTTTCCTCTATTTCTTTGGATTGATCGCTGAGGAAGGCTTTCTTATCTTTCCTTGCTATTCTTTAGAACTCTGCATTCAAATGGGAATATCTTTCCTTTTCTCCTTTGCTTTTGGCTTCTCTTTTTTTCACAGCTATTTGTAAGGCCTCCTCAGATAGCCATCTTGCTTTTTTCACTTCTTTTTCATGGGGATGGTCTTGATCCCTGTCTCCTGTATAATATCACAAACCTCCATCTATAGTTCATCAGGCACTCTGTCCATCAGATCTAGTCTCTTAAATCTATTTCTCACTTCCACTGTATGAAGACCTACAAGACTTTTTAGAACCAATACCCCCAGAAGATGTCCTTTTCATTATAGGGGACTGGAATGCAAAAGTAAGAAGTCAAGAAACGCCTGCAGTAACAGGCAAATTTGGCTTTGGAATACGGAATGAAGCAGGGCAAAGGCTAATAGAGTTTTGCCAAGAGAACGCACTGGTCATAGCAAACACCCTCTTATAACAACACAAGAGAAGACTCTACACATGGACATCACCAGATGGTCAACACCGAAATCAGATTGATTATATTCTTTGCTGCCAAAGATGGAGAAGCTCTATACAGTGAGCAAGAACAAGACCAGGAGCTGACTGTGGCTCAGATCGTGAACTCCTTGTTGCCAAATTCAGACTTAAATTGAAGAAAATAGGGAAAACCACTAGACCATTCAGGTATGACCTAAAGCAAATCCTTTATGATTATACAGTGGAAGTGAGAAATAGATTTAAGGGACTAGATCTGATAGATAGAGTGCCTGATACATACTGCTAAATGTATGCCTATAAATGAATGTGCTTAGTCACTTAGTCATGTCTGACTCTTTGTGACCCCGTGGACTGTAGCCTGCCAGGCTCCTTTGTCCATGGGGATTCTCCAGGCAAGAATGCTGGAGTGGGTTGCCATGCCCTCCACCAGGGGATCTTTCCAACCCAGGGATCGAACCGAGGTCTCCTGCATTGCGGGTGGATTCTTTACCAGCTGAGATGCTATTTTTATTTTAATAATCTTGAAGTCAATTTTGGAAAAAAGTCAAATTTCCCATGTAAAAGGAACAAGCTTGGTGCCCTAGACTGTGTGTTAGGAAAGCAGCTATGCTCAGCCCTATATCACCAACACCATACTAGGCTGTGTGTTAGGGACCATGGCTCCCAACCTTCTGACTCTCACTGCTCTCATCACAGATCAAGGCCCACTAAAGGAAAACTAGTATCTGCTGAGTTTCAGCTCTTTGAGAAGAGTCATGAGAAGTGCGTTTCGAACAGTTTCGGCCCATGTAAATGCACTGGGGTTCCCCCTCTCAGACTGGCTCTCTGTGCTCAATGAGTTTCTCCCCTCTAACTAAGCTGACCTGGCAGTGGAACCAGACGCTCGATAAACACATCTGACGGAAGCTGTAGGAAAACAACGAAGAAGGCCATGTGTCTTTGGCTGTGATGACAGCGTCAATAGTGCGTGCATCTTGAAGAGTTTTCCCTGAAGTGGTGGAGATTCTAGCCGCCCGTTCGGTACAGCTACTCTCTCTCCTCTGTTGCATCAGTGACCAGTGAGTGATGACAGGTCACTATTCCATTTGAAACTCAAGAGCCAGACTTCTGTCGCCCAATGCCATTTTCTCCTAGCTCAGAGATGAGTCCGTGTCAGTGGATTACAAGGGGGATCTGATGAGTATGGAGATTTAAGGGTCCACCCTTCTCACATCTCCTGTTTCCATCCGCTTCCCCTTTCTTCCTTTCTCCACACTGCCTCAGAACTTTGCCCTCTTCATCCTCCTTACTCTGTGCCCCCTGTCTGTGAATTTGGATAGGATGAATTCACACAGCCAATCAGACTTCCCTACCTTAGGGAAGTGCATTTCCCAACCACAGAAGAAAACCAGCTTAGTTTTCACAGTACATCAGTTTTCCTCACTCTAAGTTACCTTGAGACCGTAACCAGTATGGCCCCCAATTTTGATTATTTACGACCTTGGATGCCATTCTTGGTTGTTTATTCCATAAGTTACACTCTCTGCTGGGTTGACTCATCACATAGGGATGCCAGGTACTCACCAACTCTGTTCCAAGGGAACTAACATGTGAATCCGTCCCTTGCTCACCCCTTACTCAACTGCTGAATGAGCCAAAGAGAAAGTTTTTTGTTTTGTTTTGGCCTTGAATGGCATGTGGAATCTTAGTTTCCCCTAAGCATGTATTGGAAGCACTGAGCTTTAACCACTAGACTGGCAGGGAAGTCCCAAGAGAAAGGATTTTTAATTGGGTCCTGTTTTGATAAGATTTTATGTGTTGCCTTTAAAGTAAACACATAAAAACTTTCCTCTTCTTCTACTCTCCCAATTTGTAGCAAAATAAATAAAAGAAAAGAATACTGCAGGGAGGGAGACAAGGGGAGAAGACATTCTCTCAGCAGCTACACATTAACTTGGAAATTTATAGATAATTTCAAAGAGGGGGAGATTTAGAACAAATTATGTTTCCTGTAAAAGCAGCCATCGCCTGTATCTAATGGATATGTGGAAGAACTTTTTGTCATCTGTGCCTGGATTTATTTGCTTCAATTATCTTCATGGATGTCAATTTCAACTTTTCCTCTTCCCTTGAAAGAGAGGACATTGTTTATTAAAAAGGAGATCCAATTCCTTTCTAATGTATGAGGTGCCTGTCATGTCACTAAAGAAAAGTGTCTGTAAGAAACCCCCTCTGCAGGGGTGGACATAGGATCCTCGCTCAGATAAGATGATTAGATCTCAGCATCACATCTGATGGGTACAAGCTTGAATGTCATACCCTTAGAGCAACATTTCTCAATCCAGTTTGCACATTCAAATCACCTCTGTGTGTGTGTGTGTGTGTGTGTACAGACACATACACACAGATTTCCTTGGCCTCACCCTGGAGACTCTGATTCAATTGGCCCAAAGGCCAGGCATTGGTAGGTTTGAAAATCTCCCTAGTGAATCTCCTGTGCACGCAGGTTGAGAACCATTAGCTCAGAGTTTTGAGAAGGAGTTTTCTCCCTGCCCCTGTTGCCCTGTGAATTCAATAACTTTCTTCTAAAATTCTAAAGGAGATTCTTGAAGTTGCTTACCTGTTTGCAGGTGATAACAACCAACAACAAAAGAGAAAGAAAGTATAACACCTAAAGATGATAGGAAGGACTCTCCTGGTGGTCCAGTGGTTAAGAATCCACCTGCCAATGCAGGGGACATAGGTTTGATTCTTGGTCTGGGAAGATCCCACATGCTGCGGGGCAGCTAAGCCCATGCACCACAGCTACTGAAGCCTGCTCACTCTCGAGCCCATGCTCTGCAACAAGGGAAGCCACCACAACGAGAAGCCCATGCTCTGCAATAGAGAGGAGCCTCTGCTCGCAGCAAGTGGAGGAAGTCTGTACCCAGCAATGAAGACCCAGAGCAGCCAAAAATAAGTTCAGTTCAGTTCAGTCGCTCAGTCGTGTCCAACTCTTTGCGACCCCATGAATCGCAGCACACCAGGCCTCCCTGTCCATCACCAACTCCCGGAGTTCACTCAAACTCATGTCCATCGAGTCAGTGATGCCACCCAGCCATCTCATCCTCTGTTGTCCCCTTCTCCTCCTGCCCCCAATCCCTCCCAGCATCAGAGTCTTTTCCAGTGAGTCAACTCTTCACATCAGGTGGCCAAAGTTCCTTCCAAAGAACACCCAGGACTGATCTCCTTTAGAATGGACTGGTTATATCTCCTTGCAACCAAGGAGGGGACTCTCAAGAGTCTTCTTCAACACCACAGTTCAAAAGCATCAATTCTTTGGCACTCAGCTTTCTTCACAGTCCAACTCTCACATTCATACATGACCACAGGAAAAACCATAGCCTTGACTAGACGGACCTTTGTTGGCAAAGTAATGTCTCTGCTTTTGAATATGCTATCTAGGTTGGTCATAACTTTCCTTCCAAGGAGTAAGTGTCTTTTAATTTCATGGCTGCAGTCACCATCTGCAGTGATCTTGGAGCCCAAAAAGATAAAGTCTGACACTTTTTCCACTATTTCCCCATCTATTTGCCATGAAGTGATGGGACCAGATGCCATGATCTTCGTTTTCTGAATGTTGAGCTTTAAGCCAACTTTTTCATTCTCCTCTTTCACTTTCATCAAGAGGCTTTTTAGTTCCTCTTCACTTTCTGCCATAAGGGTGGTGTCATCTGCATATCTGAGGTGATTGATATTTCTCCCAGCAATCTGGATTCCAGCTTGTGCTTCTTCCAGCCCAGCGTTTCTCACGATGTACTCTGCATATAAGTTAAATAAGCAGGGTGACAATATACNTCCAGCAGATGTTGGCAATTTGATCTCTGGTTCCTCTGCCTTTTCCAAAACCATCTTGAACATCAGGAAGTTCACGGTTCATGTATTGCTGAAGCCTGGCTTGGAGAATTTTGAGCATTACTTTGCTAGTGTGTGAAATGAGTGCAATTGTGTGGTAGTTTGAACATTCTTTGGCATTGCCTTTCTTTGGGATTGGAATGAAAACTGACCTTTTCCAGTCCTGCAGCCACTGCTGAGTTTTCCAAATTTGCTGGCATATTGAGTGCAGCACTTTCACAGCATCATCTTCCAGGATTTGAAATAGCTCAACTGGAATTCCATCACCACCACTAGCTTTGTTCATAGTGATGCTTTCTAAGGGCCACTTGACTTCACATTCCAGGATGTCTGGCTCTAGGTGAGTGATCACACCATCATGATTATCTTGGTCATGAAGATCTTTTTTGTATAGTTCTTCTGTGTATTCTTTGCCACCTTTTAAATAAAGGTGATAAAGAAGTAAGTTCTGGAAAGGTAAAATATTAGAATTTGAGCGCTGGGTAAACTGTGATGCTTGTCTCTCCTTCCCTGCCCATCCCTACATGCGTGTATACTTACATGCACATACAACACACACATGAGCGAACACACACAGAGTGACATACTGTAGCTCTATACACAAAACCCTAGCTTTGGCCAACCTGACACAAAGCATTGAAGCAGCTGATGTCTGTTTGTCAAAATCCTCTTCCTGCTCTTTCTGGGCTGCTGGTGGCCTCTACTTACTGACAGATTCTATCCATCCTAAGTTTGGAATTCCAACACATGTTCTCAGAGAAATGGTGTGATTGTGGTGATGAAGTTCCTTAGTCAGCTCAGTACAGCTTGTTAAGCCATAATACATCTGAACCAAAGTGCACAAAAAATTCTAGGGCAATCATTGTGGATTTAGAGCACTGACAATATGTGTCAACCCTGCTCATTCCTGCGATACTGAGGTGTTCCCTGAAAGAATAATGACAGAGGCAGGAATAGCGACATGAAATGGTAATGATACAGGGAAAGGGGTAGATCAAGAGCAGAACCTTGAGACCTAAGGGACAGATTTCAACACAATCCCAAGCAAAATTCCAGCAAGTTATTTTGCAGGTATCAATAAGCCAATTCTCAATTTTATAAGGAAAGGCAAAAGACCCAGAATAGCCAACACAGTACTAAAGAAGAACAAAGCAAGAGGACTGACACGACCCAACTTCAAGACTCACTACAAAGCCACAGTATTCGAGGCAGAGTGGTATTGGTAAAACAATCGACCAATAGTTCAACGAGACAAATTGAGAGCACAGAAATAGAACTGTATAAATATAGCTGACTGATCTCTGACTAACAACCAAAGGCGACTCAATGGAGAAAGAAGAATCTTTTTGATAAATGATGCTAGGGAACTTCTCTCACGATCCACTGGTTAAGACTTCACCTTTCAATGCAGGGGGTTTGGGTTCAATTCCTGGTCAGGGAGCTAAGATCCTGCATGCCTGGTAGCCAAAAAATCAGAACATAAAAAAAGCACTATTGTAAAAAATTCAATAAAGATTTAAAAAATGGTCCACATCAGAAAAAATCTTTTAAAAAAGTAAATGATGCTGGAACAACTACACATCCATGTGCGCACACAGAAATTAACACAGATCTGGAGCTGAGAACTTTCACATAATGAAGTCAAAGTGGATCGTGTTGCTGCTTTCAGTCACCCAGTTGTGTCCTACTCTTTGCCACCCCACGGACTGCAGCAGGTGAGGCCTCCCTGTCTCTCACCATCTCATGGAGTTTGCCCAAGTTCATGTTCATTGCATTGGTGATGCCGTCCAGCCATCTCATCCTCTGATGCCCTCTTCTCCTTCTTCCCTCAATCTTTCCCAGCATCAGGGACTTTCCCAGTGAGTCATCTGTTTGTATCAGATGACCAAAATACTGGAGCTTCAGCCTCAGTCCTTCCAGTGAATATTCAGGATTTATCTCCCTTAAGATTGACTGGTTTGATCTCCTTGCTGTCCAGGGAACTTTCAGGAGTCTTCTCCAGCATCCAGTTTGAAGGCATCAGTTCTTTGGTGTTCTGCCTTCTTGACGGTCTAGCTCTCACAATCGTACATGACCACTGGGAAGACCTTGACCATGCAGGAGTCTGTTGGCAGAGTGATGTCTCTGCTTTTCAACACACTGAGTAGGTCTGTCATCACTTTCCTGCCAAGAAGCAATCGTCTTCTGATTTCACTGCTGCAGTCACCATCCACAGTGATTTTGGAGCCCAAGAAGAGGAAATCTGTCACTGCTTCCACCTTTCCCCTTCTACTTGCCACACAGTAATGGGGCTGGCTGCCATGATCTTAGTTTTTTTTTTTTTTTTTTTTTTAATATTTAGTCTTAAGCTGGCTCTTTTACTCTCCTGCATCACCCTCAAGAGGTTCTTTAGTTCCTTTCCGCTTTCTGCCATTAGAGTGGTATCATCTACATATCTGAGATTGTTGATGTTCCTCCCATCTATCTTAATTCCAGCTTGTAACTCATCCATCCTGACATTTCTCATGATGTGCTCAGCATGCAGTTTAAACAAACAGGGTGACCACAGCCAGCCTTCTTTCTCAATCTTGAACCTATTTGGTTATTTCATACAGGATTTTAACTGTTGCTTCTTGACCCGCATACAGGTTTCTCAGGAGACAGGTAAGATGGTCTGGTATTCCCATCTCTCTAAGAGCTTTCCACAGTTTGTCATGATCCACACCGTCAAAGGCTTTAGTGTAATCAATGAAACAGATAGATGTTTTTCTGAAATTCCCTTGCTTTCTCTATAATCCAGCAAATGTTGGCAATTTGATCTCTAGTTTCTCTTCCTTTTCTAAACCCAGCTTGTATGTCTGGAATTTCTTGGTTCACATAATGCTGAAGTCTAGCACGCAAGATTTAAAGCATGACCTTACTAGCATGGGAGATGAATGCAACTGTCTGATGGTTAACTCATCCTTTGGTAATACCCTTCTTGGGAGTTGGGATGAGAACCGACCTTTTCCAGTCCTGTGGCCACTGCTGGGATCTTCCAGATTTGCTGGCATAGTGAATGCAAAACCTTGTTGGCATCATCCTTTAGGGATTTGAATAGTTCTGCTGGAATTTCATCACATCCACTAGCTTTATTAACAGCAGTGCTTGTTAAGGCCCACTGACTTTGCACTCCAGAAAGTCTGGCTCTGGGTGACTAACCACATCATCGCAGTAATTGGTTCATTAAGATCTTTTTAATACAGTTCTTCTGTGTATTCTTTCCATCTCTTCTTGATCTATTCAGTATCTACTGGGTCTCTACCATTTTTATCTTTTATTGTGCCTATCTTTGGGTGGAAAGCTCCCTTGATGTTTCCAGTTTTCCTGAAGAGATCTCTCCTGCCCCTTTTGTTGCTTTCTTCTTTTGTTAAACACTGTTTATTGAAGAAGGCCTCCTTGTCTCCCCTTTGGAACTATGCTGCTCTTTGGAACTATGCATTTAATTGCATGTTCCTTTCCCTCTCTCCCTTGCTTTTCACTTCTCTTCATTCGTCAGATAACCACTTTGCCTTCTTGCTCTTCTTTTTTGGGGGATGGTTTTGTGTGCTGCCTCCTCCAGAGGTCAGTATTATGGACCTCTGTCCATAGTTCTTCAGGCACACTCTTAACTATATCTAGTCCCTCGAATCCATTCATTACCTCTACTGTGAATTTACGCAGGATTTGATTTAAGTCATATCTGGCTGGCCTAGTGTTTTTCTCGGCTTTCTTTAGTTTAAGCCTGAATTTTGCTTTGAGAAGCTGATGATCTGAGTTACAGTCAGCTCCAGATCTTGTTTTTGCTGACTGTATACAGCTTCTCCAACTTAGGCTACAGAGAATGTAATCAGTTTGATTTTGGTATTGACCATTTGGTGATGTCCATGTGTAAAGTCATGTCTTGTGTTGTTGAAAAGGATATTTGCTATGATAGTGCATTCTCTTGGCAGAATTCAGTTAGTCTTTGCCCTGCTTCATTTGGATCATAGTCCAAAATGGATCATAGTCTGAAGTTTAAAATATAATAGGAAATTCAGGTGAGCTGGATGACTTTTTTGATAAGACACCAAAAAGATAAAATCCCTGAAAGAAAAAACTGATAAGCTGGGTTTCATTAAAATTTAAATTTTTTGCTCTGTGAAAGATACTGTTAGGAGAATGAAAAGACAATCCACAGACTTGGAGATAATTTTTGCGAAACATACATTTTGTGGGATTGTATCCAAAATATACAAAGAGCTCTTAAAACTCAATAATAAAACAAATGACCCAGTTTTAAGTAGACAAAAGACCTGAACAAACACTTCACCAAAGAAGAAATGCAGGTGGCAGATATGGTCTGAGAAGATGCTCTATGTATGTGTATGCATTTAGTTTGCAAATGAACTGCAAACTAAAATAATGAGACATCTCTGCATATCTATTCAAATGGATAAAATGCAAAGCACATGCAACCCAAATGCTGGTGGGGATGTGGAGCAACAGAAAATCCCATTCATTACTGCTTTAGAAGACAATTTAGCAGTTTCTTACAAAGCTAAACAAAGTCTTACCATATAATCTATCAACAGTACCCTTTGTTATTTACACAAGAGTTGAAAACTTGTGTCCGTACAAAAACCTGCACACAAATGTTTATAGCAGCTTTACTCATAATTCCTAAAAACCTAGATCAACCAAGATATCCTTCAGGAGGTAAATGGATAAAAAAAATATCCTGATACATCCAAACAATGGAATATTATTTAGCACTAAAGAGAAGTGAGTTATTAAGCCAAGAAAAGATGGCAGAACCTTAAATGCACATTTCTAAGTAAGAAAAGCTGGTCTGAAAAGGCTATACACATTGTATGATCTCAACCATATAACATTTTGGAAAAGACAAAACTATTGAGACTTCAAAAAGATCAGTGGTCACCAGAGGGAGGGATGAAAAGGAGGACTACAGGGGATTTTTAGGGTGATGAAATTACTCTATATGATATTATAGTGGTAGATGCAGGACATTATCCATTTGTCAAAACCCATAGAACTACATAATATAAAGAATGAATCCTAATATAAACTGTGAGAGTGAAAGTGTTAGTTGCTCAGTCATGTCCGACTCTTTGCAACCCCATGGACTGTAGCCTGCCAGCCTCCTCTGTCCATGGAATTCTCCAGGCAAGAATACTGGAGTGGGTAGCCATTCCCTTCTCTGAAGGATCTTCCCCATCCAAGGAGCAAACCTGGGTCTCCCATATAGCAGGCAGATTCTTTACTGTCTGAGCCACCAGGAAGGCGAAGGTGAAGTCGCTCAGTCGTGTCCAACTCTTTGCGACCCTGTAGACTGTAACCTACTAGGCTTCTCCGTCCATGGGATTCTCCAAGCAAGAATACTGGAGTGGATTGCCATTTCCTTCTCCAGGGGAACTTCCCGACCCAGGGATCGAACCCGGGTCTCCCGCATTGGAAGCAGACGCTTTAACCTCTGAGCCACCAGGGAACTTCAGTTAATAAAAATATATCAGAATTATAAAAAATGTTGGTTACCTGTGTGTCTTTCTAAATTTGATACACACCAACACTGAGTAGGCCAAACAAACATATCCAAGTCCAGTTACCTTTTGGAGATTCTGGGCTTTCCCCCGACTCGACAAAATTCTAAGGTGAGTACCAAACAACAAAGCTTTGTTGAAGTAGGGTGGGTAGTCAGCTAGGTATGCCCAGCTTCAAGTGACTTACTCTTTCACATGAGGCAGCTCTTATAATCCATGTTCCTGGAATATCATGAATTATAACATGTCATTGACCTTCTAGGCTACTCACGAGTGGTCAAAACTATGGGTGAGACTAGTTTGCTATGTTAGTTATCCACGTTAAATGCCTGTTTGAAGATGAGCCATTAGCAGTAGGAGATGGAAGAACAACTCTCCATGAGACCAAGCTGTGGGTCAGTCAGAAAAAAGACAGATCTGCCTGGCTAAAAAGAGAAAAAAAAGTTATGTGTACAATTTTTAATATGTGTATAGTTTCCAGATAGAATGAGGGTAATTTTTTGAGAAGGAAGTCACTGCATCTCCAGGTAAGGTCCTCATCAGTCCACTCCAAATCAGCTGAAAGCATTTCACCTTCCATGCACTGTGTTCTAGGAGACAAAATGGTCCATGACATTTGCAGAAAGTACACAGACAACTAATGTTAGTTGCTCAGTCGCGTCTGGCTCTTTGCGACCCCATGGACTGTGACCTGCCAGGATCCTCGGTCCATGGGATTCTCCAGGCAAGAATACTGGAATGGGCTGCCCTTCCCTCCTCCAGGGGACCTTCCCTACCCAGGGGTTGAAGTCCGGTCTCCCACATTGTGGGCAGATCCTTTCCCATCTGAGCCACCAGGGAAGCCCAGATAAAAGTCACAGAAGAGGATTCTCTGCAAAGAGAGAGAGCAGGGCATCCACTGGAGAAAATAAAGCTTTCAAGGAAGAGGGATGTTTTGGAGGAGCCTCGAAGGAAAGGTAGAATTTTTATAGAAGGAAATCAGAACGAGGGGGACAGTCCAGATCAAAAGGGCATTGCGAGCAATGATCCAGATCAACAAGTTCAAATGTAAGTGATGTGGTTTGGCTGAAGTAGGGCACAAACAGAAGGATAATGGAAAATGTGGCTGAAGGGCGAGATCTGGACGTTAAGTGGAGATTTCTGAATGTCAGGCTAGAGTATTTGCATCTAATTCAGTAGGCACCTAAGCATTAAGCACTAGATAGAATGCAAAAATTTTCCTTCTCCTCTCTGTCCTTGGACCTAATACTTAATGTTTTTCTTCTCCTTTATGTTTTTCTTTCTATCCTTGTCTTCTTTGGCCACCCTTATTCTTCCCTTGCTTCTCTTCTTTCTTACTCTATTTCTGATAAATTTCAGGTCTCCTTCCATCCTATTCCTCTCCTCTAGGCAAGGAGTGATGGCTGCAGCCAAATCTAATTCCATTCTCCCTGGGCCTTTTTTTTTCTTCTTTTCATCTAAACTTTTATTTACCAATGAGGAGGTGTGGAATACATGTCATCACTATTTTCAATGATTTCTATAAACTTTGAGAATAGGAGTTGTAGTCTTATCCCAATATAATATTTTAATTCAGCAGATTGCAGTGTTTTAGTTGTGTAAATAAGTATTTTTAATTGATCTGTTTGTATTTGTTTTGTATAATCCAATTACAAAATTGAATGAAGCATTAAAAATTATTACTAAAAGAGAAAAGATATAGTGTAAAGAATTACTAAATAAACATCAATTCAGTTCAGTTCATTTCAGTCGCTCAGTCGTGTCCGACTCTTTGCGACCCCGTGAATTGCAGCATGCCAGACCTCACTGTCCATCACCAACACCCGGAGTTTATCCAAACTCATTTCCATCGAGTCAGTGATGCCACCCAGCCATCTCATCCTCTGTCGTCCCCTTCTCCTCCTGCCCCCAATCCCTCCCAGCATCACAGTCTTTTCCAGTGAGTCAACTCTTCGCATGAGGTGGCCAAAGTACTGGAGTTTCACCTTTAGCATCATTCCTTCCAAAGAAATCCCAGGATTGATCTCCTTCAGAATGGACTGGTTGGATCTCCTTGCAGTCCAAGGGACTCTCAAGAGTCTTCTCCAACACCACAGTTCAAAAGTATCGATTCTTCAGCGCTCAGGCTTCTTCATAGTCCAACTCTCACATCCATACATGACCACAGGAAAAACCATAGCCTTGACTAGACGGACCTTAGTCAGCAAAGTGATGTCTCTGCTTTTGAATATGCTATNTGAAGCCTGGCTTGGAGAATTTTGAGCATTACTTTACTAGCATGTGAGATGAGTGCAATTGTGCAGTAGTTTGAGCATTATTTGGCATTGCCTTTCTTTGGGATTGGAATGAAAACTGACCTTTTCCTGTCCTGTGGCCACTGCTGAGTTTTCCAAACTTGCTGGTGTATTGACTGCAGCACTTTCACAGCATCATCTTTCAGGATTTGAAACAGCTCCACTGGAATTCCACCACCTCCACTAGCTTTGTCTGTAGTGATGCTTTCTAAGGCCCACTTGACTTCATATTCTAGGATGTCTGGCTCTATATGAGTGATCACACCATCATGATTATCTTGGTCATGAAGATCTTTTTTGTACAGTTCTTCTGTGTATTCTTGCCACCTCTTCTTAATATCTTCTGCTTCTGTTAGGTCCATACCATTTCTGTCCTTTGTCAAGCCCACTGCTGCTCAAAATTTTGGGTTGTATTAACAAACACTGACATTTAGAGAATGAATAAAAGAGGTATATTTGTAGGCTTACTCCTTTTTAAAAATTAAAAAAAAAGATTTTTATTGGAATACAATTGCATTGCAATACTGTGTTAATTTCTGCTGTACAACCAAATGAATCAGCTACATGTATACCTTTATTCCCTCCCTCTTGAGCCTCTCTCCCACCCACCCCCATCTCATCCCGCTAGGTCATCAGAGCACCTAGCTGATCTCCCTGTGCTATACAGAAGCTTCCCACTAGCTGGCTATTTTACACATGGTAGTGTATCCAGCACTCTTGCCTAGAGAATCCCACAGACAGAGGAGCCTGGTGGGCTGCAGTCCATGGGGTTGCTAAGAGTCAGACACAATCGAGTGACTTCACTTTCACTTTTCACTTTCATGCATTGGAGAAGGAAATGGCAACCCACTGCAGTGTTCTTGCCTGGAGAATCCCAGGGACGGGGGAGCCTGGTGGGCTGCCGTCTATGGGGTCACACAGAGTCGGACACGACTGACGCGACTCAGCAGCAGCAGCAGCAGTGTATCCGTATCAGTGCTATTCTCCCAACTTGTCCCATCCTCCCCTTATCCCATTGTGTCTGTGTGTCTATTCCTGTCCTTGGGTCTATTTTTTAAGGACTTTTTCTCGATATTTCTAATAGTCTTACCTAACATATGCCACCAAATAAACAGCTCTCTGATCTCTGACTTGAAAAAATCTTTCTTAAATCCGCCAAATTAGCAGCTCCACTATGAGATAGAAGAACTTTTGCTTTGTGGTTATGAGATACATATCGATTTGGTGGGCCCAAGGTGGATTGGTTCCTTTTATTTTCTAGCTGCTGCTGCTGCTAAGTCGCTTCAGTCGTGTCCGACTCTGTGCAACCCCATAGACGGCAGCCCACCAGGCTCCCCCGTCCCTGGGATTCTCCAGGCAAGAACACTGGAGTGGGTTGCCATTTCCCTTTCTAGAGGGCAATAGAAATATAAACTTTGGAAAGAAACCCAGCATCCAGCCTTTAGGTGCAGCCCTCACCAAAAGCAAACAGCCTCTTAGTGGGAATGTTATTATCTTTATTTTATTCGTTCTGTAAGCATTTACTGGGCATCCACTCTGTACCACTGCTCTACAGGTTTAAGGGATATAAATGTCTCTATGTAGCTCACCTTCTAGCGGGAGATAGAAAGAAAACATCACAATGGTATGATGATGGCTAGGATAGTACTTCTCAAATTTAATGTGTATGCAAAATTACCCAAAGATCTTGTTAAAAGTATTTTATCTTTCAGTAGGTCTGGGGTTGGGCCAGCCTGCATTTCTAATATTTAGTTAAGAATCTACCCATGCGCCATATGTAACTGTTAATGCATACTATTTATGTTCTTTGCCCTTAATGTGTTTATTTTTTCTTTACTGATGTGTAGAGACTCTATATGACATAGATCATTTCAAATTTTCACCCTGTATCACTGGTATTTAGATAATTTATAATGTTTTTAACATGAGGAATTGTTTTTAAAATTTGTGTAATTACAATTAATAATCTTTTAAAGTGGCCTATATGTTTTATGTCATATATTCAAAGATTTTTTACCACTACAAGATTATTTTTTAATCCTCCTATATTTTAATCCACTGGAAAATTATGATGATGCATGGATTGACGTAGAGATCAAACTTTATTTTTATCCCAAATAACTAAAAGTCTCCCCAAGCTGCTTATTCTGTGATGCTCATAGTCACGGCCACAGGTAATGAAGGCGCTCTGGCTAAGCAATGAGGGAAAATGGTGATATCTTCCTGAAAAAGATCATACCTGGGCTGAGTCTTAAGGAATATGTAGGAGTTAGCCAGACAAAGACTGGAGAATTGAAGTAATTCATTCCAGCTACAGATTAGAATTTAAGAGAAGAAATGACTAGAGACAAGTCTCAAGGGATAAGCAGGGTGGTCTTCAATGCCATGCTTAGAAATTTGAACTTTCTTTTGAAAACAAAAGGATACTATTAAAGTTTTTTAAAAGAGAAAAGGTAACATGCAGAAATTTGCATCTTAGAAAGATTAGTCTGGCAGCAGCTTGAAAATGAATCGGAATGGGGCAAACCTGAAGACAGCACAGCCCATTTCCGAGAAAGCTGGCTTTTTGTGAAGGCCATCTTCAGCGTATCCCTTGATTAATAAAAGGTTGGACCAGGTGTTAAAACTATGTATTCTACATTTAATTATTTATTCATAGCTTATACAATGGAGAAGGAAATGGCAACCCACTCCAGTATTCTTGCCTGGAGAATCCCAGGGACAGAGAAGCCTGGTGGGCTGCCATCTATGGGGTCGCATAGAGTCGGACACGACTGAAGCAACTTAGCAGCAGTAGCAGCAGCTTATACAAAACCAACAGACAATGTACAGGGAACTATGAAACCTGCCAATAAGTGGTTTTAATAAGTAACTATTTAAAGTCCAAATCTAGCGTACTTGAAGTCCAATAAGCTCATCTGAAACCTGAGTGTGCAGTGATTTCTGTCAGTTCAACTATTGACCCACATAGTTAGGGAAAGTCCAGAGGTCCTTCTCCCACCCAGGACAGGAATCTCTTCCAAAGCACACCCAACAGATGGCCTAAAGAGCCCCTGTGTGAATGCTCTTCACCTTCAAAGGGAGCTCCCTGGCCTCCTGTTTTTCTGTTGCAGATCTAAACATAGAAAGTTCTTTCTCATGTTGAGCCAAATTCTTCCTCTCTGTAACTTTCACCAGCAAGGTCTTCTCCCTGAGTATTTTTCCTCAAGGAGACACCATTAGTCTTAAAGAGAGCAGGCTTTAGGAAATGCTATCATAATGCCATCATGAAGGCTGAAATGTTTAAAACACAGGGCTTGCCAGGTGGTGGTAACGGTATACCAATGATTGCACAACGGTGTAGATAACGCCACTGAACTGTGCACTTAAAAATAGTTAAGATGATAGATTTTGTGTTATATGTGTTTTGTATGAATTTAAGTGATTTTTAAAAAATACTGCAATACCTGACCAGTTAAAAGACCTTAAACTTGAAATGTTGATGTTTTGAACTTGAAATGGTGGTGGTTCTTCGGACTGGTGCTGAATTTTTATTTGGCCTCCTTCGAACTCTCTTATTTCCCTCTTCTACTATTGTCATGGTCTACCCTCATCTCTTCTGTCTTTTAGCCAGGATCTCAGTGTAGCTTTAGAACCAGGTCTTTCTGTCTTTGGTTCCCCCTTAATTCTGATGGTTCATTGGATCATGTGAACTTGCTTTAGGAAAAAAAAAAATCTAAATTAGATTCATTAGCTCTATTATTTCACAACAAAAATTATGCTTTAAACTCAGTTGTCTTCATGTTGCTGTAACACAGCTCGAGAGGAGGAAGGATGTTCTTTAATGTTTTCATTCTAAAATAACAGGAGGAGTTTCATTTTTAAAAGAGCAATCTGAGAAAACACGCATGACCTGAGGGAACCAATTATAATAGAGGAGGTCCTAACCGGCCCCCCTTGTTGCTGTTCAGTCACTAAGTCGTGTCCCACCCTTTGCGACTCCATGGACTGCAGCACCCTAGACTCCTCTGTCCTTAAACTCATGCCCCTTGAATCGGTGATGCCCAGCTTGCTAATCCATTAACCAGTTATCTGGTTGTAAGACCAGGTTCAATTACGTAACTTAAAAATTTTTGGTCTGCATGAAATGTTGACTATAAAATTCTCTTGCCAAAGAGTAAGCCTGAGTTTTTCCATGGGGATGAAATTTGTCATGACCTCTGCTCATGCAGCAAGCCAGTCCCCGATATGCTGCGGTTCCCCCAGCAACTAGGACCTTGAGTCTGCGAGATCACTCTGTACGCACCACGTTCAGCCTTACAGGCTCTGTGGCAGCTGCTTCGGCCACAGCCTCAGGAATTCTTGTCATTTACAGCCATAGATAATTTGAGTGTGATGGGATCAGCTAGAAGACATCTAACATAGCAGTTGACCACAATTTGACAGAGCGCATTTCAAAGTTAAGACTCTGAATGACATGCAGTCATGCTTCAATCTCTTCAATGTTAGAGTCCTTTACGAAAAATACCAATTTTTAAGTTTAATACAATAGTTCGACTGCTTATTGCTTTTTCCATTTTTTTTCTCTTTTAAAGACTAATGTAAGCACCTCAGAGAGATGAATGTTATTTTCCCACAAAGACATACATTACCTTAATTTTTATATTCTCAGGAAGTCTTAATTAATTCTTTTCAAAACCACACTCTCAAGATCCATCATACGTATATCCATTTCCTATCTTATGATCTTTGCAAGTGGTATGCTTTTCAAAAAAAAATGTTTGAAAGCAAAGTTCAACTTCTAATAATGGTAGAGCAGCTTGGTTGGACTAACTCTCACATGAGCAATAATTATAAAACCTGAACAAAATGTTTTAAAAAGCAATTTTTATTACACTGGAGACTGATCAAAAGTAAATGGAGAGTGGTCTGCCCTTAAAAACAGAAAATATACCTATGAGATTTGCAAGTTTACAACTTTTTGCCTGAACATACTCATCAATTCTCTGTCTTGGGTTGTCAGGGAGAGAGCTTAGGCTGGCAGATCAGCCAGAACTAAGGGGGAAATCCTAGAAGAGAGAGAACTGCAGGTGTGAAAGCCCAAATCTGTCTAAAACATCCACCCAACTTCTTGATGAAAAGAAAAGAAGGAATGGAGGGAGGGATGAAAGAAAAGGGGAAAGAAAAGAATAAAAAGAAAAAAGGAAAAGAAAGAAAAGGTATCAGTTGGAAGATGAAATAACTGGCAGAGAACTCAACTGTTGTTGAGGGCAGGAAAACAGTGTTTGGAATTTGAGTCTAGCCAAGTTAATAAAGATTACTCTTCAAAAGAACGTAACAGAATCAAGTCTCCACATTGTACATTCCTTTATAATCAGCATCCTATTATAAATCACTAGATATGCAAAGTAACAGGAACGTGTGACCTGTACTTAGGGGGGAAAAGAACTCTGAGATTATCTAGATGCTCTTGTAATAAATAGATAGGACTAAGGCAACCACTGTAAAAATGTTCAAGGAGTTAAGAAAAAAAATGGTCACAGTAAATAAAATAGGATAATTACAGCAGAGAACTAGAAACTGTAAAAAAAAAAAAGAACAAAATGGAAATTTTAGAGCTGGAAAGTACAATAATTGAAATGAAAAATTTATTGGATATTTTTAACAGCATTTTGGATGTAGCTGAAGAAACAATGAACATGAAGATAGATCTTAGATATTATTCAATATACAGGACAAAAGTCCCAAACATTTGGAAATTAATATATCTATAAATATCCATGATTTATTTCATAAGGGAAATTTTAAAATATTTTGAATGGAAATATAATGAAAATATAA
>SJYQ01020589.1:279411-334220 GCA_006410935.1 Redunca redunca
CAGGAGGAGAAGGGGACAACAGAGGATGAGATGGCTGGATGGCATCACGGACTCGATGGACGTGAGTCTGAGTGAACTCCGGGAGTTGGTGATGGACAGGGAGGCCTGGTGTGCTGCGGTTCATGGGGTCGCAAAGAGTCGGATACGATTGAGTGACTGAACTGAACTGAACTGTACACTTTAAGTGGATGAATTATATGTAAATTCTCAATAAAGCTGTTACCAAAAAAAAAAAAACCTAAATCTTCAAACATAAGAAACTAAAAACAAAGTGAGCAAATTAAACCCAAAGTAAGTAAAAATTAGGAAATAATAAAGATAAGAGCACATCTCTATGAAGAGATGAACAATAAAGAAAATAAGGCCAAGATCTGGTTCTTTGAAATGATTAGTAAAAGTGGCAAACACCTAGCAAGACTGATAAAGAAAAAAGAGAAGATATAAATTACCTATATGAGGAATGGAAGAGAGACATATAAGTCCTATAGACATCGGGTGGTTGCATAACTGTATATGTATAGGTGCCAAAATTCATTAAAATGTATTCTTAAAATGGGTGAATTTGATAGGAAGCAAGTTAGACTCCAATAAAGCTGTAAAAGAATCAATAGATTAATAGAACAGAGAGGAAAAGCCATGGGATTCTATCAGTTGATGACAGTTCTCCAACCTTCGCGAGAGAGGACCCTTACGTTGGTTATTTGGCCGTTGCTTGTTAGGACTGCCCCCATCCATCTCCATCATGAGGGGCTGCATGTCTTTCAAAGGCCATGTTGTCTCCTCCCATCAAGGCACCCCATGATTTGTATTACATTCATCATCTTCCCCCTGCCTCTGTCCTTTTTCTTACTCACAAAGGTCCAGGCGGGGACATCCCCGGCTGCACAGAGACTTGGCTTTCCAGGGCAGGGCGTGCGTGTTCAGTCCCTGGCCAGAGAGCTAAGATGCCACCTGCCTCAGGGCCAAAAATAAAACATAACACAGAAGCAACATCGTAACAAATTTCAAAATGGCCCCCATCAATAACAGCAACAGAAAGGCCCAGGTGAGCCTGAAGATTTGCTTGTGCCGGCCACTTCCGTCTTAGCAGGATTCCAAGAGCTGATCACTGACTACAGCTACGACAGTTCATTGACCTTGTGGCAACAAAACCACGCCGTCCCGTCCCATTCAGGGGCTTCGTTTTCCTCCTGTGGCGGTGATGTGCTGTAACAAGACAAAGTTCAGCGTCTGCCTCTGTGAGTGAACGCCTATCCAAAAAGGATCAAACAGGCAGAGATGGCCCTGTGGGAACCTCACCTCAGGTCCATGACAAACAACAGGAAAAGCCTGAGATTTTCTTTAAAAATATAACCAGAAGTCACAGTTAGTTCCTACTGAATAACAGGAAGAAAAGATGAAAATAAGTTTCCTTTATTCCAATGTTATTTAAACTGTTGAAAACCGTGAAAGAGAAGCCTCTTTATGTATGATTCTTAAAGGGTTTCTTAGAGCATAATACTGCCCTGTGGCTTTGTGATATCTCACCTTATCCTGGAAGATACTGCATCTACCAAATTCTAGCCTTTGCAATGTTACAGATTCTGGACAGAATCCTGAGGCACAATAAGCAAGTCTTTCCACGTTTTCCCATGTTAGACTAAAGACCCAATAGGAAGAAATTGTAAGGCAGTGGCGTCCGGGGTTTAAGACAATGGACTTGGTGTCAGACAAACGTGTATTCCAGGCTGTTTTGTGAATGATGAAGTGACTGGCCTTGGGCAAGCTGTTTGATTTTTCTGAGCTTCAATTCTTTATTTCTAAGATGGCTATAATCTACCTGCCTCATAGGGTAGCCAGGAAAATCACACATAAAATGAATTTAAGGGCATATGATGGTGTCTGACAAAGAATAAAAGACCTCATGATGCTATTTTTTTCCTTCATGTTTATATTTTCTGCTAGGCAAATTGGCACTCTAGAACATTGCTAGTAGGAATGTAAATTGGTACAGCCTTTCTGGAGGACCATTTCTGTTTTAGCTTTTAAATCTCATGGGCTTCAACTCTGCAATTGCAATTCTGGTGTCTGCATTAGAGAACTCTTCATAAGTGCATATTTAACTGAAAACTTCAATTTGGTGTACTAAATGCTTTATTAAATGTACTTATAGGAAACATTTTTCTTAGGTCCTACACTGTGTCGTCCTGAACTGAAAGAATGCTTAGATTTATTAAAGAATCAACAAGTTTCTCAAGCTTCCAGGAAAGTCAATCACAGTCTCCTGCTGTTTTAGAAATGGAATTTTTTATAAGCTCTTAGAATCATAGATTGTAGAATTTTTTAAATCTTAAAAATAATATGGCTTAAGCATCTCCTCTTATGGGTAAGCAAATTGTGGGGCTTATGAGATAAGACAACTGCCCCCAGTTATCCAACTAGCTGATAATGGAAACCCAGCACAAATTAGTGCCATTACCAGTCTTCCTTCTCAACGCCCACAGTGTCCTTTCCATCCCCAGAGCACTCATTCTTACTTACTGTCAGAGCAGCAGGCATAGCTAGGTGTTTATTTAATATCTCGTTTTTCCTTCCTAAGATTAAAAGCACTAACTAACCAGAGTTTCTTGCAGCCAGACCTAGTTCTGGCCAGCGAAATACAAATGGAAATCGACTACTAGTAGAGAGCTTTCAGGAAAGTTATTATTTTCCTGATTAAAAAAGAGCAGGATATATAGCTGGAATGCCATTGCTTTACCCTTCTCTATGTTTCCTCCCGAAATGAAGACATGCTGTCTGGTGTCAGCTGACATCTTGTCCCTATGGTGGTAGAGAAAGAATATAGAAGGAATCTAGGCCGAAAGTGAAAAGAAACTAAAAAGCCTCTTGATGAAAGTGAAAGAGGGGAATGAAAAAGTTGGCTTAAAGCTCAACATTCAGAAAACGAAGATCATGGCATCTGGTCCCATCACTTCATGGCAAATAGATGGGGAAACAGTGGAAACAGTGTCAGACTTCATTTTTTGGGGCTCCAAAATCACTGCAGATGGTGATTGCAGCCATGAAATTAAAAGACGCTTACTCCTTGGAAGGAAAGTTATGACCAACCTAGATAGCATATTCAAAAGCAGAGACATTACTTTGCCAACAAAGGTCCGTCTAGTCAAGGCTATGGTTTTTCCAGTGGTCATGTATGGATGTGAGAGTTGGACTGTGAAGAAAGCTGAGCACCGAAGAATTGATGCGTTTGAACTGTGGTGTTGGAGAAGACTCTTGGGACTGCAAGGAGATCCAACCAGTCCATCCTAAAGGAGCTCAGTCCTGGGTGTTCATTGGAAGGACTGATGCTAAAGCTGAAACTCCAATACTTTGGCCACTTCATGCTGAGTTGACTCATTGGAAAAGACCCTGATGCTGGGAGGGATTGGGGGCAGGAGAAGGGGACAACAGAGGATGAGATGGCTGGATGGCATCACGGACTTGATGCACATGAGTTTGGGTAAACTCCGGGAGTTGGTGATGGATAGGGAGGCCTGGCGTGCTGCGATTCAAGGGGTCACAAAGAGCTGGACGTGACTGAGCGACTGAACTGACTGAGCTGAGACACTGTGACACTGAGACCCCCTCACCAGCCTCAGATGGGCTCCTCCTGTTGTCTCTCGTTTGGTTGCTGCTGCTGCTGCTAAGTCACTTCAGTCCGATTCTGTGCCGCCCCATAGATGGCAGCCCACCAGGCTATGCCATCCCTGGGATTCTCCAGGCAAGAGCACTGGAGTGGGTTACCATTTCCTTCTCCAATGCATGAAAGTGAAAAGTGAAAGTGAACTCGCTCAGTTGTGTCCAACTCTTAGCAACCCCATGGACTGCACCCTACCAGGCTCCTCTGTCCATGGGATTTTCCAGGCAAGAGTACTGGAGTGGGGTGCCATTGCCTTCTCCATCTTGTTTGGTTAAGCTGCTGTAATCCTATATTCACATTCCCTTTGCTTCTGAAGGAAAACACAGGTTGTGGAATATAAACTCTACCATACCTAAATTCATTTTGCCTTATTCACTCTTGTCTCAGAGGAGGAAGGGACCATTTTTCTTTCCAAATGTAACCATTTCCATCTCTTTCTGTCTCCTTTCATGTTCTTTTCTTAAGTTCCCCTGTCTCTTTTAATCTCTACTCCTCACTCTAAAAACATCTTTTAAATTTTCCTTCAGCTTTGGCTCCCTTACAAAATACCATTCTTTTGCTTCACTTCACAGCTAAAAATCTTGGGAGAAGAGACTTCCAAAGCCTGCCATCTCTATGGCTAAAAATGAATTATGGGGGTACTTCCCTGGTAGTCCGGTAGCTAAGACTCTGTATTCCCAGTGCAGGGGGCCCAGTGCAGGTTTAATCCCTGGTCAGGGAACTAGGGGCTTCCCCTGTGGCTCAGCTGGTAAAGAATCCACCTGCAATGTGGGAGACCTGTTTTTGATCCCTGGGTTGGGAAGATCCTCTGGAGAAGGGAAAGGCTACCCACTCCAGGATTCTGGCCTGGAGAATTCCATGGACTGTACAGTCCATGGGGTCCCAAAGAGTTAGACACGACTGAGCGACCTTCACCAGGGAACTAGATCCCACATCCACAACTGAAGTCCCTCATGCTGCAGTGGAGACTGAAGATACCACATGCCACAGCCAAGACCCAGCACAGCCAAATAAATAAGTACATTTAAAAAGTTAATTATGAATACCTGGATCCAACCGATACCTTTCACTACGCCTCCTATCTGAACTTTGGTAACACTAGACATTGTCGGCCCACCTTTCCTACCTTGGACTCTGGTCTCTCCTGACTTACTGACGTCACACTCCCCCATCTCTCTGACCCCATTGCCTCCCAGACTCTTCCCTGGCTCCTCCTTCCCTGCCTTGCCTTTGATGCTGGTGACTTCAGGTGTCCTCGTAGACTCTCTCCACCTTTCTTTGGGAAATCTCTCTCACTTGCCTGGCTTCCACTACCTGCTATTTGCTAACTGTCTACAAAACCACTTACATGGCACCCAGTTGTTTTTTTCCCTGAACTTTTAGTCATCTTTTGGATGCCCTCCGATACAGGAACTTCCAGCTCAATATGTCCAAAGCCAAAGCCACAATTGCCCCCATCCCCCTGACCAAACTCCCTTTCAGTAAAGTGCATCATCATAAATCCAGGTATTTGAAGAAAAACCTTAAACATATGGTCAATTCTATTATAGGTCTAAACTTTTGAAATAATTCTTAAAAATTTTGCTGTACAAAATTAGGCTATGAAAACCATGGAGAAAATGAACACAACATTCAAAGTCTTCATTGCTGCTAAGTCACTTTAGTCGTGTCCGACTCTGTGCGACCCCATAGATAGCAGCCCACCAAGCTCCCCCATCCCTGGGTTTCTCCAGGCAAAAACACTGGAGTGGGTTGCCATTTCCTTCTCCAGTGCATGAAAGTGAAGTCATTCAGTCATATCCGACTCTTAGCGACCCCAGGGACTGCAGCCTGCCAGGCTCCTCCATCCATGGGATTTTCCAGGCAAGAGTACTGGAGTGGGTTGCCATTGCCTTCTCCGAAAGTCTTCATTAGTGACATTTTAAAAAGAGATAGAAACATAATAAAAATCATAGCATGGTCTTAAACATGTTCAGTGGTTGCAAAACACATAAATAGAATAAATGTGGTACTTTCCAAAGACCTGAAGTTTCCTTGTGGACATGGGCTTCAGAAGGCTGCAGTTTCTAGGTTATTGTGAAGTGGTGGACGGATGCTTACCGGAAATTGGACAGAAGGTTGTATTCAGATATGGATGAGTGTGGCTCCTAACCCATATGGTGAAATGAAACAGCAGGTAGATATTTGAGGGTACGAGTGTGTGTGCATACATGTGTATCATGTGTTTATTCCTAAACTAGATGCAATTTTCTGCTTTCACCTACTGTATCCTGAGGGACAAACATGCTCAAAATGTTCCGTAATATCTCAGTAGGGTCAAAACAAATTTGAATTTTCAAACTGAAGACTACAGTTGAACTACTGTGTCCTAATAAACCCTATCTTTTCATCCACAAAGACACTTGGTCACCAATTCCCATGCATTTAGCTCCTAATCGCATCTGTTTCTTTCTCATCCCTGCTGCTCTAATCCAGATGTTCGTTACCTCCCATGGCAACAGCCACCCATGTTCTTTGTACTGCACAGCCCCATCCTGGCCCCATCAAAGGCTTGGGAACTGCCACACCTGCATTCGTATATCTAAGCAAACATCAGTTGATCGGGGCTTCTGTTACTTAAGCCACGGTCCTGATCCGCGAGCCATTTGTTCATTGTAAGATGGGACAATGATAGCTTTCTGGTAGAGCTGTGCTGAGGATTAAAGGAGGGATCTATATAAACAGCATCAAGCATATAGAAGACATTCAGCAAGTGATTCTTCTTCTTCCCCTTTCCTGTTTCTCCATTTACAAATAAAATTTAGGGAATTCCCTGGTGGTCCAGTGACTAGGGTTCTACACTTCCACTGCCAAGGGCCCAGGTTTGATCCCCGGTTGGGGAATTAAGATCCCACAAGCTGTGCAGTACAGACAAAAACAGAATAAAATAGAAAAATAGGACTTAAAAATATTAAGAATATGTGTAATGACTCTACACTTCCTGTAGCATTTAGCCAAATCCTTTGAGAAGGGCTTAGAAGACCCTCTCAACCTGGATCTAGTAGGCACAGCTTTTAGCCTTGTATTCTTTATCCTCAGTCGAGCTCCCAAGTCATCTCCTTTTTGAAATCCCAACTGCCTCCCTCACCCAGAAAAAAACTTTGTCTTGCCCCACAAACCCCACCATGCAGTGTACACACACCTCTGGTATGGCATCTCCTTAGATGCTGTGTGTTACCTTCTAATTACCCAGAGCTCTCACCCCATTCTCCTTTACTAACAGAAATACTCAGGTATCTACTCCTGCGTCCATGAGACTCAGGGATAGTAACATTAGTCTCAGCATTCAAGGTAGAACCTGACTAGTCTGTGCCTATAAAATTTATCATTCCCTTTGCCTGCAATGAAGTTTGAAATGGGCACATGACCCAATTCAGTGAACTAAGACATGAAGGTAGAGAAGGCAATGGCACCCCACTCCAGCACTCTTGCCTGGAAAATCCCATGGACAGAGGAGCCTGGTAGGGTGCAGTCCATGGGGTCACGAAGAGTCAGACATGACTGAGCGACTTCACTCTCACTTTTCACTTTCATGCATTGGAGAAGGAAATGGCAACACACTCCAGTGTTCTTGCCTGGAGAAACCCAGAGATGGGGGAGCCTAGTGGCTGCCGTCTCTGGGGTCGCACAGAGTCGGACACGACTGAAGCAGCTTAGCAGCAATAGCAACAGCAAGACATGAAGGCACATCTGCTAGGGAATTTGTGAGAAGTGTTCTCTTTTCTTTAAAAAAAAAAAAGATACAGGAAGAAACAGTTTCTTTCTTCCTTTGGATGTTGTGATATCTGATGTGATGGCTGGAACTGCTGCAGTCATATTGTCTCTAGCCTGGTTTGGACATGAAAACACATAAAGCAGGGCAAATCCAAGAGTATTACAGAGAAGAGGAACTGAAATTCACCTGCTGTACTTCTGAACTATTTAATAGTTGATAAAATAAATATCTTCACTGTTCAAGCCAATCTGAGTTAGGTTTTCTGTCGCTTATAGTGCAACACACCTCGAAAATTGACATTAGAATTATTTATGAGTCTCTCTCCCCAGTGATGTTGAGAACCCCAAATAACTTATTTGATTTTGTATCCCCAGTACTCGGAAGCACATGCCACATACTAGATGCTTAGCAAATATTTCTTAGATATATGTATGGACAGATGGATGGATGGTTGGATAAATGAATCTCCTGGCATCCTGCCTGTTTTGTTTTCCAGTGTCTGCTTCCTTCTCAGATATTCTGCTAATTATAGAATCTTGACATTAGATAAAAGATCTAGGGGAGATAAGGTGTTTTGGCAGGAAGTGCAGAAAGCCATAAACAGAAAGGCAGCCAAGACTGGTATCCTGGGCATGCCTCAAGGGTGTCCAGGTTCTCATCAGTGTCCCATAGCTGCTTCCATTCTCAACTCTGGCAAGAGCCTAGAGAAGATAAGCTATATATAGGAAGGTGGCCATGCATTTAATCCAAGTAGCAAGGTCAACTCTCTGTAACAAAATTGGAGAATGATGACCTATATTCCCAAACCACTAAAGTATCAACAAGCAGTCACTGAAGGGTATGAAACACCAGCCAAAATTTCCTTGCAGACAGTAGTGTGCTGTGAACCAGCTCTTTGGAAGGAAAGCTGTGAATGGTAATGTTTGTCCTCTATGTGTAAATTCACCCCCCATAGCTGATTTTAAGTAACCAAATGCTGAGCAGCTGGCTTGAGGGTATAAACTGGCTTTAGCACACTCTGCCTACAGGGCAGCAGCAGCTCTGCTCAAGGGGCAAAATAAGCATTGGCCGGGGCCCTTGAATTCCAAACCACGTGGGGCTCTGTTCCCTCTCTCAGGAATGGCACCCCCATCTACCCAGGTACCCAAGGGCAAAAGTCAGAGAGAGCTACTCAAAGGCCCCCTCTGCCCACTTCTAAACAGTGACCAGGTCTGCTCTCTACCAAAATATCCTTCAAACCCACCTGTTGACTTCCATCCCCTCCACTCCTGCCAAATCCAGGCTTTTATCATCTCTGGCCTACACCTGATCTTTTTTTTTTTGGTAAATTAATTAATTTTAATTGGAGGCTAATTACTTTACAATATTGTAGTGGTTTTTGCCATACATTGATATGAATCAGCCATGGTTGTACATGTGTTCCCCATCCTGAACCCCCCTCCCACCTCCCTCCCCATCCCATCCCTCAGGGTCGTCCCAGTGCACCAGCCCTGAGTGCCCTGTCTCATGCATCGAACCTGGACTGGCGATCTATTTCACATAAGATAATATATGTGTTTCGATGCTGTTCTCTCAAATCATCCCACCCTCACCTTCTCCCACAGAGTCCAAAAGTCTGTTCCTAATATCTGAGTCTCTTTTGCTTACCATTTTTCTAAATTCCATATATATGCATTAATATACTGTATTGGTGTTTTCTTTCTGACTTACTTCACTCTGTATAATAGGCTCCAGTTTCATCCACCTCATTAGAACTGATTCAAATGTATTCTTTTTAATGGCTGAGTAATATTCCATTGTGTATATGTACCACAGCTTTCTTATCCATTCATCTACCAGTGGACATCTAGGTTGCTTCCATGTCCTAGGTATTGTAAACAGAGCTGCGATGAACATTGGGGTACAAATGTCTCTTTCAATTCTGGTTTCCTCGTGCACCTGATCTTCTGATTGTTCTCACTTCATCCGCTCTTGCTCCCCTGAGTAAGTATAGTCATCACATAGTGCCTAACTCATCCTCTGAAAATGCAAATCTGATTGTGCTGGTCCATTGAAGAGAACTTCCAATGGCTCATGTAGTTTTGGGCTATGACCAGTCCTCAGCACTCTAGATGCAGCCCCACAGGCACGGCCCCTCTTTTACCAGCATTGACCCAATAGCCTGGCCCTAGCTTACTAGGCTTCATCCTCTTTTGTGTTGTTACGTTCCCTGCAATGAGTCTGCACTTTTTCATGCCTAGATTTATGTCTGGAGCCTTTTGTGTGTGTATGCTGGGTCTTCGCTGCTGTACACAGGCTTTCTCTAGTTGTGGCAAGCAGGGGCAACCCTCTAGTTCCAATTCACAGGCTTCTCATGCTGGTGGCTTGTTGCAGAGCGCAAGGTCTAGGCACATGGGCTGCAGCAGTTGCAGTATCTGGGCTCGGTAGTTGGGGCACGCGGGCTCTAAAGTACAGAGGCTTCGGTAGTTGTGGCACAGAGGCGTAGCTGCCCTGCAGCATGAGGAATTTTCCCAGCCCAGGGCTCAAACCCATGTCTCCTTCATTGGCAGGCAGATTCCTCACCAGTGGGTCATCCAGGAAGTCTGCCTAGAGTTGTTATATGTGTTTTTTGTCTTCCCTGGAAAGCTCTTTCCCTCCTTTCTTTATCTCCTCTATTCCTACTCATCCCCTAAGCCTTAGCTTAAAATCGCCTCCTCCAGGAAGCCCGCCCTTGGATTCTCAGATGAGGGTCAGATCCTCTTGTTATAGATTCCAAAACATCCTGCGTTTCTGCTTTCCAGTTACCCGTTACCTGTCTTCCTCACTGGGCCATCAGCTTTCTCACTGCTGATAGTGAAAAATGCTTGACTCTGAAGATGGCATTTTCCACAGAGCAGCCAGAGTGGTCCTTCTAAAAGGCAAGTTGGTTCTTGTCACTCCTCTGTTCAAAATTTTGAATGACTGCAGCTCTCTCAGCATAAACTTCAAAGTCTGTACCAGAGTCCGACGTCTTCTGTCACTCTCGTCATCTCTTGCTCTGCTCCAGCCACACTGGCTTCCTTGCTTTCTTGACTATGGTAAACATAACCCTGCTACAGGACCTTTGCATATGCTGTTTCTTCTGCAAGAAAACCACAAGGCTCACGCCCTCATTTTCTTCAGATCTCTGCTCACCTGTCACCTTATCAGAGACACCTTGATGGCTTAACTTAACTCTGATATGTGTTTTCCAACACCACCAAGGACTCTCTGATTCTTAGCAGACACTGATTGGGTGTCCTACAAATTAAATTAGGTTCTGATACCATCTAACTGGAGATGGCGTTATAACCCACAGGTTAAGGGCTCCGTCCCACAAGACTGATTCCACTTGACAAGCCAGTCACAAGTTCAGATGGATACTTGTGCTTCTGACTGAATGGCTATAGACTGGAGCTTCCTACAGCTCCCTCCTCGGTTATAATTAATTTGCTAGAGTGGCTCCCAGAAGGCAGCAAAACATTTACCTACATTTACCAGTTTATTATAACAGATATTATAAAGAATAAAAATGAACTGCAGATGAAGTGGTACATAAGGTGAGGTCTGGAAACATCCCAAGTGCAGGAGCTTCTGTCCCCATGTAACAGGGATGAGCAGCCTCCTGGCATGTGAATTCATTCACTAACTCCTAAACCCATCAAAACTCTCGCTCGCTCGCTCTTTTATTGAAGTATAGTTGATTTACAGCATTGTGTTTATTTCAAGTACCCAGCAAAGTGATTCAGTTTACACACACACACACATGTCTTTTCAGCTTTTTTTCCTATATAGATTATTAAATAATATTGGGTATTGACCTGAGCCCCTCACTAGTTTCCAAATCTCATTGTTGAAGTGTTTTTATAGAGCTTAACCTACAGCTCCCTTCTTCCTTGTCCCAGAAGTCAGTGGGAGGGGTTGAAAGTTACATACCTTCCAATCTTAGCATCTTTCTGGTGACCATCCCCATCCTGAGGGCCTATCTAGGGTCCCCACACTAAGTTACTTCATTAGCATAAACTCAGGTGGGCACAAGAGCAAGAGGGCTGCCTTTTGAGTACAAGAGAAACTCTCATCACTCATGACATTCCAGGGATTTTAGGAGCTTTGTGACAGGTCTTGGGAACAAAGACTAAATATATCTCTAAGTATACCACATCCCAACTCATCAGTATCACTCCCCCTCGCTCTGCTTTTTATACCTTCTTAGCCTTTATCGTGCCTGTGTGCTCAGTTGCTCAATCATGTCTGACTCTTTGTGACCCCATGGACTTCCCAGTGAAGAAAATTGGAGTGGGGTACCATTTCCTACTACAGAGGATCTGCCAGACCCAGGGACTGAACCCATATCTCTTTCATCTCTTGCACTGGCAGGTGGATTCTTTACCCCTAAGCCACTTGGGAAGCCTTTAGCACCACATGACAAAGGATTTACTCATTGGCTCATTTGTTTATTGCTGGCTCTTCCCTTCCAGGAGATGAGCTCCAGGAGAGCAAGGACGTCCATCTATTTCTGATCACTGTTGTGGCCCTGCCATCCAGAACAGCACCTGGCTTAATAGTACTTCCTTATAATGATGTGTGCAATTGCTGCATCCTGGAAAGATTCATGGGAGAATCTCAGAATGGCTCTGGTACACTGCTGTTTATTTTTAGTTACACTGCCCTCGGGTGATACATTTACTTGTATTTTCTGGTAAAATCCTTCCAGCATTGGTCATTCTACTTTTTCACTATTTCTTCTTTGTGTGGAAAAAAGAGTCCCCCTGGGTCATAGTTCTAGCACTTACCATGCACAGTTAGAAGCAGCTTTTGAGAAGAGAAAATGTAAAGGTTCAGGGACACTGGAAAACCTGCCTGTGGTTTGCCAGGCTCTGAGAAAGAAGAAAAGAGTTTAATACCAAAGGTCAGAGGCACAGTTTATTTTATCTTCTTTCCCTCAGAAGAAATTACTTTTAAAGAACAGGCCCAGGTAATTTCTATCAGTGCATGCGTGCTAAGTTGGTTTAGTCGTGTCCGACTCTTTGTGACCCCATGGACTGTAGCCCGCCAGGCTCTTCTGTCCATGGAATTCTCCAGGCAAGAATACTGCAGTGGGTTGCCATCCCTTCTCCAGGGGACCTTCCTGACCCAGGGATCTAACCCCATATCTCCTGAGGCTCCTGCATTGCATCAGATTCTTTACCAAGCCACCAGGGCAGCCCATCAGGGGAATTTGAAAGTGAATAGAGTAACATACCTGTCTTGCTCAAGATGAGCCAATCAAAAGAGTTTCCTGTTTTTCCTTCTTGTCTTAAGGAAAGGAGGGTATCAGAGGGTAGGTGTGGCTTTCTGGGGTTCCTTTGAAAGGACTTGAAAGGAGCAGATCAGATTTGGAGAGGGAGATGGTTCCTGTCCATTAGGAAGGGGGAGAAATCCAGTCAAAGACGGAAACAGAGGTGCATCTGATTTCTAAGGTTTCCAGGAGAAATGCCAACTCCTGGTTCACCTAGAGCTGAACCGCTGCCTGTACAGAGGCTGACTGGGTGCTTCTTGGGCCAGTTCTGCAGCCCTTGTCCTTGTCAAACTTTGGTTCTGTTCTGACTTGCTGCTTTGGCTGGAGAAGTCCTTGAGTGTCCTTCAGGCTCTGCTTTCCAATTTGCAAAGTGCAGCCTGGACTCTGTAGAGTGGAATGCTCAAGTGCACAGACTCTAGAACTCAACAGCTGGGGTTCTAATCCTGCCTCTGTCAGGTACCAGATTGCTGAGTGAGGCATGTTATTTAACTCTCACGTATAAAATGAGTAAGGGATGTGCCCACCATTTAAGGTTGTTAGAAGGATTAAGTATGCCTCAGAACAGTGTCTGGACTTCCAGACTCCTTGGGCAGACTTGGGACAGACAGTGTCAGGACAGGCAGGGTCTGGATCCTGGAAGCCATGTGTGTGGTTCTTGTCACCAACTCATGTGTCCCTGGTTGAGCTTCTTATCCGGAATTCTTTACTTTCTGTCTTTACAAAATGATGGGCAACCGTTGCCAACACACCTGCTCAGAGGCCTGTCTGGGTGGGAATGAATCAGTGGGAGCAGGGAAGGGCCTTCCCAGGCAGGTGTAGCAACCAACAGAGAAGCTTGACAATGCTGTGCAAGCTCGCCCTTGGCCTGACTGCGCGTTTAGTCCTAGCATGGGGACGGGGACAGTGTTGCCACATGACAATGCCAGGAGATAGGCACACATGTCAGAGATGAAGATTCCCAGACTACAGCCAGGATATGTGCACTCTGGAGACAAGAAGAAAAAAGCAACAAACTCCCTTGCATGCGGTCCTATGGCACCAATACATGTTCTCCAACCACCTGAAGAATTTGCTCGCAGGATAGCAATGAAAACAGTGGCCTTCCTTGTTGGGCAAGGACTGGACAATGTTTGTGAAGGAAGAAAAAAAAGAGAGCACAGAAGAAAGCTTACAGGTTCCATCGGAAAATGCCATATGTCTCATGAAGGCAGCAGAAGCTCTGGCTCTTGTTCAATGGGAGGGGCTGGTTGCAGAGCATCAGGGAGCACTCAGGGTCCTCAGAGTGCCAGCTGTGGCCTCAGAGAGCAGCGTGAACTGGAGCCAAGGGAATGAGTGATGCTAGGCTGCGTTCCAGGAAGACCCCAGCTCTGCGGGAGGAGGGAAACACATGCTGGGCCTCTGCTGCTCCTTATAGCTGGCAGGTTACAAGCCTGCCATGGGCACACAGCTGGCCTCTCCTGCCCCTACTACAGGCAGAGCCTGTAAAGACAGCCGCTGAAGCCATCTCGCTGTCCACGTGGGGAAGAGACTCGGATTTTAATCAGAGATGGTTGAAGTGCATTAGTCACTCAGGGGTATCTGACTGTTTGCAGCCCCATGGACTGTAGCCTGCCAGGCTCCTCTGTCCATGGAATTCTCTGGGCAAGGATACTGGAGTGGAAAAAAAGAGAGGAATACTGCTGTGGGTTGCCATTCCCTTCTCCGGGGGATATTCCCAACCCAGGGATCAAACCCAGGTCTCCTGCATTACAGGCAGATTCTTTACCATCTGAGCCACCAAGGAAGCCTGATGGTGGAAAGACCCATAAATAAATGTGAGGAAAAGACTCAGAACAAATGTCCAATGAAGGAGAAGAGGGAAAGGATGGGGATAAAGATAGAAGGAGGCTGCATGCAATTCACAATGGGAACAACTTGTGCTGGTCGCTGAGGTGGAAGCAACTCAGTGCTGCATGAATTAGCAACTCAGGGAAGCTGAGGACACAAGTACAAAATGATGCCAGGACAGCTGTAAAGCAAAATCCACGAGCACAAAATAATGAAAAACTCCAAAGAGGGATCACACAGAAGGAAGAATATTTTAAGCAGTTAGTGAAGGCTGCTAGAAGTAAGCTCTGACCAAGGCGGAGTTGAGAAGGAGATGAGAAATGTACACTGAGAGACAGAAGGTTAAGGCAACATTTCAAAGGAGGTTGACTTTCTTCTTTTAACTGAAGTATGGAAGCCTGAACGCTAAAGAATTGATGGTTTTGAATTGTGGTGCTAGAGAAGACTCTTGAGAGTCTCTTGGACTGCAAAGAGATAAAACCAGTCAATCCTTAAGAAATCAACCCTGAAATATTCATCGGAAGGACTGATGCTGAAGCTCCAATACTTTAGCCAGCTGATGTGAAGAGCCGACTCATTGGAAAAGACCCTGATGCTGGGAAAGATGGAAGGCAAAAGGAGAAGAGGGCAACAGAGGATGAAATGGTTAGATAGCATCATTGACTCAGTGGACGTGAATCTGAGCAAACTCCAGAGATAGTGAAAGACAGGGAAGCCTGACATGCTGTAATCCCTGAGGTCACAAACAGCTGGACATGACCTAGCGACTGAACAGCAGCAACGTAGTTGATTTACAAAGCTGTGTTCATTTCTACTGTAGAACAAAGTGATTCAGTTACACACATATATACATCTTTTATATGTTTTCCATTATAGCTTATCACAGGGTATTGAACATAGTTCCCTGTGCTTTTAGGAGCTTGTTCTTTACTTCGTTGTTTGCATCTGCTAACCCCAAATTCCTGCTCCATCCCTCCCTCACACTGCCTCAAAAGGAGGCCGAGTTCTGCACTATGATGAATGGGAGAGACAAACTTGGATGTGAATCCCAAAGCTTGATTTACAGCTCTGTGTCCTGCGGGTTCTCTCAATTTGACTTCCCTGCATCGCAAAGTAAACATTATGATACCTTCTTCGTGGGTATTGTGAAGAATAAATAAGATAATGTATACTGAGGGGACAGCATTCTGCTCAGTATGCAGGAGGCACTTGGTACCTGCTAATTCCCTTTCTCTTTCAAGACTTTCATATAAACCCATTGTTCAGGCTTCAAGCAGCATGAAGTTGTGCTTTTACAACTGGTAGAGGTCATTACTTGCTCCAGAGTTATCCTATGGTCTCAGGTTCCAAAAAGAAAGCAGCTGAAAAGAGAGTGAAAATATAAAAAATGGAGTTGTGCTAAAGCAATCATTGTACTGGAACTTCCTGTTTGTCTATTTCTTCCAGCTTCCTGAGAATGGAAACCATGTGTTATATGCTCAGCATTCAGCCCAGTGTCTGGCACACAGTTAAACCTCCATAAATATTTTCTAAATGAATCGAGACAGGTGAGGAAAACTGGGGAGATGACCAAAGAATTAGACGTGGTTATCTGGAAAGCATTTTGAGGAACTGAGTATAAGAAAAAAAAAAAAAGCATATAAACAAGGGAGAGAAGAATGTCTTTAAAAACTGAAGAGGATTAGAAAGACCATAAATACATGGTAAATAACAGAAGAAGAGAGCAAGGATGGAAATGAGAGAGACAAGGAGAGAGAAAGAGAGAAATTGAGAAATCACCCCCAACTTGTAAAAGCCACAGGGATTCTGCAACCTAGAGCAGCTGGGTCCTGTGTAAAAGTTTAGAGAAGGCAAAGAACTTTTTCAGTTATAGGAGGAAGAACAAGGAAGACACATCCTTTTGTTTGCTTGGGGCAGGATGTGTAATGATATCAGATGATAGAGAAAACAGAGCTACGGGGCCTTGCAAGCCTCCTGCCTCCTACACAGAGAGGAAGTTCTTTGTCCTGGAAGGGGAGCTGCATGAGGTGGTGAGCATGTACGGAAGCCAGGAGTCCAGGGCTCTGAGCATCTCAGGTCGATCTGCGTCTCTCAACCCAAGTAAGCTATGTCATCCCAGATGTCAGAAGGAACTCATTGCAGATAAACTTGCTGCCCTCATCTTGTCATCTTTGGCAGGCCCCAAAGATCTGGGATGCTGCTTTTTTAAAAAAAATGATGTATCTGTTTATTTTGGTTGCACTGGGTCTTCACTGCTGCAAGGGCTTTTTCTAGTTGCCGTGAGCAGGGGGCTAATCTTCATTGTGCTGCGTGGGCTTCTCATTGCAAGGGCTTCTCTTGTTGTGGAGCACAAGCTCTAGGTACTCAGGCTTGAGTTGTTGCAGCAGGCAGGCTCGGTAGTTGGGACTCTCAGACTCTAGAGCTTGTACTCAGTAGTTGCGACACACGGGTTTAGTTGCTCCATGGCATGTGGAATCCCCCTGGACCAGGGATGGAGCCTGTGTCCCCTGCATTGGCAAGCAAATTCCTATCTGCTGAACCACCAGGGAAGTCCTGGAATGCTGCTGTTAAACTCAAGAGGAGCAAAGAATAAAAATATGAGATCTCAACATAGCTCACTCCAATTGTTTGCAAATTATGTTTCTCAGATCCCTCCTGAGGCTTTTTTTTTNATAAGAGGGATGGTGTTGAAATTCCGTTGAGATGGTTAAAAGTGTGGAAGTAATCTGGGAATACTTATCTTAGAAAGAAGTAGGCAGTGGGAATAGGAGAGCTATTTTCAAGTATATAAAGGGCCACTTGCTCAGGTTGCTACTTACAACAGGAGTGTTCTGTGCTTTAGTAGAGAGAACCAGCCTTAGAGACACTTTGGTTTTGTATGTTTTCATCACTTATGACCAATAGGAGCCCCAGGACCTGGCTACCAGATGGAGTTTCCAAAGCTAGACTTTGAACAAGTCTTTGGAGAGTTTCAGGTAAAGATGGCAAGAAGAGCTGATTCCCTGATTAATATGCAATAATAAGCAAATAATAAAACCTACCCTTCCAAACAAAGTGAAAGTGAAGTCATTCAGTTGTGTCCGACTTTTTGCGACCCCCATGGACTGTAGCCTGTTAGGCTCCTCCGTCCATGGGATTTTCCAGGCAAGAGTGCTGGAGTGGATTGCCATTTCCTTCTCCAGGGGATCTTCCTGACCCAGGAATCGAACCCGGGTTTCTGGCATTGCAGGCAGACGCTTAACCATCTGAGCCACCAACCAACAAAACAATAAACATACAATCAAGCTTCACTAACAGCAGCAAAACAAGGAGACATGCAACTTCTTGCCAGAAATTTTTTAAAGGCTTAAGAATAAAATCCAGTTAGCCAGGGGATGAATAGCTGAACTAGTAAAAACACACACAAAACCCCTGTACAGAACTCAAAGCTAAGTGACAATTGAACAGTGTTTACCATGTGCTCAGAAAAAAAGATTTGTGATTTAACAATTTTATCCAGGCTATCCTTCAAGAACAAAGACAGTAGGCAAATAGTCTCAAGCATGCAAGAGCTCAATATACTTTACCATGGGTTCTTCTTGAGTAATTACTGATCAATAAAGTTGAAATGCAAGACAATAGAAGAGGACTCAAAATAAAGTTTAAAAAGAATAAAGAATCAGAAATTAGCATTGAATCCTATGGATTTATTCTATAAATGTCAATGTAAATGTTTAAAACCTTGACAGGATAAATTTAATATAATCAAAATTCAGTAGCATTCAGAGGGGAACTGGGAACAAGCTATGAATGTATACTAGGAAATCAAAAATATCTAAAATTAAAACAGTTTAAGAGCACTTTAACCTGTTAAGTTTTGTTTTGAATAATATTTTCATCTCAATTGTAGGGATTCTTTGACAGTGGTGAAGATACATTTATCTGAAGTTTGCTACTTTTCTCTTTGCACTTCAATTTCATTTATTTCCTTTTTTTGAGTAATATTAGATTTAAGGCTTTGCTAAAAATAGCAGGATCGTGCGGTAGATACAACGGTTGGACTATTACATCTCTTCAGTTTCACTCTACTCCGTCTTCTTGTTCTTCAGGGGCTGGAATGATACAGTGGATCTGTGTTTGCAGACCCTTTCTCTTTCTTTCTTTTTTCCACATCATGTGTCATGTAAAATCTTAGTTCCCGGACTAGGGATTGAATCCATATCCCTTATATTGAAAGCACGGAGTCTTAACTACTGGACTGCCGGGGAAATCCCTCTTCAGACTCTCTTGCAGCTCCTCCTGTTCCAACAAAAATTTAGGAGTCACAAATCAGATGCACTTTTGTAGGATGAATTCAGGACAGAGTTCAGTGAGGCTAGGCGGTGGCGCTGGAGCTTTAGCAGCTGCATTGTGACCCTGGAGCCCACAATTCCAGTGGGGCTCTGACTCCTGCATTACAGCTAAGGCAACCCCATGGTTCCTGGAACCAAAACTGAGAAGAAAGGTGACCACTTCCTAGTGGCTGGATTGCACTGGGATAGTATATTAATTTCCTGTGGCTCCTGTAACAAATTGCCACAAATTTGGTGGCTTAAAACAAAAGAAAATTATTGTATTATAGTTCTAGATGCCAAAAGTCTGAAATTAGTATCCTTGAGCTGAAATCAAGGTATCAGAAGGTTATTCCTTGCTTCTTCCATCTTCTGGTGGCAGACAGCCTTCCTTGGCTTGTGGCCACATCGCTCTAATCTCGGCCTCTGTCTTCAGTTGCCTTTTTTTGGTCTGTGTTAAATCTCTCTCTCCTTCTACTTATAAGGATACATTCACTTGTATCCATGTCTTTAGGGTCCACCCTGATAATCCTGAATAATCCTCTCTCAAGATCACATCTGTGGAGAGTGTTTCTAGTAAGGTAATATTGACAGGTTCCAAGGATTAGGATGTGAATATATTTTAGGACTATCTTTTAGTATACCATAAATGGCATGATCCTGGAGCCTGAATTTGGGGCAGAACCTTCCTGGTTCTCCAGACTCCTAATTGTGGCAGAAGTCGACACTGCCTGACACACCAGTTATAAAGCATTGTTCTGGAGGTCATACTTAAGAGATCCAAGCCTGCAGCCTGCTCCCAGGGCCCTTCCTGAATTCTATTTGTAGCCAACTCCCCCTGTACGCTTAAACCACAAGAGCTTTGTATTACATGCAACTGCTAGTATGATTGTTTACATATTGTTTATGTATGATTGTATACTTTTATCTGTATATTTATATAGATGAGCTAATCATTCACTTTACTCCAATGCACAAGGAAAAGACACCACTTTGTTTTATTTTTAAAACTTTTTATAAAGTAATTTTATTTATTTATTTATTGGTCATACCATGAGGCATGTGGGCTCTTAGTTTTCCAACCAGGGATCGAACCCATGCCCCCTGCATTGGAAACATGGAGTGTTAACCACTGGGCCACCAGGGCATCCCCCACCTTGTTTTAAATAAATGCTCTGGTGTTGGTTGTAAGCTCCTTCAGTTATGTAGTAATGGTTGTTGTGGTGGAGGGAATACAAAGAAAGAGGCATTGAAATTTTACTCCAGTCTGGTAAACTTAATATAATGAACAAGTTTATGGAGTTCACTGAGGTAACGTCTCAGTCGCTCGAGTACTTCTCGCTCCTCTCCAGGGTGGAGTCTGTGGACTGTGTGGCTTCGTGGTGGCATCAGCAGGGAGGGAAAGACAAAGTCCTCCAATCCACACTCAGCTCTTTGGCTACCAGGGATCTCTGCTTTGCACTGGCAGTGGTAGGCTCTTTCCTAGACTGTGGTTTCTGAGACACCCACCACTGGCATTTGTGGTACCGGCCGTTCCCCTCTGCTCTTGAAGGCCCACACAGCTAGACTTCTGTACACTGACTCCAGTCCACAGGTCTTCTGTATTCCTGCCCTCAGACATGTAGGAACTTCTGGGCCCCTTGCAGGACACACCAGGCTACGAGGGAGGAGGAGTATGTCTTCAGGTTGAACTATCCACCTGGGCCCCATTGGAGGTGGGGGCATGCGATGCTGCTCTAGAGACAGACAATGTCTTTGTAGGATGGATGGGGAAGCCCGCTGGTTCTTGGACTTCTGTTAGCTATCTAGATACTTTAAGATTCCCTCTGTGCACACAAGTTTGGTTCTAAGGCAGGTTGAAAACCAGAATCTTCTGTCTGACCTCTCATTCTCTGTGTGACCCTTCTCCTAAAATTCCTGGAGTGAGAACTGGGCAGGTTTGGGAGTTTCTTTTTTATCTGCAGCAAGTCTGTCTACTGACATATTCTTCCTAGGGTAGCCTTTGCATAATGGAGAGAAGTCCCCAGTATGCCAGAGAAGAAGCTCTATGATCTAGCACTCATATTACAGGGGGAGATGACATGGCTTAAAAATCCTTTTCTCTCTTGATTACCTCTGACTTTCCTGAATATTTTCTTGTTTGAACTCAAGAGGTCAGGAAAGTTAGCTGCCATCAATTCTCCCTGATCCAGGGTTGTACATGTTCTTCCCCAGAAGCAATAAGTTATTGGAACTCAACAACTGAACTCTGATGAGGGAAGCCTACCAGGGAACCAATTAAGAAGAAAATTAGAATGGATTAATCTCATATTTAAAAATATTGGCTGTTAATCTATGCACTCAGATATGCCTGTAACGTTATCCACTAAATTTTCATTACAGTTACTTTTAGATTGAAGCAATTGGTAATTACTTTATTCTTTGTACTTTCAGTTATTGCTAGGATTTTTAAAAATACTTTAATAAAAATATTCATAACAGTTTGGTTTGAATCCTTTCTCTGCAACACTATATGAAGAACTGGCATCATATTGACCCTCTGTAATTCAGTAGTCACAAATTCATTAACTGGTTGGACTTTTGCTATGCTCCAGGTTATACATTAGGTATTAAAAATGAAATAAATAAATATCATGTTTGTCTTCTGGGAAATCACAATTTCAAAAAGAATTCTAAGTACACAGCTCTAGCACAATCTGATAAGTATGATGACACCATTTCTTGACTTTACGCGTCATGAAGACCTGACTCAATTTCATAACACATTTCATTAAACATCCACATACGAGCTGAGCTCTAAGCAAGGGTTGGGGACAGAAGCACATCATTTCAACTGGAGAGTTTTCCACTAGGAGGTCTCAGGGCTTTCATGTTTCCCCTGAAAGTCTGCAGGACAGTGTTCACAGGCTGGAACTCTCTTCACCTTCAACCTCGTGCCGATTGGTCTACCTGCAGGAAGCAAGAGCCGTTGTAAGAAGTCAGCAGCGATCAAGGGGATCAAAGGGAACACAGGTGGCTGGATGGGTGGCTGAGTGTAGCTTGGTAGGATCTCCAGCCACCAGGGAGGAAGTGACTAAGGCAGGGAGTCAGGGTTCTGCTCAGTTCTACACAAGATGATTCTCTTTAAACCCGGTCTCCACGTTGAGCTGACTCACCAACTTCCTCCTCCCACGGAGTTAGAGCTGCCCCTCTCCCAACTGCAGGGCTAAGCACTTGTTTCAAGGTAGATTGTCAGAAACCTGTTTCATTTCTCCCTTCTATTTCTAGGGCTGTCACTGACTTGTTGAGTCATATTTGGCAACCTCAGAATCTCTCTTTTCCCAATTTATCCATCTGGATAATACAGTTTATAAAGAGTTCTAGGCATTTTGTTTCAAAAAAGGTATAAGCATGTACAAATAATAGTGTTGTTTACCAGAAGGTTTTTATCGGTACATAGCTCAATTAAAACATGATCTTACTGCAATAAAAATATTTTTGTCTATTTTATTCTTCACTGGCATGAAAGCTCTTTGAAAACAAGGACCATGTGTTTATATATTTCTATTCCCAGCACTCGGCACAGTACTGTATAATGAGGCCTATTATTCTCTGCCTGATCCTTGAACCCAATGGGAAATCTATGCATGTTGATGAGTAGCCTGGAAGTGCTGTGAAGTCTTGTGATACATTTGGACCCCTTTTGAGATGTAAGTATAGAGCTCTCATCTGTTTTTTTGGTGTAAGCCAAAAAACAGAAACCCCCCAAAAAGCAAACAAAAACAGTTAAAAATCAAAAAGGAGGCCCTTTAATATCTCTTTATTGAATGAATGTACAGCTGAAACTCTTCTGTCTCAACATTAGACAACTAATTCTGGTCATTCCTAAGGAGTGCCCGAGTTCTGGAGAAATCGACACCATCTCACAGTATCTGCAATGGTCCATTTAATACCAAATGCAAAGGGAGAAAATAGAAAGAAAATAAAAAGGTAAACGCCATGACCATTTACTGACAAGGAAGAGTATCACTTAGTACCAGGCTCTTGCCCCAGCTCAGGGTAAATACACCCAGGTTGTCTATTTAAACCACAGCAGTCAAACTACTGTAAAAGCCTCAACATGGTGTCTTACAAAGAGAAGATACTGCATTTATATTTGATGGTAGCAAGAAGGAAGCAAGATGAAATAAAAGTAAGATACTGTAAGGATGTCGCCATACAGGTTTTGCTAGAACTTAATTGTGTCATAAATATTTAGGGACTTGGATTATAAATGTGATTTCTAAATTTATACTCGTAAGCTTTTTTTAAAAAATCAATGTATTGAAGAGAGCAACCAAAAGTATAATCAATGTTTCTAATTTTATGCAGCTTTATTTGTAACTTTTAAAAAAATCTGCTTCTCCCTAATAGACTGAAAGTGCCTTGAGGTTAGATCCATGATTTGTTTTGATGTGTTCCTTTTTTGCTCTCAATGATTTATATTGAGCACAGGGCTTTACTTTCACTGATGCTTTAATATCAGTAATTTAAATATTACTACTACAGATGAAGGAGAAGTATCTAATTATGATAAGTTATCAAATGCCTCTCATATATGAGATTGTTCCATTTTTCAGTGATTTATCCAATCTCTGTAGTAAAGTGCATCACAACCTGTATTAAGTCTTTTTTTAAAATTCTATAATTTTTTTTAGTGACTAAACAACAGCAATTTATTAATAGAGTATAACGATTTAAATATGTTAGTTTTAGGTATACAGCAAAGTGAATAGCTATACATATACTTGTATCAACCCTTTTTTAGATTCTTTTCCAATATTTGTCATTACAGAGTACTGAGTAGAGTCCCCTGTGCTATACAGAAGATCCTCATTAGTTATCTATTCCATATAGAGTATATTGAGTCTTGAACTAGAATATAGACTGTGCAAAATAAGAGACAGACATGCCACACCTATTTTCTGGTTTTGGAATGTAAGGAAATCACTCAATTGGACAGTGAAGATTAAAAGTCTATATATTTGTTTAATTTTGCAGAATTTTAATTTTTAACTATTATAAAAAAGTTGCCAAAGAGCTGCCTTAAAATGTATAGTTTAATGAATTATTATATGGCTGGCATTCTTATATCCAACACCATAGTCAAGAAATAGAGCTCGACCAGCCACCTCAGAAACCCTTCTACGTATCCTATCCTAATTATAGTTTTTTCATTCTTTCTCACTTTCCTATCCCAAGTAATCACTGTCCTGAATTCTATAGCAGTGCTTTTCTAAGAGTGGTCTCTGGACCAGAGGTTTCATCACTACCTGGGGAATTGATAGAAATGCAAATTCTTAGGCCCCATCAGACCTACTAACTCAGAAACTCTGGAGGTGGAAACCAGTAATCTGTTTTATGAGAAATCTTCTAAATGATTCTGTTGTGATTTTAGAGTTTGAATTAAGCAAGTAGCAGGGCACAAGATTAACATACAGAAATGGGTTGCATTTCTTTACGTGCGTGGGTATGTGCTAAGTTGCTTCAGTCATGTCATGTCCAACTCTGTGCTACCCTATGGACTATAGCCTTCCAGGCTCCTCTATCCATGGGATTCTCCAGGCAAGAATACTGGAGTGGGTTGCTGTGCCCTCCTCCAGGGGATCTTCTTGACCCAGGGATTGAACCAGAGCCTCATGTCTCCTGAATTGGCAGGCAGGTTCTTTACCACTAGCGCCACCTGGGAAGCATTTCTTTACACTAACAAGAAATTATCACAAAGAAAATGTAAAAATAAATCCCTTTTACAATCACATAAAGAAAAAAAAAAACTTCAGAATAAACCTGAATAAGGAAATGAAAGATTTATATGCTTCAAACTATGAAACATGAATAAAGGAAATTGAAGATGACTCAGGAAGTGAAAGATTTATATGCTGAAGACTATAAAACATTAATAAAGGCAATTGAAATAGAAAGCTATTCCATGCTTCCAATTGGGTTGGAAGAATTAATATTGTTAAAATGGCCGTATTACCAAAGGCAATCTACAGATTTAACACAAGCGCTATCAAATCATCCATGACTTTTTTCAAATAATCCTAAAATTCATACAGTGTGGTATTGGCACAAAAGGGCTTCCTTGGTGGCTCAGTGGTAAAGAATCCACCTGTCAAAGTAGGAGATGCAGGTTCAGCCCCTGAGTTGGGAAGATCTCCTGGAGAAGGAAATGGCAACCCACTCCAGTATTCTTGCCTGAGAAATCCCATGGACAGAGGAGCCTAGTGGGTGACAGTCTATGGGGTCACAAGAATCAGACATGACTTAGCAACTAAACAGCAACAACAACGGTTGGCACAATTGGATATGTGGTCATATGGATCAATGGGACAGAATAGAGAGCCCAGAAAAACCCACATACTTACTGTCAGTTGATCTTTAACAAAAGAGGCAAAAATATACAATAGAAAAAATACAATCTCTTCAGCAAGTGGTGATTGGTAAGTTGGACAACTGCATGTAAATCAGTGACATTGGAATATACCCTCACATCATATACACCATACAGTAAAATAAATTCAAACTGGCTTAAAGACTGAAATAGAAGATATGATATCATAAAAGTCATAAAGAACATAGGCAAAACATTCTGACATAAACCCTACCAATGTTTTCTTCAAGCAGTCCCCCAAGGCAATAGAAATAGAAGCAAAAATAAACAAATGGGACCTAATCAAAATGACAAGCTTTTTCAGAGCAAAGGAAACCATAAACAAAATGAAAAGACAACTAATGGACTGGGAGAAAATATTTGCAAATGACACAATGGACAAGGGGTTGATTTCCAAAATATACAAATAGCTCATTCAGTCAACAACAACAACAAAATAACTCAATCAAAAAATAGGCAGAAGACCTAAACAGACAGTTCTCCAAAGACCAGATGGTCAACAGGCATATGAAAAGATGCTCATTATCACTAATTATTACAGAAATGAAAATCAAAGCTACAGTGAAATAGGTAACAGCTCACAGTGGTCAGAATGGCCATCATTAAAAAATCTACAAATAACAAATCCTGGAGAGAGTGTGGAGAAAAGGGAATCATTTTTCCTACAAACAACCCTACACTGTTGGTAGGAATGTAAACTGGTATAGCCACTATCGAAACCAGTATGGACATTCCTCAAAAAACTAAAAATAGAATTACTAAATAATCCAGCAATCCTACTCCTGGTCATATATCCAGACAAAATCATAATTAAAAAAGATACAGGCACTGCTTCATAGCAGCAGTACTCACAATAGCCAAGACATGAAAACAGTTCAAATGTTCACAGACAGATGAATGGATAAAGCTGTGGTACATATATACAATGGAATACTACTCAGCCATTAAAAAAGAATAATGCCATTTGCAGCAATATGGATGGACCTAGAGGCTGTCATACTGATTAAAGTAAGTCAAAGAAGAAATATTGTATGTCATCCCTTATATGTGGAATCTAAAAAGAAATGATGCAAATAAACTTACTTACAAAACAGAAAGAGGCTCACAGACTTGGAGAAGAAGCTTATGGCTGTCAGGGAATGGGGTAGGGGGAAGGGATAGTTGGGGAGTTTGGATGGACATGTACTCACTGCTCTGTTTAAAATAGATAGCAGACAAGGACCTAATGGATAGCACATGGAACTCTGCTCAATGCTCTGTGGCAGCCTGGATGGAAGGGGAGTTTGGGGAAGAGTAATACATGTGTATGTATGGCTGGGTCCCTTCACTGTTCACCTGAAACTGTCATAATATTGTTTGTTAATTGGCTATACCCAAACGTAAAAGTTTTCTTAAAATGAAAGACAAATACCACGTATTACTTATATGTGGAATCTAAAATACTACACAAATGAACTTATCTGTGAAACAGAAACAGACTCACAGACATAGAGAACAGACTCGTTGGGGAAGGGGGGATTGGGAGTTTGTGATTAGCAGCACTGAACTATTATATAAAGAGTGGGTAAGCAACAAAGTCCTACGGTATAGCACTGGGGAACTATATTCAATATCCTGTGATAAACCCAATGGAAAAGAATATGAAAAAGAATGTGTGTGAACACATATATATGTTTACATATATGTATGTATATGTGTATGTATGTATATATATTTATACATATATATGGATAACTGAATTACTTTGCTCTACAGCAGAAATTAGCACAACATTCTAAATCAACTATACTTCAATAAGTAAATTTTTAAAAGAAGTTTGAGAACCACAGTGTTACAGTAATTACTTCCTTGTTTCTCTTTATAGTTTCATAAACAAACATGCACCCCCAATACTGTCCTTTATTCTTGCCCATTTAAAAAAGTGATTTACTTCTGTTTGACTGTGTTGGGTCTCTGTTGCTGCATGGGTTTTTCTCTAACTGCAGTACCTGGGCTTCTGATTGCTATGGCTGCTCTTGTTGGGGACCAGGGGCTCTAGGCGTTTGGGCCTCGGTAGCTGTGGCATCTGGACTCAGTAGTTGCGTCTCATGCTCTAGAGCACAAGCTCAATAGTTGTGGTGCACGGGATAAGTGGCTCCGTGGCATGTGGGATCTTCCCAGACCAGGGATTGAAACCATGTCTCCTGCCTTGGCAGGTGGTTTCTTTACCACTGAATCACCAGGGAAGCCCCCAGTCATGCCCATTTTTAAGGTTTAATATGTCTTTTACATCTCTTTTAATCTAAGTGTTTCCCCTTTAGCCCTTTACTTTCAATCCCAAGATTTCTTTTCCTTACAATTTGAGTGTTAAAGAAGTCAGGCCATCTGACCTGTAACATTTTCCAGGGTTTGGACTTTGCTGATGAAATACATGAATTTGAATACATGAATTTGCTGATAAATACATGAATACTCATGCTTCAGTGCAGCATACACAACATGTCCTCTATATTTCCTTCGAATTGGCAGCTGGCTCTAGGAGCTTAATTGGACTTCAGTTTGATCTCATTGGCAAGCTTATAGGGAGTGTTCTGGTCTTTCATCAGGAGTCATATGAAGTCTGGTTGTCCCTCCTTTTGTGATGTTGAAAGCTGATGATAATGTCTAACTCCATTAATTTATCAGCTATCATTTCTTTATTTATTAGCTAGAATACTTTTACATAGATATTTCTGTCTTCTATTAATTTGAAGGTACAATTTATATAGAAAAGGCAATAAATGTTTGATTCTTTCCCATTTTTTAAATTAGATTTGAGGATAGTAAGTTTGTTCTCCACTATTCTCCAATGTGATCAATTATTTTTTAATATCATTATGGCTCATGGATTTCCACGTATTTGATAGCTTTAAATGCATTATGATTACAATCATTTTTGAAACTCATATCATCCCATCTTGAGCCAGTGTGAGTCACTTTAAGTTGACTCCTGAGTCCTTCTGTGAGGACCTAATAGACTTTGATACTTTCCTTACTATCTGGAATAAGATGTTCTAGATCCATCTTGCATCTTTCCTACCCTGGACCTGAAATCCCTTATTAAGAAGCCCTGGCTCCTTTTAGTAAAATAGTATTTCATGACCATAGTCGGAGCACTAGAGGAGCTCACTAGAGTGAGACATTGTTTTTAGAACTTTACAGTAAATGGAGAAAGTTATAAAATATATATGTGTGTTTGTGTGTGTGTTAGTTATCTAATACTGTGTAATAAATTATTCCCAAACACGGATGTTTAAAACAATAAGCATTTATTTCAAATAGCTTCTCTGGATCAGGAATCTAAGAGAAGCTCACCTGAGTGGGTCTGACTTAGGATCTCTTATGAGGTTGCAGTCAAAATGCTGGCAGGCCTGCAGTCATATGAAGGCTTGACTGGACTAGAAGATTCACTTCTAAGGCAGGGCATTCCAGACCAGCAAATTTGGGCTGGCTGTTGGCAGGAGGCCCCATTTCCTCACCACATGTTCCTCTCAAAGGGCTGCTTCAATTTCCTTAAGACATGGCAGCTGACTTCCCTCAGAGTAAATGATCTAAGAGAATAAAGCAGAAACCGCTATATCATTTATGATCTATCCTTGAAAGTCGCATTCTGTCATCACAAGTTATTCTCCTAGAGACACAGGAAGAGTCAGGGGAGCGGAACTGAAGACAGAAGGTCATGAACATCCAGAGGACAGAATCACTGGGGACCATGGTTGATATTTGAAGATAAAATACCTCATATACTAACAGTGACACTTCCATTTCACGTGTAAGACTCAGGGTTATTATTTTTTTTTTAATGCTATATCTCCTTTCTTTCACACTGAGAATCCTAGCAATTAGAGCTATTTCATAATTACCCTTTTGTTTCTAGGTTAGTTCAGGTGTTTCAAGAGCAAAATACTAAGGTAGGATTAGACATGTAAAAGATTTTGGAGAAGAAAAGCCTGGAAAGAAGGAAGGGGAGGAAATAAGAGTAACAGGGACAAGCTCCAGATAACGCAAGTCTAGGACCTGGGAAAGGAAGGAGGATGGGTAGGAAGAGCCTCAAACAACAGCCCAGTCTAAGAGAGTTTGGGGCAAGCAGATGGGGAGCCCTTAAGCCAAAAAAGTGAGTTGGAGTCCTGCATTCAAGCAGAAATAGGCCTACACTACTGTGCCACCACGCCCACCTCTGCAGTGCTCATTCATTGGCTGAGAGGAGGGGGCGCGGCAGTGAGAGGGCCAGAGGATGGAAGCTGGGACTGTCAATCAACTGTATCCAGGAAGTAGGAGATCTGAAAAAGCAGCTCGATTTCATGGATGATACAGCTTTATCCCACATTATACACAATGGACTCAGAATAATAATATGTATATTCTCACTGCTAATATCAGCACCGAAGAGTTTTATAAAATGCTTTTGTACGTGTGTTGCAGGAAGGGCGACTGCTTCCAGGGCCTGCGAGTGGGCTCTTTTCTAACACTTAGAAATGAATTGTTCGAGGAGACACATGTGGTGACAAAGCAAGAAACTTTATTGGGAAGGGACGACCGGGCAGAGAGCAGTAGGGTAAGGGAATCCAAGAGAACCTCTGTCACATGGCATGCACTCTTGGGGTTTAAGGTGGTGGGATTAGCTTCCCCGCTGTCTCTGGCCAGTCATTCTGACTCGGAGTCCTTCGTGGTGGAACACTCATCACTCAGCCAAGAGAGACTCCAGCCAGAAGGATTCTGGGAGGTTGGTAGGACATATGGATTGGCATCTCCTCTCTCCTGTTGACCTTTCCTGAATTCTTCCTGTTGGAGGTAGCTTGTTAGGTTTGCATTCCTTACTGGGACTTTCTGTTATAAGAAAACTCATACAAGTGGCTATTAGCTTCCTTTCCAGGATGGGCAATTTCAGTATTTCCCTTAACACATGCTCATTCCAAAATCCCTCTTGAAAATTATATCTGTGCTTATGATTCAGAATATAGTCATGGCATCCCCTTCTAACCCTCATTTAAGACGCTGATATATTTACAAATCCTTCTGCCAGACTAAAGTTACAGACATCCTCTTCTTTTATATTGCCTTAACCGTAATCAGCAAAGTTAACCTGATTTCAGTGTATCCTTTTGTATTTGGTGATCTGGTGGCTCAGTTGGTAAAGAGTCTGCCTGCAATGCTTGGAGACCCAGATTCAACCTCTGGGTCAGGAAGATCCCCTGGAAAAGGGAATGGCAGCCCACTCCAATATTCTTGCCTGGAGAATCCCATGCACAGAGGAGCCTTGGGTTACAGTCCATGGGATCGCAAAGAGTTAGACACGACTGAGTGACTAACACTTCTGTATTTGAGCAAGGATCTGAAATTCTGACTATAGCATAGTCTGGTTATTTACACTGTTCTAAGTAAAATGTAAATAGGTCTATGACACTTGGTCACAGATGTGACTTCAAAGCCCAAACTGGATGATCCAGAGCTGATCTGATGGCTCAGTGGGTAGATACCTGACCTGTACCCATTCCTGTGCTGGAATAACTCACACCCCCAGGGTCAAAGCAGGGATGCAAAACCTATGTGAATTTTTTAGCTAAAACATGAGATCTTGAGGAGGATGTGCTTTCAAACAGCCTCCATCCAGGACACTTCGCTATCAGGAGAGTATGGGGGCCGAGAAAGAGCATGGTTTCAACCCTTCTGCTGTTGGAGGTACTTCAGTTGAAAAAGTTTGAGAAGCATTGATCTATATATAGCTCAGGTATTAGGGGGAATCTTTCAGCTCTTTAAACATCATTTAAATAACAATAAGTGAAGAGTCATAATGAAGCTGGTGCAGCAGAGCATTTATTCTGGGAGCACAGGTTTTAATCTGGGTTTTTTGTCTTCCTTCCCCTTTCTTATTCATGGCCCCAGAGTTTCCACAATTCAAAATGACTCTGTAAATCAGTTAAGTACACCGAGACAAGTCCAGACAAACTCACATTTGTGATGAGAATCCCATTAACATCCCTAAGATGAGGGCTTTCTGCAAGAAACTGCCATTGAAGTAACTTTCGGAGAGTTCACCCTTAGATGTAAATACAGAAGTCAACAAAGGATCTCTGGCCTTCAGTATGAGAATGACTGATGCACGTTTTTCTCTCATTTCCTTGATCTTCACCAAAAATTGAATGAGGCTGGCCTTCCAGATGCTGGTGGTCTGGTCCAGTGTGATCACTAGGCTGCTGTGGAGTCCACTGTGGGCCGTCTTGCTGGGCAAGGTGGCTGTCCCCTGGCATGAGGGCAGCAGCTCCCCAGGCAGAGGAATTCATGTCCAGGGCAACCATGCTCACTCCCAGTACCTTTGTGTTAAGAAGAATAAGAATTTTTTTTTTTTCTAAAAGCAAGTGAACTTCTGGCGTTGGCTTCTGATTTCTCCTCTGGGCTAAATTCTTCCCACTCAAACCGAACACCTCCCACCTGCCAAGAAAGAAAAAAAATTCTGGTGTTTAAAAAAGAATTCAGACTTGTAAACTGGAACATGGGGTGATTATTTTCAATACAAGAAATTTTTTTTTTTTCAAGGAGAGAATTTGCCAGTAGTTTCCTTCAAATAACTGATTTCCTTGGCATGTTTGAAAGGAGATACGATTGGCACAAGTGGAGCTTTTGGGCAACACAGCCCAAACATGTCATCGGAGTGGCCTTGCCAGACAAAAGCAACGCAGATCCAGGTGAATCAAGGTTGCATTAAAATAGCATTTCTAGAATCACAGTGGAGAGAGAGAATCTTTGAATACCCAATGTCTGACTCAAATGTTATAAAACCAGGTTTTGTCCTTGGGCTCATCTGTTCAGTGAATACTTCTTTAATTCCATTTGGCCTGCAGTTGCAGTCAACTGTAGGAGTTTAGAATATAAACCTTGGAGGTTGACTGCCTGGCTTTAAGTCCCAGCTGTGCCTCTTACTCTTTCTGTGACCCTGGGAGAGTTTATATAACCTCTTTGAGGCTCTGTTTTCTCATCTGGAAAATGGTTCACCGGAGGATTAAGTGTGATAATATATTTAATATGATAATATATGTAAAATCCAATCTGCCAGGTACGTACTAAGTTATTAAATACTGTTAATAAGTGTTAGATTAATAGGATGCCATTTCCTCAAGCTCAGCAAAGAAGTGTTCCATTCTGTTCTGATTACGTGATCCATGAACAAAAAGAGGGCTCAATATGCAGTTTCTCCTGATACCAAATTAGCACTGAGAGAACAATACTATGTTAGTTCAGTTCAGTTCAGTCACTCAGTCATGTCTGACTCTTTGTGACCCCATGGACTGCAGCATGCCAGGCTTCTCTGTCCATCACCAGCTCACGGAGCTTGCTCAAACTCATGTCCATTGAGTCAGTGATGCTATCCAACTATATCAGCCTCTGTCATCCCCTTCTCCTCTCTCCTTCAGTCTTCCCAGCATCAGGGTCTTTTCCATATATTTTTTTTTTTTTTTGGCTGCACTGGTTCATAGTTGTAGCATATACGATCTTTGATCTTCATTGTGGCACTCGAGATCTTTAGTTGCAGCATGTGGGATCTAGTTCCCTGATCAGGGCTTGACTCCTTGCGTTAGGAGTGTGGAGTCTTAGCTACTGGACCACCAGGAAAGTCCTTAAACATTCGTTCAATTATTTGAATTCCCCAGAGGGAAAATTGGGGCTCTGCCTTAAGAGATCTGAAGACCCTGAGGACAACAAGAAAATAAGTTTTGAGCTTTCATAATCAACTATCCTCTCTGACATATGCATGCTCAATAACCACAACATAAGAAATTTCCCCCAATTAGCAACACAGGCACAATGTCTGTAGCCAGAAAGCTCAGCCTTGGTGTAATTGCCATTCAACTCCTTTCAGACCGTGTTAAAATGTCCAATGGACACAGCATGAAAGTCACATGCTATCTACTTGTTTATCTAGTTATTCTCCTATGCTATATTTCCTGAAAAGTAGATGACCAAAAATCTGTATACTTGTGGCCCGATTAGCTTTGATCCCTTTGGGTTGCCGACAAAAAATCCTTGAAAAAAAATCCTGTCTTTAGAAAAAAGACTTTGAGATGGCTTTCAGTAGGCCATATATATGATAAACCAATTAAAGAAAAAAATAGAAAATCAAAAACTCTATAGAACTTCAGGCCTGTGCAAATACTAGGACCCTAGGATAATGTGGTTGTTGTGGTTATGCATTATTCTTGGCTCTGAGCTGTAGAGAAATATGGTACTTTAAATAATTCACATTATCAGTATAAAGCACAATATTTCCACTCTTCAGAGGAGATGCTTTCCTGGAATATAAGTATCAGAATTCACACATGATGTTACCTGATTTGCTATACCCTGTTATTCTTTAATATTTCTGACAGAAATTTCTCTCTTTACTTCTTTAAAGTAAACCTGAAAGCTTAGTCATCAGTATTCAGTGTAGATGGCCATACAGCACGAGATCAACCCATATTAAGATTTGTTCTATTTTATCACTGTTGTGGCATTATTCAGTGTATGAAACTTTGAAAAGTTTCCTTTTTAAAAATGGAACTTCGCTTATCTTTGACCACATTGCTAATAAATTGAAGTTCAGTTCAATTCAGTCGCTCAGTCGTGTCCAACTCTTTGCGACCCCATGAATCGCAGCATGCCAGGCCTCCCTGTCCATCACCAGCTCCCGGAGTTCACTCAGACTCACGTCCATCGAGTCCGTGATGCCATCCAGCCATCTCATCCTCTGTCGTCCCCTTCTCCTCCTGCCCCCAATCCCTCCCAGCATCAGAGTCTTTTCCAATGAGTCAACTCTTTGCATGAGGTGGCCAAAGTACTGGAGTTTGCTCGCTACAAATCTTCATTGATTTGTGGGGTCATTTCCTTAATAGCATTTCTGACAGATGGCTATTGCTGTCAGTAACAGCCATTGACATCCTGGGAATTTAAATAGTCAAAGCAATCCAATGTGAATTTATTTAGCAATCTATTGTGTGTCATAAATGGCATGGCTTGAGCTTCACCACATTCTGGGAGTTCCCAGATGGAAAGAGGATTTTGAGATAAAAGTAGGCCAAGACCAAAACACAATCCTGGTCCGAGTTCCAAAATCAAAAAGTCTGATTTGGAAAGGTAGAATGATGCAGACCTTCATGAGCAACAGACAGCACTAGTTCTTAAGGGTCAAGTCTGAGTCCAAGATCAGGCCATCTGTTCAGATTGCTGGAAGTTATAACTGGTGCAATGTTCAGAGAGATTAGCCGGAATTAGCTGAGTTCACGGCTTCTATTCATAGTTGGATTTCAGTTCTAGCAGGAAACTGGTTTGGAAACTAGTAAGGTAGGGAGGAGGAGAAGGCAATGGCAACCCACTCCAGTACTCTTGTCTGGCAAATCCCATGGACGGAGAAGCCTGGTAGGCTGCAGTCCACGGGGTTGGTAGGAGTCGGAAACAACTGAGCGACTTCACTTTCACTTTTCACTTTCATGCATTGGAGAAGGAAATGGCAACCCACTCCAGTGTTCTTACCTGGAGAATCCCAGGGACGGAGGAGCCTGGTGGGCTGCCATCTCTGGGGTTGCACAGAGTCGGACACAACTGAAGCAACTCAGCAGCAACAGCAAGGTAGGGAGGAAGGCTGTAGCTGGATGTATCTATTGCTGCCCAAAGACTAATTTCATTGCCAAACAAATTAGACATTGGATACATCCCCAAACAAATTAGACGTGGGCCTTAGATGACTTTCGTGCTTCAAGTGGCAGACACTGTTATATGCCCTCTGTGGTATCCAGGATCTTTTTCTTCCTTCTTCCCTGTTCTGGCCCACAACGAACCCAGCCCCAGACAGTGGATTTTGAAAGGTCTAAGAAGCTAGTTAGAGCAGTCATGTTCCCTGTCTTCCTAGACTCCCTTGCAGCAGTTTGTCATGTGGCCCAGTCATAGCCAATGAGACAGAGGAGAAATTTATTTAAGATGCTGAGGGGAAAACTTTTGCTTTTCTTTTAGAAGGAACAGGACTGGCACAATCCTTCTTCCTGATTTGCTTACAACTTGCAACTTAGAATAAAAGGCAAAAAGAATCAGGAAGGCCAGCCCTGCCAAAATTGAGCCAATAAACTAATGCCAACACCCATTTTTGTCCCGACTGCTGTGATGTAAGAATTATAAACCCCTTTGTACAAACTATTGATAGATATTCTGTTTTTCACAATGGAAAACATTCCTAATGGATACCGCACTCACTATGGAGATGGAAATCCTAATCACTATCACATTCAGAGACTGGAGTTGAGCATACATGTGGCGGAAGATGGGTACAGACATGGCACACTGAGCTGGGGGCCAGGGCCATGGAAAGGAGAATAGCAGTGAGTCTGGTTTAAGAACCTTGTAATAGGGCTTGGGAGACCAAATTTGTTACATAGTCTGATCAGATCCCATATGAAATATCTGCTCTAGTTCAGAAGACCATGCCTTAAGATGGAAATTATCTAAGATTATCCTTGGATAATCAAGATATTGGAAAATATATCATTAAAAAGATTGAAATAAGAAAATTCTAGCAACAAAGATGTTGATAAGTGGAAGGCATTCTTGCATTAGGTGAAGCATGCGATGTACTTCACCTTTATTATACTTGGCAACAATTTAGCAATCTCCAGACTCACTCATCACTGGTCCCAATCCCGGTTACAGCCCCTAATAGCCATATGATCTTGACAAGGCTGTTAAATCTCACTACCTCTCTAACAGGAACATGAACTATAGTTGATAACGTTATACTTAGCATATTGGATTGGCCAAAAAGTTTGTTCAGTTTTTTCATACGATGTTGCAGGATATTCTAAACGAACTTTCTGTCCAACCCAGTATAACTGAAATTTGCTAAGAGAGTAGAACTCAAATGCTCTCACAAAAACAAACAAGAAAACCTCAGTCTCATACCTCAAAACCTCAATATCCTCATCCTTAAAATGAAGACAATAGTAGTACCAACCTCATAGATATGTGTGAAAAATAAATGAAATAATCCATGTCATACATTTAACTCAATGCCTGGAACACAGTGAAGATTCAAGAAATATTGTTGGTATTATTTTCAGAAGTAGTTAAATACATGGACTCTGGAGTCAGAATACGTGTGGTCAAACCCTAAATTCATCATTTTGTGGTCATCGGTAAGTCTGTTTTCTTACCTGTAAAATGCGGATGATAAGAGCCACAACCATCAGAGGATGATTATAAGAATTAAATAGTGGAAGTGAAGTTTTGGGCACAGTTAAATGCCTGATAAACATTGGCTCTTATTATTAGCTATACCTTGAGCAATATAAAAACTGGATTAAATTCTTGTTCTCAAAATGCTCATTATTTTACTTTCTAAAAACTAATGAGAGAATTCAATAGTGGTGCATGTGCAAGAAGAGATCAGGCCCGGAAGTAATCAGCTGAGGTTGGCAAGGTTAGAGGGAACCACGGAGGAAGGCAGATTTCAGGTGGGTCTTCTGTGATGGGCAGAGTGGATATGGAGGGAATGGAGAGAGGATGGGGAATTACCAGCAGTCTTCATTTTCAGGAGACTACTTTATATACATGATTCATTTTTTCCTTCTCCCAGCCTCATCTTTCTGGAACAAACAATGTTTTAATAATGTGCCTTAGAAAAACACAGCATGTGAAATAGTTTCTTATTTCAAAAATTGCTCATCTAAGCACAGCCAGTGATTTTTTTTTTTAAGTCATCATACAACACACAGTTCAGATCATGTCTAGCCTAGGAAACAGAAGAACAAGGAGTCACAGAGCTCAGGGATGGTGTGGAGAACCAATAGGACTTTGACCACGTGTGTAAATGATGTTTAACGCCGACGATAACAGAGACACGCGAAGCATACAGCTGCTCTCCTTTTTTCTGTGACGTATGGGTTATAACTTTGGAAAGGAATCTATCAAGAGTTCTTTGAACCAAACAAAGAAATTTCCACTTCTGGAATAAGGAGTACTGGCTGCAAAGACTTCGGTAGAGGACTCAAGGACTTCCTAACTTGGCCATGCCTATCTGGCTAACCTTATCTCCCAACTTCCTTCAAACACTCATAGATGCCAGGACTGGGTTAGTCTCCTGGTCCCGTGCTTTGCTCATTAGCAGCCAATGCCTGCCTTTGAGAAGGTGCCACTGGCAGGAACCACACCCATTTTTTTCCATGCGCTGTTTTGCCAGCTTGGACGCCTCTTTGTGGACATCTCTATTTTGCTAAAACTTAAAAACACTGTAAGAGGCCTTTTCCTTCCCTAAGAGTCATCACTGACTTCTCTCTTCTCCAAATGATAGCATTCGCCATCTCTGTCATGGTTGGGAACATGTGTCTTCCAAATACAGGGCTTCAGGACTGATGCTGAGGCTGAAACTCCAATACTTTGGCCACCTCATGCGAAGAGTTGACTCATTGGAAAAGACCCTGATGCTGGGAGGGATTGGGGGCAGGAGGAGAAGGGGACGACAGAGGATGAGATGGCTGAATGGCATCGCAACTAGATGGACATGAGTTTGGGTGGACTCCGGGAGTTGGTGATGGACAGGGAGGCCTGGCGTACTGAGATTCATGACTCACAAAGAGTTGGACACGACTGAGCGACTGAACTGAACTGAACTGAGGACCCACTTCTCTGGTCCCAACTCCTTTCTCATGTTCTCCTTTCCCTTTCCTGTATGAGACAGTTGCATCAGAGAAGAACAACGCAGGCAAAGCCCAGAGGCCCTAAAGAACCTGGAATTCAGGTTTGTGGGTTAATGACTTGATGGTTGTGTCCACCAAGAAACAACCCTAAAAAGCAGAATGTAAACCAGTTTCTCCATGATCAGAATGATAGCCATATTTTTGCTCCATGAACACAATATCTTATTACAGTGTGACTATCTTTTCCTGCTCTTGCTAGACATCTCAAACCTTAACTGATTGTGACATATCAGTCTATTAAGCTAAGTGTCTAAATGCCTAACTTGTCTGCTTCAGGGTGAGGCAGCCTCCTAGCTGTAAGGCAGCTGAACCAGAAACATTCTCTTCCCTCTTCCCCCTGGAAGATGATGGATGATGGCTCTGCCTTTCCTTTATGATCCTAACACACTGTTACATCGGGAAGCCTTCTCTGATTTGTGATTGACAGGTTTGCCCAGGGAGATAGCTGGCCTAACGGCTGCCTTACAGATGAGAACAGAAGTCATTTGGAATTTATCCCACTATCACTGAGCTCTGGATCACAATTTCTTCCTAGCATATGCAAGATCTGTTGCTCAAAGAAGTCATCTCTGCTATTTATTTTCCCCTCAAACACTTCAAGCTTCAGTTCCACATCACGATTTATTTGTAAGCCAGGAGTTGTGAGATAAACAGACATTTGAATTATGAGCAACTGGAGATTATTAGGCAGTGAATTTTCCTCTTTTTTTCATTGTAAGTTATCTCCTCCTAAAACATATTCCTGGTTTACTATCGCGGAGAGTTTCTGAAAGGCTGGGAGGAGGCACTACACAACACATCAGCTTCCCCTGTAGGTTGTGGGCTTATTAATGGCAGGCAGTGTGTTAACTTTCTTCTATATTCCCAGAGTTTTACACTGGCCCTGAGCTCTACAGATGTTTGCTGTATAACCTCTGGGATGGATTAAGATGGCACATACTCTTTGCTATCCCTCTCCTCTACTGTGTAGGCAAGTGACACGACTTCTTGATCAACAGAATATGGCAGAAGTGACATCATGCCAAGTCCAGGCCCAGGCCTTCAGGGGTTTCCACTTCTTGTCCCCCAGAACACACTGAAAGCCTTGTCAGGGAAGTCCCACTACCCTGAGACAGCTTTGCTAAAGAAGCCAGTTGGCAGTCCCAGCAAAGTTCAGCCTCCCAGCCATCCCCACTGAGGTACAAACTTGTGAATAAACACTCCAGACTACCAGTTGGGTACCATTTGCAGCAGAGAATAGCCTAGCTAGGCTCTCTCAGAATTCCCTGACCCACAAAATCATGGGATATTTTTAAAAATGGTTGTTTTAAGCCTTTACATTTTAGGATAATAACTTGTTATACCATAGTAACCAGAGCAGAATCCTGGAGGAAGCTCCACAGAGTTTATTCAGCTCCCCAGACATCAACTCATGTCTTTATAGATGTCATTCACCTGGCTAGAGCAGGGTGGCATATATCTGAGAAGAGTTGGGCTGATTCACTCCAGCTACTTATATGGCTCAATAAATGTTGCTTCTCATCCTGTGGGCTGCTGGACAATGTGGAACAGAAAATCAGACCAACCTCAGGATACAGAGATTGCAAATAGGATTATATCTGGCATTTGGAACCCAAGAGGACTCAGTCATCCTAGTTTTTTCTTCTAAGTGTTGGAAGAGATAGCCACTGAATAGAAATAACATTTCTACCAGAATGGGATAAGATGGAAATTGGACAGAAGACCCAGGCTATTCATGGTGATGATGGAGTGAGAGCCTCTGGACTAAATGAACATAACGACAGAAGGCAGATGCCTTTCCTTTCTCATCTTAATGGTAGGTCCAGAGAAAGATGGCTGCAAATATCCACTGGGGATGGGATGAAGAAAAGAGAAATTTGAGCAGAAAATGAAGAGGATCTAATCATTCTCTGTGTACTTGGAATCTCTAGTTCAAGTAACTGGAAAACATCTTACCAGCATTTAAAATCTTTCTGGAAACAACTCAAGGGTAAAATAATGACAGGATAGTGGCTTAATAAGAAAACCCTTGGGCAAGGTATTAAGAAATCTCCATTTCAGTCCCAAAACCTTGCAAATGATTTGACTTATTCTAAACTCTCTTTTCTTCTTGTAAGATGGGGCCTTAAGGGAACTTATGAGGGCTAAATTGTGGGAGAGGCAATTAAGAAGTGGCTTAGAAAGAAAAAGAAATAAGGTAGGATTAAGAAATATCTGTCAACTCTTGAGAACTTTGGAATACAAACTCTTTAAATAACCTCTTTTTTTAAAAAAAAAATTAAGATAAATCACTCTTTTACTATTATATAATGCCAGTAGTCATGTATGGATGTAAGAGTTGGACTATAAAGAAAGCTGAGCACTGAAGAATTGATGCTTTTGAACTGTTGTGTTGGAGAAGACTCCTGAGAGTCCCTTGGACTGCAAGGAGATCCAACCAGTCCACCCTAAAGGAAATCAGTCCTGAATATTCATTGGAAGGACTGATGTTGAAGCTGAAACTCCAATACTTTGGCCTGATGTGAAGAATTGACTCATTTGAAAAGACCCTGATGCTGGGAAAGATTGAGGGCAGGAGGAGAAGGGGACGACAGAAGATGAGATGGTTGGATGGCATTACCGGCTCTATGGGCATGAGTCTGAGCAAGCTCCGGGAGTTGGTGATGGACAGGGAAGCCTAGTGTGCTGCAGTCCATGGGGTCACAAAGAATCGGACACAAGTGAGCGACTGAACTGAACTGAACTGAATGCTGATTATTAAGTTTACATAAGATGTTAACTGTGGGGTCTTCCCTGACGGTCCACTGGTCGTCCACTGCAAGGGGCATGGGTTCAGCCCCTGGTCAGGGAACTAAGCCTACATGCCATGACATGGTTGAAGGCATCATCCACTCAATAGACATGAGTTTAAGCAAACTCCGGGAGATAGTGAGGGACAGGGAAGCCAGGTTGCTGCAATCCATGGGGTCTCAAAGAGTTGGACAAGACTAAGCAACTCAACAACAACAATGTCATGTAGGATGGTCCAAAAAAAAAGAAAAAAGAAAAAAAATAACTGGTTAGATAATGAAAGACAGTAAATGAACTGGAAAGACACATAAACTGCAATACTGTCTAAGAAGAATTCAACAGTCAGATTCTGCTGTATCTTGGACTGGGTGTAATCGCCTTACAATGAGATGAAGGTCAGGCCAGCTGCCCCTCTGGGGTTTGGGGACACAAAGGAGCCCCAGGAAGTGGCCACAGTGGCACTGGTTGAGAGCAGCTCTCCTGGGCTGGTAGGCAGCGATTGTCACTGAGCTCAGATTCCTAAGTACATCCTCAAAAGAAGTCATTGCTTTCACCTCGCAGGCAGTGCCTGTGGATGCAGGAGTGAGTCTCAGACTGCGCTGTCTAGCTTTGTAGGGTGCTAAGAATGTCCAGTCCTGGGGGCCACCTAAGTCGGGATCTCTGACCCCGGGGCCTGGGAACCTACATTTAACAGGCACTCTGGGTGCTGCCGCTGTGCATCCCACAGCATCAGGCCCGCTGCTCTGCGCTCCATTCATGGGTCTGTCCCCACACACACCGCATGTACTCCAGCCTCGGTTCATTAGTTTGCAGTTCCTTCCTCCAGGAACTTCCCATCCTTCACTTCCTCCATCCACTTGTTCACCACGTGGGCCAAGATCCACTGACTTCATGAAGCCATCCCCAGCTGCTTCTTCTCTTTTCCATAAACTCTAACTATGCTACTTAATCCTGTCTTGTCTTATTTGGTAACCTGTTTGATATGGATAGCAAATTGCCCTTTATGGCCTAATTCCATTAACTCATGCCCAGGGAAGAAAGATCTCACCTTAAATAGTTCCCCTTCTCTGACAAGACCTGCCTCCTAGCCATCTTTTATTTTGCATAAGTGCTTTTACTTTTTATCTTCCAAGACAGAGGAAGGATGGGCCTACATGCCACCCCCACCACAGCACTGGGTTTCATTGATTGGACTTCAAGAAGTACAAGCTTTCTTCCATCACTATTGATTGTTCTGGAGGGCTTTTTAGCCCTACCTTATCCTCCTCAGCATGAAAATCAACCGAAACTGAAGACTTAATGTTTCTGTTTTCTCCCCAAGTACATAATAATGTGTTTAAAGGCTGAAACTTAGACTTAACACTTCTTACAAAACTCTTCTCTCCTGAATATTTATTGTTGCCTAAAGGACCTTTTCTACAGGAACTGCCACCTCTACAAGCTTCTCATGGCTCCTCTATGACAATTTGAGCAACATGACCCTGGGCTCCTGGTCACACCTGATTGGGCTAGAGGCAGGCACCCGATCCAAAGCTGGGTCGGCCAGATCCTTCTCTCTCCAGGTATTTTGTAAACTCAGGAGATACTTGAATCCTGAATTCACCCAGAAGGTACTTCCCTATGTGGACCAAAAAAGTTGAGGAACCAACCCACAGAAAGAGGGAAGGATGCTCTAGAGGGAGAGGCAGAGAGAGAAGCATGTGAGTCATGGAAAGAGCATGGATGACACTGTACAGCTGACCCCTGAACAAGACAGAGGCTAAGGGTGCAGGCCCTCTGAGTGGCTGAAAATGCAAGTGTAATTTATAGTCACCCATTGATATCTGCAATTGCTCCTTATCTCTCAGATCCAACCAACTACAGATGGTGTAGTACTGAAAATAAACCCACAAGTAAGTGAATCCCTGTAATTCAAACCTGGTTTTTCAAGGGTCAACTGTGTTACTACCCCTGGGTATCTTCTGGAACTCAGAGTTTTTGGAATAAAGTTCTTATTTTGTGTTAGCTAGTTCTGGAGGCTTCAGGAAGTCTGGAAAAACAAGGAGGGCAAGGGAAAAGGGATTTGTGGAAGGTTTTTAGGTAGCCAATCCATAAGCTCTAACAAAATGCATATTGTCTCATTTAATCCCACAAACAATCATGTGATTTTTTTTTAATCCACCCTTATTACTACTCCTGTTTTAAAGGTAAGAAAACAAAGGCTTAGAGGCTTTATCCCAAAGCCACTTGATTACTGAGGGTGGAGGTGGAGGTGGGGTTCAGGCTAGATCCTTCTGTCTCCACCAGGCTGAAGTGCCTTTAGGTGGGAACTAATGGGTGTGACACTTTCATTTTTGCTTCCCTAATGTCAGTCTGGGCTAGGGGGATGTAAATGAATTCTACAGCTCAATCCTGAATCTTTGAGTTGTCCCCAGGGCTTCCCTTGCGGCTCAGCTGGTAAAGAATCCGCCTGCAATGCTGGAGACCTGGGTTCGATTCCTGGGTTGGGAAGATCCCGTGGAGAAGGGAAAGGCTACTCACTCCAGGATTCTGGCCTGGAGAATTCCAGGGACCGTGTGGTCCACTGGGTGGCAAAGAGTCAGAGATTCACTTCACTTGGCAGGGACTGTGATTTGTGCTGCCCTCTAGAGGAAGTACGAAGGAACGCATAACTTCCCAGCACCCCTAGGGGATGGAGCCGATTGTTTCGAGAGGCAGAAGCAGCTTGGGGGCAGCAGTCCTGAGAGTTCCACTGCCAGCAGGAGCCCCTCAAGTCGGGTGGCCAGTGCCACGTGCTATGATCAGGATCCACTCTAATAGTGCCAACCTCAGCCACCAAGAGTGTGCATCAGGAGGTGACTGTGAGGTGTCCGCCACACCAGAGGAATTAGGGTTCCCCTAGCAACCCACTCCACTGTTCTTGCCTGGAGAATCCCAGGGACGGGGGAGCCTGGTGGGCTGCCGTCTATGGGGTTGCACAGAGTCGGACACGNGCCTGGTGGGCTGCCGTCTATGGGGTTGCACAGAGTCGGACACGACTGAAGCGACTTAGCAGCAGCAGATACCTGAGATGGGGCTGTGGAATGGGGGTGACGGTAGGAGACTGGATAGATGAGGGGAAGGTGGAGGCCATGCTTAAAAGGGCAAAACCAGTGGGAATGAAGAGAGTTTCAGGAAGTTTTTTCTTTCTCAGAAACAAAAGATTCTCATCAAGGAGTTTAGAGACTCCTGAAGGAGGATAATGCATCAACACATAAACATTTAGTCCAAAGGGATGGATGGGCCCTCTGCCCTCTCCTTTTGAATTTAAAGAAACGGAAGTCCAGGAAAATTAAATAATATTAGAGTTGAGTTTGAGTCCAGAAATCTACACCAGAATCCAAGGTCTAGTAGGTCTTCCTCTCCTTCACTGGGTGATAATTTCTTTGTGGATCTACAGAATAAATAACAAATTACATGTATTATCCTCAGCCATTTCTCATACTCGAGTAAGTGTGCTAATCACTACTGATTTGGGAAATTCAGGGTGAGTGCTGAGCTGTTTCTTTGTTGTTGTTCAGTTTCAGTGGTGGTCTACTCCTTGCGACCCCATGGACTGCAGCATGCCAGGCTTCCCTGTCCTTCACTATCTCCCTGAGTTTGCTCAAACTCATGTCCATTGAGTAGATGATGCCATCCAGCCATCTCATCCTCTGTCATCCCCTTCTCCTCCTGGCTTCAATCTTTCCAGGTATCAGGGTCTTTTCTAATGATTTGACTCTTTGCATTGGTGGCCAAAGTATTGGAGCTTCAGTTTCGGCATCAGTCCTTCCAATGAATATTCAGGGTTGATTTCCTTTAGGCTTGACTGGTTTGATCTCCTTGCAGTCCAAGGGACTCTCAAGAATCTTCTCCAGCACCACAGTCCAAAAGCAGCAGTTCTTTGGTGCTCAGCCTTTATGGTCCAACTCTCACTTCCTTACATGACTACTGGAAAAACCACAGCTTAGACTATATGGACCTTTGTTGGCAAAGTGATGTCTCTGCTTTTTAATATGCTGTCTAGGTTGGCCATAGCTCTCCTTTCAAGGAGCAAGCGTCTTTTAATTTCATGGCTGCAGTCACTGTCTGCAGTGATTTTGGAGTCCAAGAAAATAAAGCTGTTTTAAGGTCCTGGCTATATATGAACTAGCAGCGTTGCTCTGTCTTACCTCTTTGCTCTTTGGTAAAGGCTAGATGGCTTTATGATCCAGCTGTGCTGCTTGGGGCGCCCACTGAGGGACACTCTCATCACACATGTCCCCTGCACTCAGAAACATGTCGAGTGTGATTCCTCCTGCAGAATCTCGCTGCGCTCTCCTTGCAAGCCTTGAGGCAGCTGCAAGCTTAAGAGACCCTGCAGTTCCTGGGTCCTTGTAAATGCTGCCTCAGCTCTGGCTGGCAAGGGAACAAGCCAGATGGTTCTCGGAGGCCTCAGCCCACCACTTCCAAGTTATGAGCAAGCCTCTTTTCATTTCTAGGGATTTAAAAAAGACACAGGAGTGGAGAAAGACCTTCCCCCCCCCCGCTCCCCCACCTTCTTCCTCTGACACATCCTCAACCATGAAATCTGATGAAAGGACTAAAGAGACAAGGGTGAGAGGAAGGAAATTTCCAGCTCCTAAGAGAATATTCAAGTTATTTCAAAGAGCAAAGAGTTCCCTGAAAGGAAATGCAATTGGAGGGGTGAATAAAAACATTTCAAATGATCCAGAGATGATTTCTTTTGCAAATGACTGCTGGAGTCATATGTGCTGATGTCTATACAGAAAAGGGTCAAAAGGATGGAGGAACCAGGACTTTGAGTTCTCCTGGGATTTTTACTGAGCCATGGTAACAAGAACAGCAACAACAAAATCAGAAAACTAGGAATGGTGTGAACAGCCCAGTGGAGTATGTTTCAAAAGAAGATCCCTATGAGAGGGATGAGAAAATCTGTGAAGGTAATTTTAGTTAAAATGTGATTTAATATGATATATCAGCAATTATAAGCTACTGCCCCATTTATGACTCTCTTTCTGACCTCTTCTCTGACCCTTGAATTTCTACATCTCAAGCTTTAAGCATGCTGTAATCTCCTGGTACAAATTTGAATAGGTCTCTGCCTTGATGAAAATCCTTCAATGGCTCCCTGTTGCCTACACAATAAAGCCCAAGCTCCTGAACATGTCACACAGAGCCCCTTGTGACTAGACTTTCTTTTCTCTGGCTCACATGGGTGCCTAAACCCTAGATTGTCTCCATACCCCAGGCCCCAGTATCTTCATGGCTCAAAAAGGTCAAGGAAGCTTCCTAACAGCAAGATGCTTTTTTCCCTAGTATCAGGTAAAGTCACTTAGCAATTTGGCCTTTCCATCAGGATTCAGCCCTAATTCACCTTTGCTGTTAAACCTTGTTCATTTATTCCATAAACATTTATTAAATGCCTTGCTTGTCTTAGAAAATATGCTAGAAAGTGGGGATTTAAGAGTAACCAAGACAAGACACATAGCCTGCCTGAGTTTAAACACTGAGAAGACTCTGCATATTAATTTCCTGTTGCTGCTGTACCAAATTACTATAATTTTCCTGGCTTAAAACAACAAAATGTATTGTTTTGCTGTTATAGAGATCAGAAGTCCAAAGTGGGTTTCACCGGGCTAAAACCAAGCTGTCAGCAGGGCTTTTTACTTTCATGCATTGGAGAAGGAAATGGCAACCCACTGCAGTGTTCTTGCCTGGAGAATCCCAGGGACGGGGGAGCCTGGTGGGCTGCCGTCTGTGGGGTCACACAGAGTCGGACACGACTGAAGCGACTTAGCAGCATCAGGGCTGTAATCACTCTGGAGGCCCTAAGGAAGAAGTCATTTCCTTTGCCTTTTTCTTGCTTCTAGAGGCTACCTATGCTCCTTGGCTCATGGCGCCATCCTCCCACGTGGAACATGATCACCTCTCTCTCCTGACTGTTTCCATAGTCGGTACTCCTATGATTCTCCACCTTCCTCTTAGGATTGTATTAGACCCACTTGGTTAATCCAGGATAATCTCCCCATTGCGAGATCTTTAACCACATCTGTAAAGTAACTTTCTTTTAATTTTTTGGCTGTGGGGGGGTCTTCGTTGCTGCTCTGGGCTTTCTCTCGTTGCGGCAGGTGGGGTGTAACTAGAGAAAACCGACACAGCTCTAGCCGGGGTGCGAGGTCTTCTCATTGTGGTGGCTTCTCTTGTTGTGGAGCAACAAGGCTTTAGGGCACCCGGGCTTCAGCAGAGGTGGCAAGTGGGCTCAGTCGTGGCTCACAGGCTCCAGGGCACAGGCTCAGCAGTTGTGGTGCCCGGGCTCAGCTGCTCCACAGCAAGTGAGATCTTCCTGCAGCAGGGACTGAACAGGTGTCCCCTGCCTTGAGGTCGATTCTCAACTGCAGGACCACTGGGGAAGCCCTGTAAAGTAGCTTTTGCCATGGAAGGTAATCCAGTTACGGGTTCTAGGCATTCCGACATGGAGAACTAGTTTGCCCACCTTACTTTGTTAGCCCTTTTACTTTGTCTTCACAACAGCACTATTTGCTCATTCAGGAGCATGCATTGAGTGCCTACTATGTGGCAGACACTGTTCTGGGTGCTCGAAACACAGCAGTAACAAAGCAGACGTTCTAGATGAGAGATAGACGGCAAACTAGCAAACAATTAAATGTGGCTGGGAGTGATAAGGACTCCAGAGAAGAAGAAAGTTGAGCGAGGAGCCTAGGGAGTATGAGATTGGAGTGGCTGCTATTTCATAAAGGGTGAGTGAGTGTAACGGTCAAGTTCCAGTTAGGAGAATGGAAACCAGAATTGATAATTAAAAAAAAAAAAAAAAGGGAATTTAACATCGGGGAACTGTTATACAGGTGATAGGAAAGCTGAAAGACCAACCAGGATGATGAGGCAATGCAGAGATTCTTAACTAGCAGGCTGTTGTCACCTTTAGGCTAAAGATATCACCAGAGCCAGGGATAGTTCTTACCCAGTACAACCTGGGGCCAAAGAAGAGATACATTAATATCTGCTACTAAGACACTGCCTGAGGCAAAGAGGAGAAAGTTCTGCCCTTTCCATGTTCTTATGTTCCTCTCCTGCTTCTCAGCAGATGAACCCAGCCAGCTGAAGGCCCCAGACAAGGAAGCCTGCAAGACACAACACAGGGGTAGGGGGGTCCACTCCCAGCAAGATGTCACAGGAGGAAAGATGGTAGCCAAGAGCAAGACAGCCAATGACCAACCGGGTTACCTTGGAACAGACAGCTAAAGGAACTCAGAAAGTGAGTCAAGCAGACACCTGGGGAAACAGTGTTCCGGGCAGAGGGAAGAGCAAAGGCAAGTTTGGCAGGAGGGTGCCTGGTGGATTCAAAGAACAGAGATGCAGGTGTGGCTGGCATGGGGTTGCTGAGGGTGGGAGGAAAGAGTTGAGGTCAGAGCTCTAGATGGGAGAATAAACACCTCTCCAGGCCAGAACAGGAACTTTGACCTTTTCTCTGAGTGTGATGAGAAAAGCTCGAAGGCTTTTGAGCAGAGAAATGATCTGATCTGAGTTGCTTATGCTTCACACTCTGGTCCTGCATATCAAATAAAATATTGAGAGAAAGGGTAGGAATTGAGAGATCACTGGGGGAGACTCTTGTGATAATCCAAGTGAGAAATGACTTGAATCAGAGAGGGAGTGTTGCAGAGGAAGATGATTGCATTCTGCACATATTTCGAAGGAAGAGCCAGCAGAATTCACTGCAGGTCTAATGTGTGCTCTGAGAACCAGAGAAGAGTCACGATGACTCTAAGACTTTTGCTCTGAACAAAACCCTCTGAATCTCTGGAAGGCTGCCCTTAAGTGAGGTGGGGAACCTGTAGGAGGGCACTGGTTTGGGAGGAATGTCTGGAGCGTCCCAGTTTTAGGCATGTGAAGCTGGAGATACCAAGGGCACTACCAATCTGAGATGCTGAGTTAGAGGTGGATGTTCAACTCCAGAGTCTGGGGAGGTGTCTGAACTGGAGATGTGAGTGGAAATTTCTGGACTGGAAATTTGGGAGGTGTCAGTATATAGATGGTTTTTAAGCTATAGGACTGGTAAGATTGCCATGAATTATTAAGAGGCCACAATAAGAAGCTAAGGACTGAGTTCTAGGTTCAATACTGAGAAGGCCAGAAAGGTAGGAGAAAAATCAAGACAAACTCTTGTTTTAAAAAAATTAATTTCTTATGTAGAAAAGACTATTTTTAAAAAATTTATTGGCTTATAGTTGATATACAATGTTGTATTAGTTTCAGTGTATAGCAAAGTGATTCAGTTATGTGTTCACATGTATTCATTCTTTTTTGAGGCTCCCCAGGTGGCGTTTGTGGTAAAGAACCCATCAACCAACACAGGAGACATAAGAGACTTGGGTTCCATCCCTGGGTTAGGAAGATCCCCAGGAGGAGGGCAAGGCAAACCATTCTAGTATTTTTGCCTGGAGAATCCCATGGATGGACAAAACTGATGGGCTACAGTCCATAGGGTTGAGAAGAGTTGGACATGACTGAAGCAACTTAGCACGCACACACTCTTTCAGATTCTTCACTCATATAGGTTATTAAAGAATATTGAGCCCCCTGTGCTATAATGTAGATCTTTGTTGGTTATCTAGTTTATATATAGTAGTGTGTATAATCCCAGGATCCTAATTTATCCTTCCCCACACATTATTATTTTTTACAATTTAAGTATAGTTGATTTACAATGTTGTGTTAGTTTCAGGTATACAGCAAAGGGATTCAGTTATATATATTCATATGTTCATTTTCAGATTCTTTTCCCATGTGGGTTATTCCAGAATATTGAATAAAGTTCCCTGTGCTATACAGTAGGTCCTTGTTGGTTATCTAATTTACATATAGCAGTGTGTATACATCACTGATGACAATCACACGTGACAAACTTAATCCAGAAGCCATGTGAAGTGTTTCAAGGATAAGCGTGATCAACTTCTCCCCATAGGATGAGAAGTCCAAAGAGGTGAGGATAGGAATTGCCTACTGGATTTAGCAATGAGGCAGTCACCAGGGACCCTATGAAGACCTGTTTTCCCTGGAGTGGTGAATGAGGAAGGCTGCTCAAGACAGGATTCAAGACAATGGGAGGAGAGGAATAGCAAGCGTGAGAAAAACTTTTGACGACTCCAGTGGCAAACTGAAGCAGCAGAAAGATAGGGAATCTAGGAAATGTTTTATTATTTACCAGGCAGATATTACAGCATGTTTAGAAGCACTCAGAAATGATTCTACAGAGGGAAATTTTCCTGATGCAGGACACAGAGGTGCCAATTGCTGAATCGATGTCCTGGAGTCAAAGAATGGGTATATAGGTGGTGAGGTTAGCCTTGGCTAAGAATACTGAGAATTTATCCTAGGTACCAGGAGGAGAGTACATGCAGACAGATGCAGGTGGGTTAGTAGATAAGGAGGGATGGAGTGTGTGCTAAGTTCTCTTCTGATTGCCTCTATTATACTAAGAAAAGAAGCATGGCCGGGAAGTTCCCTGGCAGTCCAGTGGTTAAGACTCTACTGTGCTTCCACTGCAGAAGGTGAGGGTTCGATCCCTGGTCAGGGAATTAAGATCTCACAAGCTATGCTACTTGGCCAAAATGTGGAGGAAAAAAAAAAAAAAAAGAAACAGTGTGGCAGTTATCTAAGTAATAAGCCAGATATTTGAAGGAGGAGGAGAAAGTGTGAAACAATTCTTTAGAAGAGTAAGAGAGTGGACAGGAAGTGTAGTCGCTTTGCTAAGGAATGTTCGTTGATTATAAAGTAGTTGATGTTTCAAACATGTAATAAATACTTTATCTGAATGGGAGAATGAGGTGTTCTAGTTCAGTTCAATTGCTCAGTTGTGTCCAACTCTTTGTGACCCCATGAACTGCAGCACACCAGGCTTCCCTGTTCATCACCAACTCCTGGAGCTTGCTCAGACTCATGTCCATCAAGTTGGTGATGCCATCCAACCATCTCATCCTCTGTCGTCCCCTTCTCCTCCTGCTTTCAAACTTTCCCACCATCAGGGTCTTTTTCAATGAGTCAGTTCTTTGCATCAGTTGGCCAAAGTATTGGAGCTTCAGCTTCAGCATCAGTCCTGACTGGTTGGATCTCCTTGCAGTCCAAGGGACTCTCAAGAGTTTTCTCCAACACCACAGTTCAAAAGCATCAATTCTTTGGTGCTCAGCTTTCTTTATGGTCCAACTCACACATCCATACATGACTACTGGAAAAACCATAGCTTTGGCTAGATGGACTTTTGTTGGCAAAGTAATGTCTCTCCTTTTTAATATGCTGTCTAGGTTGGTCATAGCTTTTCTTCCAAGGAGCAAGCACCTTTCATTTCATGGCTGCAGTCACCATGTGCAGTGATTTTGGAGCCCAAGAAAATAAAGTCTATCACTGTTTCCATTGTTTGCCCATCTATTTGCCATGAAGTGATGGGACCAGATGCCATGATCTTAGTTTTTCAAATGTTGAGTTTTAAGCCAGCTTTTTCACTCTCCTCTTTTACTTTCAAGAGGCTCTTTAGTTCCTCTTTGTTTTCTGTCATAAAGGTGGTACCATCTGCATATATGAGGTTATTGATATTTCTCATTGGCAATCTTGATTCCAGCTTGTGCTTCATCTAGCCTGACATTTCGCATGATATACTCTGCATATAAGTTAAATAAGCAGGGTGACAATATATAGCCTTGACATACTCCTTTCCCAATTTGGAACCAGTCTACTGTTCCATGTCCAGTTCTAACTGTTGCTCCTTGACCTGCACACAGATTTCTCAAGAGGCAGGTCAGATGGTCTGGTATTCCCATCTCTTGAAGAATTTCCCACAGTTTGTTGTGATCCACACAGTCAAAGGCTTTAGCGTAGTCAAAGAAGCAGAAGATGTTTTTCTGGAATTCCCTTGCTTAGATGTTCTAAGACACCTAGTATTCAGGTCAATAGAGTTATATCACCTAGGCTGAAACAATTAAACCCTAAGATTGAAATAGCATTAGATATAATTTAATCTTGAGTGATTTGAGGGACACTTTGGTCCTTCTTTATGGGTGAGTCATTTCTCTGAATATCAGTTAGTAACATCTTGTAGATGTATAACCAGTAAAAGAGGTTATCATGTGAAATGATAATAGCCTGGATAAACCACATTTTAACTGTAAAACATACAAATGTGAATCCATGTTTATAATATTAAAAAGATATATCTTCCTCGCTTGGTAAGACTTTTGTGTTAAAATTCATTTCATATTTGGTATGTTAGGGCATGTTGTTGAGTAGAAGTGAATAACCAGAGGAAATGAATTCAATTGTCCATAGAGTTGAAACAAACTAAGAAATGAACAGGGAGGGAGTTCTTATCAGAGGAAAGGTTACACATCCCTGGAGCATGACTGGGAGGGGGCTGGGCAGAGGTGGACAGCCAACGGAAGGAGTGGACCGGAAGTGATTGAGATCTCACCTGTGCTTGACAAACTTTATTTTCCTTTCCCTCTCCTGCTGCCCCTTATCTGTCATTTGGAGACTCCAGTAAGGTCAGGGAAGATGCAGACGGAGTGCCTGATCCAGAGAGCCATGAAGCTGGAACCTCAGCTTTGGTGGATTTTGCCTTTTATCTTTCTCAGAAATACTGGTGAAAGTTTCGCCACGAACTATTTAGGAGTAAATAGTTGCCTAGGGTCTTGAAAGAGTAGTTTCTGGTCCCTAGGACAATCTCTACTATTCCATTATGCATGAAGGTTAGGGAAATTATCTTTGTAATTTGACTCTAATACCTATCTCTTGAGCCTCATAAGAAACATTGAAAAAAGTTAATAGATTTGGCTAGCACTTGGGTCAGTTATTTCAAATGTATCAAATGGCTATCCGGGAGTCATAAAACAGGTGGCCTTGAAATTGTACTGTGTTTGTGGATTCAGATTGGCAGCCATCCTTTAAGGGCAAAATTATGTTAAAAGTTGAGCCAGGGTGAATGAACAACAGCCTGTTTACGATACAGTGCTATGTTATGAAAGATGGTTCCTGAAAACAAATCAAGGGGATTGATGGTGATGCTCCAGTGTGTTTCTTTGTAAAACTCTGATGTTAAAAATACTGGTCTGTGAATTTAAGACTCACTCTTCTTTCCTTTCTTCCTTCAATTTTTCCTTCCTTGGTTCCTTCCTTCTTCCCTTCCTTCCCTCCATCTTTCCTTCTTCTGGTTACTTTTGGAGGGGGTGTGGATGCATTTAGTTTGGGTTTTTGTTTTGAGTTGGCATATTTATTAAATAACAAGGAATCTGTTTTCAGTTAGTGTAAAAGCAAATAACAATGGATTCCCTTTGAAATTACTGTAATATGGTTAATATTTTTTTTTATACTTGAGAAAAGAGAACTTTAAAAGTAACCTGTCAGCATGTAGCTGAACTTGGTGAAACGTAGCTACTTTAAAATGAAACACTTATTTTAAAAATTGTTTGACATAAATGGAAAATATCTGTTGTTACTGAAAATTTGTATAGGTCTAAGAGCCATAGAATTTTAAACTGTAATGACCTAACATGTGGACTACATCTCATTTTAGAGATGAAGAATCAGAAAGATTAAATAACTTCTCTAGGAGACTCAATTATTAGCAACACAGAAAAATTCAAATCCTAGTTTCCTGTCTTTGTCCAGTACTTTTTATCACTATATCACTAGGTTTCTAATATAAAAGCTTTAAGTGACATAACATTTAAGTTTGCACCTAACCTAAAAGAATCTTTATGGGCTTCTAGTTCTAAGGGACTGATTTAAATAATCATTTAAAAATGATTAAAAAATAATGGTTTTCCCATATTTATGTAAATAGGGATGAACTTTTAAAATTAAGATATAATTCACATACCATGAAATCTATTTTTGCTCATTCATTTTGATATAAAAGTTTAAGCTTAGCTTATAGTTACAGTATCCATTTTACTTAGGAGTGAGTCTATAAAATCCCCTGGAGAGGTAAACAGCATTTTCAATATTCTAGCCTGGAAACTTCCATAGATAGAGGAGCCTGCCAGGGGCTACAGTCCTTGGGGGTCGCAAAGAGTTGGGACAGACACACACACACCCAGTCACACTCACACTCCCCTAAAGAAAAATTTATACATTTTGGAGTAGGGATGATGGCGTCTGAAGAAGCTTTATGATTCCCCCTCTCCATGGTGAATAGGGTTTTGTTTTTTTTTGAGACAAAGATGGAAAAAGAGAAAGGAGTGATTATAAATACTGAAAAACAGATAATTCTGTGTAACAGAAAGAGGAGGACAGTTTAACCAAGTCAAAAACAAAACTATGCAGCAGAAACTTACAGTCTAGGCCCAAATACTTTCCGGGGAAGGTGAGGGTACTGAGGTACCGAGGACAAGCATAGCTTTTTGTGTTCATTCCCGAGCCCCCGACATTAAATACCTACTATGTACCGAGCCTGTGGAAGCGCTGAGGATAAATACAAAGATGGATAAGGCAGATCCTCGAGGAGCTCAGCCTGGTAGTGGCAGGGGCAAAAAGGAGTTGGGGTGGGGTAGTGGGGTGAAGAGGTGCGGCGGGGTGTATGGAGTGGTTGGAGGAGTATGGAGTCGGTGGAGGTTGGGGGCTGAGGTTAAGACAGGAAGGTTGAAAAACTGAATATATGGTAGGAAATTGGGGGTTCACAGATGTGCTGACTTCTGTGGCAAAAATCTGTCCCAGGACCTCTTAAATAATTAGCCTCATTTGCCAAATTTGGTCAGATGTCACGATGCTGGTCTTCTATAGGTAACCCTCTCGAAGAGATTTAAAAGTCCTTTGCCCGCTTCCAGCCCTTGCTTTTCCCACCATTATTATGGCGTCGGGCAAGGGAAGGTGCAGGTTGGAAACCTGCACCCACGTTTGCAGCCTGGGCTCTCTGCAGGAGACAGGAATCCAGGGCTTTGCCGTCGTCATAGCAACTAGGAGTTCCGCGGTCCCCTGCCCCCCCATCTTCTTCTAACTCTTTCTACTTCCCCCGCCGTCTGGGCTGAGTTGTCGCGTATCTCGCGA